>OY987320.1:17623560-17980542 GCA_963920655.1 Geranium rotundifolium | reverse complement strand
TGAATTTAACTTTCATGTATATATAAATACAAAGTGAGTCGGTTCGCGAACTTTTGAAACTCTAATAATTTGGTCTCTAGTTCGATTTGTTTATCAAACGATCCACTATTGTACTTAATGTCTGCATAAATTTGAATAGAAAATTGACAATTTCTAATAATTAGTAAATATAATAGACTAAACAAAAAGTTTAATGAAAAATGAAAAATTAATTAATTAATACAATTAGTCAATAATTATTAAGTAAAATATAATTGTAACAAGCCCACGACTATAAAAGTAAGATTAGGCCCATAAATCACTAAATAGAACATAACTAGTTTGTCATTTCTAAAGTTTGAACCTATGACCTCATTAGTATAATACCACTATTTTACCACTAAGCCAAACAACTTTTTGTTGTTAAATGCACAGTTTTTGTATAGATATCAAAATTTAAGGGGGGGCATATTCAATTTTCGGAAAAAATTTATATGATTTTTTTTCGAATTCCCGGACAAGGGGGGGCGGGTGCCCCCCCCCCCCCCCCCCCCCCTCTAGATCCGCCACTGGTGATCACATTGGATTCACCATGAATGGTACACAAAGAACCTCAATATTGAAAGAGGAGAAAATTGATCATGTTGTGTTCAAAACTATACATTGTATAGTTTTGATATTATTTGTAAATGTGCACCATGAAATATAAAAGATTGTGAATGGTTGATAAGAAAAGAATGTCAACTTGAAAAGATTATTGATTTAATCTTTGAAAGAAACTGAGAAAAGATAGTGAACATGTTGAGTTTATCAAGTATTGTAAATGAATAATCTCAAAAGTGAAAGGGGAGACGATTCTCTTGTACTTAAATTATGTATTGAATAGTTTAATATTCTTTGTAAATGTTCATTGTACAAGTGAATAAAAATTAACATGAATGAAATAATGAGCTTATTCATGTAATGATGAATCATTTCAATGAAATTGAATATGAGTAATGAATATTGAATTTATTCATTGGTTGAAAATCATAATCATATGATTAATTTGAATGATTTTTATATTGAATTGATCATCATGAATTGATGAATCATATAAGTTGAATGATGTAACGATCTCATTCACGAACTCATAAATATGAGTTGGGCATGATCAACGCAATGAAAATTGGCTGTGTCATTCATGAATTTATGAATTCTGAATCTAAAAATAACGATGTTATTCATATGTTGAAAAATCATACTTGAATATGATTAATTGTTTTGATTCATTAATAGATAAATCATATTAATATGAATATGAATAAGTTGAATGAAATAATGTTTTCATTCTTGAGTTGATAATTGTTAGTTTGAGATCATATCAACAAAGATATGAGATCACCATAATAGATATAAGTGATGATCTAGTTATGTTGTAATCTCTAAATAAACTTTGGGCTATCAAATCCCAAAAAGGGTTGGCTTGACATTTTTATTTGAAGCCATACTTATTTAGATAGAATTGAAAATTCTAATCTAAAGATTATTGATGATTGGGAGAGTGTGCACATATGCGCTTATGTCACCTCAAAATATTGTTTTGAAATATGTCATGACAATTATCACATAAGTTGTGTGTGCGGCATGACAAAAAATGCAATTGATGATAATTTCATTGGAGACATTACTTGTTATTGATGGATTCAATTATAATTGATTTCTTGAAAAATTGTTTGTTCAAAATACAATGTATGTGGACAAAGGTTATATAACCGATGTCGCGATGAACATGAATGAAACTGTCATTATGTGGATTGATACGAATAAAGAAAAGTCTTTCATTTATATGATTGAGTTATATAATGGTATGATAGACTTGGTCAAGTGAGATATAATTCTATATGTAGATTATTCACTTGGACCACATATATTTTTTCAAGATCGGTAAACACAAATGTGAATTTTTTGTAAACGAAAAAATCTAGAATGTCTTTCAAAGTGTTGGAATAAATGGTGAACCTCTTGAGCTAATTCACATTGATATTGTGATTTAAAATTCGCTTGAATAAGAGATGTAAATAAATATTTTGTGACTTCTAGTTTGAAGGTACAAAATATTGGTGTGTACATTTGCTTAAAAGCAATAATGAGGATAAATATTTATTGTCATGTTCATGGGAAGAAATGACTTTAAGATGAATATATTGAAATGGTTGGTCTATGAGTATCGAACATAAAATATTCATATTTTAACACAACCAATTCAATGATGTTACTGAAAACAAAATATCACATTTTATGAAAGAAGTAAGTGATATTTATAAGTTTTTGGGTCACCACTATACATGTGGGGCAATGATTTTTCAGCAAATTACCTTGAATTAGGTAATATAAAGAAAGTTGATAAAACTTTATTTAAGTTAATAAGATGAAGAAAGATTTCCTACGGCTACTTGGAAGTGTGGGGGTGCTTAGCAAATAGTTTTGACTTCGACTCCAAGGAAAATGAGGACATGTATAAGTGTTGAGTGTGTCTTCATTGGACATGCACAAAATAGTAGTGCATATAAAATTTTTGTGTATGATTTGAAAAAATCTCGATACACGCAAGAATATTATATTAAGGTCTAGAATTGGAATATTCAGACAAACGAGATGAATTGAGATCATCTAAATGAATTCTTGAGAATTGTGATAAAATTCTAAAGAGGGTTATGGACTAGAAGAGTCAAGAATTAACCAAAGAGCAAGGTGATAAATTCACTTGATGAATTTCTAACTTATATGTTAGAAGGTTATATGACACTAACAAAAATGTTATATAACTCATACACATGAAAGAAACGGTGCAAGTCGGTGAAGTTCTGAAATAGACTTAAACATACACCTAAATAGTGACATGAAAAATATTTGACATCTTTATGTTGTCAATTAGATTCCTTATCAATGAGTGACATATGTGAAGAATATGAGAATCAATGTTGCAAGAAAAGCAAACTTATCGGTCACACGATGTTGATAAAGTTTGAAAAATTAAACAAATGTGATGGTGTTTAGCTATAAAATCTATTGATTTAAGCTAACAATTGTGAAAGAATAAAAATGAAAGTATCTCTCAAAATGAGTATGCAAAAGTGATAGGCAATATCATGTACTTAATGACATGTACATGGAGATGTTGCATCTATCTTAAGTAGACAAACAAGATACATGAATTATCCAAAATTTGGATGTTACAATGTGATTATGAGAATACTAATGTATTTATAATTGAATATTGATTATAGTCTACATTATAATAGATATTCAAAAAGTGTAAGAGAATACACGTAAACAAGTTGAATATCTTATATCCATTTGGTGGATAGATGTTGCCATGATATGAAAATCCTTCGAACAAATTTTGATAACTATATTCACAATGGAATCTGAGTTTATGAAAAGACTAAACAATTATGAAAGTCTAAATGTTTGTGGAAGGATATTATCAAGAGCAAGGAATATCTACAAGTCTAGACATATATGTCGAAGACATAATGTTGTTAACCAATTTCTCAGCTATGGTTCAATGAGAATTGACTACATAAGGTCTAAAGAAAATATCGCGGAACTAGTGATCAACTAGTTAAATGAAGATCAAGTTGAGAAGGCATCTAAAGAAATGGGACTTAAGCCCATGAAATTGTATAGTCAAGACAAAGGAAATCTAACCATGTTGACTGGAGATCCCAAAATCATGGTTCAATGGGACAACCTAATTGTTAAGAATGGTAAGGTCACTATGGAGGTTCCCCCAGTCCTATTTATATGATGCAAACAGTGACACCCGTACGGAAAGGTTAAGCAACTGAGCTTTTAATGATTCTTATACGTCGAAAATATTGAGGTTTCGAGCGGAGTAAAGCGGGTTACTCTTAAATAAGAAATCACCTATGTGAGAGAGAAGTGGGGTCGCTTCAAAGGAGGATTGCCGAGCTAAATCCTTTAGAAACTCTTGCAGAACCACGACGATGTTCACGACCAAAATGAACATAACCATGAGAACCAAACTTGAGTCAAGAAGATACATGCGTGAGACATGTTATCATTTACACAAACGGCAGAACAATTCAAGGACAACGCGTCTATTGGTCAGCTAGTAAAGTCGACATGTTTTCACAAGGGAAGGTTCAAAGGTACCCCCTACCTATCCTATACAGGTATTGACCGGAGAATCTATCAACATATCGTGTTGAGTCTACTCGTGCCTTTTTTTTGTGTCGTTTTTGTTAACGTCGCTCAATTTCATTCATGTGGGGGAATGTTGGATAATATATGATTTAAGATCATATTATATAATTATATTATATAATTTAAATTCATATTAATCTATCTAATGAATAAAATTGAGTTGACATTTCAAGTTTGAATGTGGTTTAATCCTCTTGAATGTATAGGTTACAAACCTTTCATTTTTGTCTTTAATTTGGGCATTTACTCTTAGAATTCAAGAGGTGGAAGAGATGAGACTATAAATAGATGGTCTTTCTCTTCAATTTTGAATCATCCAATATCAAGAACTATTGTTTTTTTGTTCTCCCTCTTCTACATTTCTTCTCTATAAATTTCTATGATTTGGTGATAGACAAAGACACAAGTTCAAGTTTGCCGGAACTAGACCTTTGGTGTACGGTGCTAGTTCAAAGTCATTGTATCCTGGGAGGTGTACGCTCATTGATTCCAACACCCGAGGGAGAGCGAATACACTTTAAGGAAAGTGTCCAACACGCCTCGACAATTCTCGAGTTTGTATCAAATATTATGTAAATGTTCATGTATCATTTTGTAATTTTCATATTTCATTAGTATTTTATATTTTATTGATTTCCGCAATTTGTTATTATCATTATTATTGTATAATAACTAACATAAAGAAAAAAAACTTGATAGATGTTGATTGAGATTTTCAGAAAAATAAGTCGTGTGTGCATCATGAAGCAAAAACGAGAAAAAGAACAGGGTATGCATAAAAAAATATCATATGTGAAAAATAATCAGGTAAAACAATGCCTCGCTCACTCGTTAAATGATGATTAATGAGTGGGCAAAACCATATTCGAACAAAATTAAACCAAAGATTAAGAAAACTTAAAAAAAGTGTGCATGTTTTCGATGTTTGTATTAGTGTCAAGAGCACGAATTTATAGAACATTACATGAGTTTAATATGAGAAACAAATATTCTCTACTTAATAAGATTGTAGGCAAAAAGTAATAAAATATATTGGGAAATTAATGAATAAGCCGGAAATCAATTTTGATTTCTTTTTTGATTAAGTGGAATCTTAACACTTTCCATCAAGTTGGTGCATGAAAATGTCCTACTTGCGAAGGAGAACATAAAAACGTAAATATCTCAGCGACACTCTTTGAAGTCAGCTCTATAGCGTCATATGCTCCTCGTCTTTGGCTCTACATCATTTTGCGCTCTATACTTCAGCTTTTTGGCGTTTTACGCTCTACGGCTCAGCTCTTTGGCGTCTTACGCTCGGACTTCGACTTTATGGCGTCTTGCGCTTTAAGACTTCGTTTCTATGAATCATGAATGTAGGTTATTGCTTTTGTTGTTTGTTAGAGGCTAAAATTTTGATTTGAAAGAAAATAAAATACAGTTTTATTGATAGAAAAAGTGATGAAAGGAAAGAAATAGTTTCTTGCCCCGCCCACTTGTTAGAACCATAGGCTAACGAGTGGGCAGAACCATAAATCAGCAGAAGTTAACAAGATAGACTAGCTCTGATACCATGAAAGTGTATAAATATTGATATGTTTATATTATTACTAATCAAATTTATAGAAAGTACAATTTGTAACCGTAAGAATACAAAAAAGAAAACAATAATAGAGAATCAATACAAATTAATACACAATAAATGTAAATATGACTAATAATTTTAATCATTCATTAATTCATCGTCAACTATCCCAAATTAATTTATCATCCCAACGATTTGTGGTTGTTGCTATTACTCGATGTCATTGATCAAGCAGTTGAAGAAAACCCTCCGATTACTCCCACTCTCCCTCCCTCCCTCCCTCTCATAGTATGCTTAGCAATATGATCATGACTCGATTTTCACATGTGCATTTAGGCAGTCCAACACATAATTTTTGTATCATGCAAGGGGAGATTTTATTCAAACAGTAACATATGGGCGGCGGCTACTTTATAATCTATGATGGCATAATCTATACACGTTTCCAAGTTTACAGTCCTAATTTAATTATTCTTTTTAGGGATAATGACATTTTATTACACCTAACTATAGCGAAATGACACTTTCATACCCTAACTATTTCTCTTTCTTTTTTAGTACCCTGACAATTATTTTGTGACAATCTACCTCTAAAATGTCTAAAATACCTAAACTACCATTGGTTTAAGAAACTATAGATTGAATTGGTTCAATTTTGTTTATCTCTAGTTTAATTTGGTTTATATTTAAGATGCAATTATAATTATTCCCTCAAATCTAAAATTAAATTTGAACCATTTTAAATCTGGTTTGATAAATCAAATTGGACCAATTCTATTTTCATTTCTTAAACCAAGGGTATTTTAATCATTTTAGCATAGGTTGTCACAAAAAAATTGCTAGGTTACTAAAAAATAGAAAAAAATAGTTATGGTATGAAAGTGTCATTTCACTATAGTTAGGTGTAACAAAGTGTCATTATCCATTCTTTTTATAAACATCCCGACTTATTTTGGTTGCACATAAGGTAACTTTTGTTAAATATAACAAAAGTTGTGTGTAAAAATAGTATAATTATTTGATAAATATGAAATGACTATTTTACCTTTCATTGGGAAAAAATTTTAACCAACAGTTCAAATGCATATTAGATTTTTTAGAAAAGTTGGTTGTGAAATTACAGTGATTATGAGGAAGAAGAATGAGGAGCTTGAAACTGAGCTCTTGAGCAGCCACAAGAGGGAGGAGAGGACACACCGGGAGCTCTAGAAAGGCTCGGAGTGATCGAGTAGGCGGAGGAGTGCCTTTGCTATCAACTCAACCAGACACGTGACTACAACGCTTGAATCATCTCCTTCATGAACCAACACTCATAAGCTCAATCTCTTCTCCGCCAACAACTCGTCGTCCCCTGATCTCCGTCAACATTGAGGATCATGTTGAAGACCGTCTAGAATTCAATGTTCATGTCCCAATCCACGGTTCTGATGAATTGGGTTTTGGCGAAGAGATCGGAGCCAGAGAGCGGATTTTTCCGAGCGCAACACATACCTCCATCGGAGTGTCAGATATTGATTCGAAGACGTTGCATACGATGATGAAGTTTCTAAATTTCCCCAATTCTCGCATGACGTCGACCATTCTCCTCGTTGAAGCTCGGCGACTAGTCATTCTTCGCGTTTAAATCATTCTACTTATCAGACTTGGCTCTCTTGACGTTGTTCGAGATATGGATCTTCTTCGCGAACGACGACCTCTTGTTCTCTTCCCATCACCGTCACAATCTGAGCTCAATGATTATTTGATTAGTTCCATGGTTTATGTTACGTTGTGTTGTTATAGGGTGGATTTTTTCTTAATTTATGAAACTAATTAGGGTTCTTGTTTATGGTTATGGGTAGATTTTAATAAGTTAGGTGTCTGGGTTTCAAATTTGGAACTTAACTGTTTAGTTCCTCAATTTTTATGGTGGGTTTTGCTTTAGTTTAAAGGGTATTTTAGTTTTTTAAACTCAAAATTTGATAGATATTAAGGAAACTTAACGAAAAAAAACCCAAATGAGAAAACTGTCAAACTAAAGGGATGTTATGTGAGAATTTGTCTATTCTAGAGTTAGATTTTGATGAGTTAGGTGTCTTGGTTTCAAATTTGCAACTTAACTGTTTAGTTTCTCAATTTTTATGGTGGATTTTGCTTTAGTTTTAAGGGTATTTTAGTCTTTTAAACTCAAAATTTAATAGACATAGTGCAAACCTATCTCAGAGACTCCCCTTGAATCCAAGACTCTGTCTTGATTCCACTCCACAAGCACTTGTACTGCCCGGATGTAACAAGTCGTTGCTATGCACTTGTACGTGAACTTTCAATCACACATTCACAATAAACCATCAATCACTCGCACTTGATTTTCCGATTCTGGTAGTGATACACAAACGTCCTTCGTGAAATACACAGCCTCTCAGCCGGTTAGTCCTTCACGTCTAAGAGCTTTGTGTATTTCACCGAAGAAACTACAAGGAGTCGCACGCTGCTAAGGGTGGAGCCTCAGCTTTTATAGCAGCTGCAAATAACTCTCGAACCAATTAGGGTTTCTTTAACCTAATCGATCTTGGTTTCCTTATTCTTTATCACCGATATCTTTGGAGAATCTCTATCACGGCAGGAATACATTCAGAATCATGACTCAATCAAGACTTCACAAAAGTCTTGTACACAGCTGGAGATTCTCCAGACTTCCAATCGCAATCGGTTTCCTATTTAAAGAAACTTTCCAATGATGCTATCTACAAGATGTCACGCAAGATGTTGAGACTAAACGTTTGACATCTTTCCTGACCAGATGGTAAACATCTTTTGTATTGCCTAAAAAATAAGTTAATAACAAACGTGTAACACTTTGTACAAGTATTAGGTATTAGGGGCAGAATATTTGTTACCTATATATGTATGCCATCCAATCAGTTAAAAATATTTGTATAGTACCGCGCCTCGTTTAAGCAAGCAACCAATTAAGGTTTTGCATTATAACACTGGATTTGTGCACTATACCTTCTTTTGTTGATCTTCAACCGTGAACCACGAACCAAAAATATATTTATGCACAATGTCCTACTATGATAAAATATTGATCAAGAGTAGGTTTAAGAATAAACATATGCTAATTTGTAGCTAGGGATTGCTTACAAGAAAATCTTTTAAAAGCCACGCTAAGTATTATTAGGAAATAAAAAGTTGGGACTAACCGACTAAGAGAAGTATAAATATTTGGTTTGAAGCCCTAGGAAAAGCTCCAGCTCAAGGTCCCATAATATATGGCGACGAGGATCGATGAATACTACACTTCATTCGTCGACCGGCGCATGTACGGCGTCAAAGTCGGTAGGGCCGTGATCACCACCACCGTGACTTCCTCTTGCTCCGTGGTGCGGCAATGGGTCCACACCACTCTGTACCGCCATGGCCACTACTACAGCCAGAAGAGGCTGGTGGTGGGCATGGGCGTGCAGTGGTACCCGGCGGGGCGCGACGCCCCTGCCGCAACCCTCCAGCTGTGCGTAGGGACCCGCTGCCTCGTCGTGCAGCTCCTGTACATGGAGGCGGTGCCCGCGATCCTCCGGCAGTTCCTGGAGAGCGAGTCGTGCACGTTCGCGGGGATATGGAACCACTCGGACCAGAGGAAGCTGATGCTGTCGAGGCACCAGCTGAGGGTGGGGAGGCTTCTCGATCTGAGGTACTACTTGGACGATGATGATATGGTGGGGGAGTCGGTGGAGACGATAGCGAGGGAGTGCCTGGGGCTGGAAGGGGTGAGGCTCGAGAGCGAGATCAGCAGGAGCGATTGGGAGGCGGAAGATCTCAGTGAGCGACAGGTAATGCAGGCTTGTGCTGATGCGTTTGTTTCCTTCCAAATTGCCAGGCAAGAGCAGGTTTGGCAACTACCTGACTTTGAACTACGCTACTAATTATAATTATAGACTCACCTATTATATTTGCCTCGTTATTCATGATTAGTATTGATGAAGAATGAATATATATTTCTTGGTGAAATGAATAATGACACTACAGTATAGAGTCATGAGTTTAATTCTATTTTCATAGATATGCTTTATTTCGTTATCGAATTCGCTTATAATGTACGGAAAAGTTGTACCATGTTATGGTCATCCAACACGTCGGTTAGACATAGCTAACTACGTGTGCCATTGGCTGGGGTAAACCACAACCAGCATAGTATTACCAAGCGATTGCATCGGCTAAGTCTTGTCGATACTACGTACACCTAGTCATATTTTTGGAAGCATTCATGGCACTAGTTCTTGAATAATGGCTCTGATGCTCTTTTGGTAGTCACTTAAGCAAAAGGTTAGGTGCTTCATTCAAATTTAGAATGTCTACATAAGGTAGACACTTTTATTATTGCGCAATTTACCGTGTTGTGTACTATTGAGTTTTGTTTAACCGACATACCTTTGAATATCTTATCGTGTACAGTATGACCTAGCCAACAAATAGAAATGTGTTGTCGGGTACCTTATGGTCTATATGATGTAAAACAATGTGTAGTCGGGTACAGTCTTACCCAACTAATGTACAATAATTTGTTGTCGATTACAGTCTGGCCTAGCCGACAAACAACAATGTGTTGTCGGTTATGTAGAATTGTAACCGACAAACTAAAATTACGTGTATCGAAATTAATCCACAGTAATGATGGTCTGTCATTGACGCGAATAAGGTTGTTGCTAACCTTTCAAGGATTGACAATTCGTACACTAGCAAGCCAAGACAATACACCCTCATGGCTATAGTTTTATGGTAGTCACTCACTTTGTGTAATGTAAGGAATAACATTGACCATAGAGGCAGATTAAGGTCAAGTTCATTGTTATGCTTAGTGTTACATTGGATTGTGTATGTGAGAATAATTCAGTGCATATTACACTTAGTATATCACTAGAGTGAGGGTAATTATAGGACACATAGTATATCACTAAAGTGAGGGTAATAGGGGATATGTATATATAGTAAATATACGTTACAATGACTAGATAAATATGCTTCATTGATAAACGCATGTGGTTTGTTGTTGTCATGTAGTCATGTACCGTATTGGTACTCTAATATTGAGTGTTTGCTTCATCAACAAAATCATGTGGTTGCTTTACGACGTAGACTTCCTCAACAAGCTCTCCGCTCAAGAAAGTAGACTTCACATACATGTGATAAACTTTCCGGCCTCTCTGAACTGTCATGGAGAGCAATAGTTTAGATGTCTCCATAAGTGTCACGGTGTGAAGAATTCCTCAAATTCTATGCATTCTTTTTATGCATAACTTTTTGCCACCAATCTAGTTTTATAACACAAAATGTTACACTTCAAATTTCTTTTCACCTCGAATACCCGTTTTAGCCCTACAGGTTTCTGCCCAGGTGAAAGTTGTGTCAATTCCCAAGTTTGACTTGCTCGAATACATTTAATCTCTTCTTCCACAACTCATTTCCACTTTTCATCAAGTAATGCCAAATTGATGCTGCTAGGCTCTTCATATGATAGAAGACCATAATCATCATATTTTGTTTCTGTCCTTGACGTCTCTTCATAGATTTCTCGTAGAGATCTCTCCTAGAGAGGACCTTCAAGTAATGAGGGAGTTTTCATAAGTATCTTTGGGCTGGGTGATGGAGTATTGATTCTCTGTGGTGTACCAGATTCTCTTTCTTCTTCATGTTCTTTTTGGCTTCCCCAATCCACAACGAAGATCTCATTGTTGATTTCTGATATCTTTTTCATCTTGCTTCTTCAAGTATTATATTTTGTCTCCTTGATGTGAGCTATACAACCAAAGACACAGATGTGTCACGTTAGGTTATCTTGCGAACAAAGCCTCATATGGTGTCATGTTTAACATACTTGTAATGGATTGATTTAGCAAGTGCACAGTTGTCATCACTACTTTGCCCCAGAACGTTCATGCCATATTTCTATTCTTCAGCAAGCACCTCGCTATACCCTATAGACTGTTTGATTTCGTCTCTCAAACACATCGTTCTGTTGTGATGTACATAGTGATGTGAGATATTGTATATGTTGCTACGTTTAGTGTTGGCATATTTTTTAGTGCAAGGTAAAGATGTCAGTCAACATGTTGCAACATATTTGGCGTAACATGATGCGTGCATGATAGGCAAGTGGTTGAAGTTTTCCTATTTAATTCGCAAAAGCTTGGCGCGCAAGGGATTATATCACGACGAATTTAGAAAATGTCCAGCTCGAAGAATACACGTCAGCAAGGCCAATTAAGGCGCCAACGCCAACCTGTCAACTTGTTAATAATGCAAGGCGGAAAAGGAATTCATATTTAGAATTGTATTGACTATTCGGAGTTGAAGACCAAATAGGCATGTAGACTTGCTACAAAGCATGTACTGCTCCCTTAGCAACTCACACGTTCTCTATGCTAAAGTCTCAGAGCTCTTAAACGTGCAAGGCAGGCGGATTGAGAAGCTGATTTAGAAGAACGGTGTCAATCACATAATATCAAGCGTGAGGTTTGAGTGTTTGTGATTTGTGGGTTTGTGTTCGTGATTGAAGTCTCACGAAGAAAGTTTCGAAGACAACTACGCCGAGCATAGGCTTGCTCGAATGGTGGAATTGAGAGGATCTCAAAGATAGGGGGAGTCCCTGGTCGAGGTTGTTCATGGTGTAGTAATAGTAGCTTAGAATAATAGCTTGTGTGATAGTTAATTGGTGCTTGAAGTTGTACTATTGACTAACCAAATAGTGAAAACATTTCCACTGGAAGAGTGCCCCCAGATGTAGGTGCGGAGTCACCGAAATGGGTAAACATATTATGTGTCTTCTGTTTATTATTCCGTTATTTACTATCCATTATCTGTAATCAGACAAGAGTTCGAATCAATTGTCACAACATTGTGTTCGACGTCTTGTCCCTGTTACATAACAGAATTTCAATTGGTATTTGAGGAGGCACCTTATCTTCTAGGTGATTTCCTGCAAAGATTCTGAGTAGCTGATATGGAGTCGAAGGAAGGAGGATCAATCAATCGACCACCCGTGCTTGACGGAACAAACTATGGATACTAGAAAGCTCGCATGTGAGCCTTCATGAAATCACTCGATAGCAAAACATTGTAGGCAGTAATCAACGGATGGGAGGAGGCCCAATATTCTGGTGGATCAGGCAATACTATTGGTCCCAAACCCTAGAAGGAATGGAGCTCCATAGAAGATGAGGCAGCCATAGGTAACTCACGTGCACTCAACGCTATATTCAACGAAGTTGATAAGAATGTCTTCATGCTAATAAATGCATACTCAGGTGCCAAAATAGCCTGGGATACTCTTGTTGTGGCCTATGAAGTAACCTCTAAGGTACGTGAACAAAAATTACAATACCTCACCACTAATTTCGAGGCTCTCACAATGAATGAGGATGAAATCATAGCTGAGTTCAACGTACGGATTAGAGACATGGCTAATGAATCTTATTCTTTTGGCAAACCCAAGACTGACGAAGACTTTGTCAGAAAAACTCTAAGGGCATTAAGCTCTAGGTTCAAGATGAAGATCACTGCCATAAAGAAATGTCATGATCTAAAATCCTAAAATTTGATGAACTCATGAGATCTCTCATCGCCTACGAACTCTCCCTACCAACCATGGAGAAGAGACACAAAGGAGTAGCTTTCAAAAACTCAACTCATGCTCAGAATGAGCAAGTGCTCTCAGATTCTGATAGGAAATTGATAATACAATTCTATGCTCGCCAAGAATAATAACGGAGTTATGAAAAGATTCAACCAAATGGCGGGGAAGAATGTCTCCTGAGATGTCATAGACAAACCTCAACAAATGTTCCATAAGTTTGAGAACCCCAACAGAGAAGGCAGACGAGGCGAAAGAGCAGAAAAAGAAAAAGGGGTGCAGTGCTTCAAATGTGAAGGGTTTGGACATGTGCAGAAAGAATGTCCCAACTACCTCAAGAAACAGAAGAAGGGATTTACCGCATCACAATCTGATGAGGAAGTAGAAGGTAGCGACACATAACAGACAAGTAATTATGTAGCCTTCACTGCCTCTACATCCACTAAACCTTTGAAGAAACTCGTCTCGGATGATGAATTGTCTGATGAGACCTCTTAATAATGCATAAGAAAGTGGTATGTCAAGTGGCTTGAATATTCTCAAGTTCTCGAGAAACAGGATGCTCTCATTCTCTCTCTCAACAAGGATAAGACAAGACTTCTCGAAACCATCATTGACCTCAAACGTGAAATTGTACATCTAAATGGGGAACTAGAGCTGATGACCAAGACAGTCAAGATGATGAACTCAAGCATTGACACTTTGGATCAAATTCTATACATTGATAAGCCGGCGAAAAACATGGAAGGCCTTGGTTACTCAAAAGGAGCCTCAACTTCCAATACTACCTTCGTCCTCCAAAAGAATGTCACCAACATGCCACGATAGATGTCACAGACATCTGGTAACAGTCAGCCGCAGAAGAAACACCATCATGACAACTCAAAGAATTAGAGGCATAACTGGATCTGTTATCACTGTGGACAAAGAGGTCATATTCGACCATTCTGTTATCGCCTTTATGGAAAGATCTCTATCAAACGCAAGACATCCATCAAGAAAGCTCAAACTCGACAAGAATGGCGAATAAAAGAGGTACACCATCGAGCTCATAATGCGTACACCTCTCTAAAGGCCTCTACCAGCAACGATTGGTATTTTGATAGTGGATCGTGTCGACATCTGATGTTGTGAAGGCCAAGGTCTTGGGAAAGGGCAAGCTAAACTACCCTAGCTCACTTTGTCTAAAGGAGGCGTTATTGGTATAAGGACTCACTCACTGCCAATCTTATTTGCATCAGCCAACTATGTGATCTGGATCTATGTGTCAACTTCACTCCGCACAAATGTGCGGTTGTGAATAAGCATCAGGAAGAACTGATGAAAGGTCTCAGGTCACGAGACAACTGTTATCTATGGTGTTCATAGATCTCTCAACCTTTACCTCGGTCTTTAACTTCAACATTTTGAACGCACCAGTTGTGACTCTTTTGTTCTGATCAGAATGACCCACATAAAACGTGAGTAATTGTCAACAACAAATAGGAAAAAATGATTACATGCTTGTGTGTGTCTCTGGACAGACTGGTCCACATAGATTTGTATGTGCCAGGTCGAGATATTTTTATGCTCGATATGTGTATAGTTTTAGAAATATTTTCCGACGTTACTTACCCACAAGACACGCCTCGCACAACTGATGTGGACGGTTAATGTTTGGCAAGCTTTTTGTCATGCATGCTCTCGCCATCTTCTTTAATGCATTTTGAGACTTCAATGACTATAAATATCATGTCATGGCCATGATGATTCTTCGGAATTTGCAAGCAGACATACTGGTATGGTTCTCCAAAGAATTAGGATGTATTGGTAGTTATCCCTCTCAGCCTCTATACAATAACCTACTTCATCTACTTGACTCGGACTGAAGATATTACTTTTCAGCCGTGGAAAGAAGTAAACATCATTTAGTGTTTGGTGTTCATCTCTCAACATTTTCATCAATATGGTGTCTCTTCTTTATATCTCGACAATAGATCCATCTCTTAACTTCACGTAACCTTTTAAGATATCCATTTGTGTAGGTTTGCAAAACCCTTTATGTTTCTTGTCATGTGGTTACTAACACATGTATCAAGATATCAAGTGTCTGGTGACATCCTTTTGTCAGTGAGGGTAGGACTAACACCATGTTCATTAAGCATTACCACCTCCTCCTTGCATCCATGTTCGGAGCTCTGAAAGTCGAGATCATGAACAATGAAAGCTCATCTTAGTCACATTGTTCGATGTAATTCACCGTCTCGTCCTTCTCAGGGTTTTTACACTTGTAAGCATAATGACCTAGAGAGAGAGAGAGAGAGAGACTGATCGCTCAATTGCTATCCACATTCCTAAATTTCTCGTTAAGATCTTCATCTTCACTGTCCGCCTACACAGTTGTTGTCTTTGAGCGTCGGATAAGTGATGGGCAGGCCTCCACGTGCTTGAGTCTTCATTCCAGTCGAGCTCCCTGCTACTGCTTTATGTAGTGTCTTCACCCATCGTTTGTCAATCTTTGATGCTCTAGTCGTTTCAACAGTGAACAAAAATAGAGTTGAGAAAAACGACCAATTCTATCATGTGATTTGTTGCATTTTGTAATATTGATTATGGAACTGTGAAATGAAAATCTCGCATTTGTAATGAACTTTAATTTCCCATTCAATAGCAGAACACCAGCGCCCTAACACAAGTGTTCAAAACTGATCGATATTATAAGCAAATATGGAGTATATACCAAAATGAGTTCATTTATGTCCAAAATAAAGGGATACATACATACATACATACAATAGCCAATCTATATACATAGATACACTAATGACAAGAGATACTGCTTGTATGATAGCATATAAGAGGTGGAAATGAAAGAGAAATATCATCTTCTCTAGCGCTAAACCAAGGACAACACTCAATTTACATTTCTTAACCCATTCCGAAACGAACAACCCTAAATTGATTTATAAGGCCCAAACCCTGCTAACAGAGAACAAACTATGCTAGCAACCACATCATAATTGCCATCCCCTTCTATTTGTTTCATCAGCAACCCGATCCCACCATGGAAGACTGGTCTTCAGTATTCGCTGCTCCATCGGAATCAGGTTTGCTTGGATCACCATCCTCATTAACTGCGAGTTTTATCTTTGGTGACAACCTCTTCACTTCTTCTGTGGTGTAGATGAATATTTTCCTCACCATGCTGCAAAACTCACTGCAATATATAAAACCCAGTTATACTAGTGATCCAATCTTCCCGTCTGATGAAGGTGGTAGGTATCAAAAGTATAATAAATTATTGCACAACACATGTTGTGAAACTTACTTCCATGGATCATCTCCAACCATCATCATATCATCCTCATCATCAGTGTAGACAACCTTCCATTTCTTCATAGACCCGCAAAGCTCCCCTCCGATGTCAAACATCTCCTCCAATTTTATAAGCAGGTTATCGTACCGGTCAAACTTTGTCAAGTCTACAGCCCTCCCAACAGCCATCCCTTGCATGTGAACCTAAAATAAAGAAACACATCTTAATCAAACGCGCCTAGAGCATGTCTATCTTATCTTCTAGCTACTATCATGGCTTTCAAAATTCCACTAGGCTTATGCCTCGAGGCGAGGCAGTGAGTAATCACCTCACATTATTGATGCACCACTCAGACTTGCACCTGAGGCTTATGAGGCGTGACAAATTTGGATATTTAAAAAGGCCTCCGTAGACCTATTTTGTTTAGTATCGTAATTTTTGAGTTATTATAAATGATGTTTTTGGGCTTTTTTAAGTTTTTAAATGATAAACAAAACCCTTGAAACCCTAAAGATAAACACTCTCAGGACAATACTCCTCCCTTACTCAGTCACAGTAACACTCCTTCCCCTTATCTCTCTCCATTCTTCCACTCTCTTTCTCATGGATATAAATGAATAAATATTCTATCTACTAATTCAGTGTGCTTTTATTTCATTATAGGTGCTACATTTTATTTTGTTTTTAGTAGCTAAGTTTTAAGTTAGAATGAGTGAAAGTGCAAAAAAATGGAGGGGCTACAAAAGGGCCCCGCTTGGATAAATTCCGTTCACTTATTCGAAGTTCTATTTTTGTAGTAAGGTTATAAAGGTGTTAAGAGACTACAAGATCATCTTGGATGCACTCGCAACAATGTGGCAGCATGTCCTAGGTACCCAAAGAAGGGAAAACACCTTGATTCCCATTTTCACATTTCAAAACCTTGGTTACTACTAATACAAGATATCATTACCATACAAACTAATCAAGAGGAAAGTAAGTATTTTCCCTGCATGCTTACACCCTTACTTTATTTAATCTAAGCAGCAGCAACGCAAAGCCCAAGGAACGAAATAGCAGCATGAATAAGTTAATGCTAACCTTGGACTAGAGACGATGACTTTAAGCTTCAAATAGTGAATCAACCATATGCTAAACAATTTTACCAAAGTTTTACTGGGTCAACTCGGCCAATCCTGGTCAAAGTTGATCGATTTTTATGTTTATATTTTACTTATGCTTTGAAAATGTTCTATAATTTGTGCTTTTGTTTTTAACTTATGAAGTTGTTTGATCCTCGAGTTTTATAACCTTGCAGTTTTTATACTCTAAAGGAACCTTAATCATCCCTGATATAACCATAACTCTTGAGAGAGAAAATTATTACTCAAGCAGAAAACAGAAGCACAAAAATTGAAATACCTTTGTGCAACTCCGTGTAGATCTCTGGTTAGATTTCTCGGGATCACAACCTCCTACGGGAATATCACGTCGACTGACATTTGAAGGTTCAGACGGCTCAGAGTGTAGGTCAGAATCAGCATCTAAGGATGTTACTGGCCGATCGTCTGCTTTAACCACAAGAGAAGTTTCTTCCATATTAGAATTATCAAGAAGCTGGATCCCAAAGAGCCTACAGCCATTTCCAGTGGCCTGTCTCTTTTCACCGGATTCTTTGTTCACAGCTGGCGTAAAGGGCGCCATAGTGGTTTCTGCTCTGTTAGACAAATATAAAGAACTATTCCCACTGAAGCCAGGAGAGTTAGCCTGAGTGGAAGAGAATTTGGGTGATGGATAGAGATCGCGTCCACGCTGCAGGTCACTATATGAGAATGCTGGAGATTCAATTGGGGAATTCCACATGCCTGATGGATAGACAGAAATTATAATCAAGATAAATATAGAAGATCATGACAAAAAACTGCATATGTAAACCACCACCAAAATATTATCATACCCAGAGCAGAAAGATCTGTCGTCGGTGACGGTAAAATAGGTGGTCGAGCCCGTTTGTTTCTTTGTGCAGGTTGAGAGTTCGAAGGAGCACTAGATGCAACAAGTGGCTCTAATTCCCATGGTGAAACTCTATCTGGACGCAATATTGAGGAAGGTTCATCCCATTGAACCTGATCAGGAAAAAAATACCCATTCGCAACTTAAGATGTCTGTAAATCAAATTTTGAGGTGAAAATGCATGATTAAAAACTGTGATGACGCAGCAGTCAAAACTAATCACGAATACTCAAAGCAGCATTACATAGCACACTAAACAATGAGCTTCATGATACATGAGATTGAACAAGGCTCTTCACTCATTTTTGTGGTCGACAAAATAGCAGGACAAGGCCAACAAAACAACTTTCATGAAATGACCATACATAGCACTAGGCATATGAAGCAACGTGTATAGTTACCAGTGACATGAACATGAGACCAGATAAATAAATGGCTTCTTCAATAATAAGTTATTGTAGACACTTGACTGGGCTTAAAGTATACAGCTCTATCACAGACGGTAAAAAATGCTAGACATGGAACTAGATTGCCATAAATAGAAGTTTATGAAATTGACATCATGTCAGTCATATATATCGCCGAAAAAACAAGCTTCAGAAAGAATTAGAAATAGAGTTGAATGTATTTACCTTCAAAGATCTCCACTCAGAATCAACCCATCCTGAGGATATGGTATCTCCAACACCAACAATTGTGCCACTAAACCTGTAGTTTAAAAGGAACACGTTGAATTAATCAATAAGTACAAACAAATCATTCTGAAACAGAAAAGCAAACCTTTGACAAGTACCTCCTTTCAGGAACTTCCTCTCCTTCGAACCTCATCTTAAACCGCATCCCAACGGAAAGTTTGTGGTTCTGAGCTTCTACATATTTGTTCAAACTCACGATGAACTCAGATCGACTCGTCCTAACAAAAATAAGACAAGTTTAGCAAAGCAAATAAAAAAAGGTACCAGCTTACAGCATAGCAAAGAGACCATAATATTGCAAGCCAATCATACAGCTGACTAAATGCCATAGTTATCCAAACAGTAAACAAATGCAAAACAAAATATAAACAGAATATTTACAGATCCTATAGCTTAGCTCTGCAACTTTCAACACCAAAATCAGACAATATCTTCCTCAGTAATTACAGTGATGCATATCAAATTTAATGTTTTTGGAAACCTAAAACAATAGAACCAGGGGATCACTCTGATATATCATCAATCAAAAAATTGGTAGTATATGCACGCACAACATCAGTACCAGCAATTTAGTAAACCACTGCACTAACAAAAATCAGTAACAAGGGTTCAGGATGGCGTATAAATATTGAAACAACAACTTAAACAAAATGAGAAAAATCATAGAATATTGCATCATCAAGAATAAACAAGATAGGTCTATTTATAAACCACTACATCCAGATCTGCCCGTCCAACAGGACAACACCAATCGATATTGTAAATAATTAGTATTACCTTGGCTTATAGAAGACAGAAAAGAGTGTCCCAGTTGAAATGGCATGAGATGCAGTAGCCAGAACTCCTAGATGCATGCTGTGACTAGAAATAACAGAAGATGGCATGTTGCTTAGTTGTCTCATAAGCCTTCTTACACCAACACGCAGCTCTCCACTTTCACCCCTAGAAGTATATGGATAAGTAACACAATAAATTTTGGTAAACTTCAAAGAGCAACATGATGTGATTCTCATCAAACAAATGTAACCTACCTCAGGAATATGAATGCATCACCAGCTACTAACTTTTTGGAACTCACAAAGACACTCCATCCAGTTGTGAGCAGGTGTCTCCTAGGTTGCCCTGCAAATGATGTGCTGAATTTTGATCAGTGTGTAGACAACAGCAGTGTTATAATACAAACAAAAATCGGAAGCAATATTTTTAACAGAGTATTCTGGTTTGACCAAAGTTTTACCCAAGTTATCCATGGATTCTAAGAAAGAAACAAATAAATCTGTAGGTAAATAAAGCATTGAATCTCTTCTTTATGTGATGCCCACCAAACATCCTAAAACACAACTTATGACTAGGTATTTATGGATAGATGACTTTATCTAAGCATAAAATAGCTGTAGAAATGAAAAGATGGAAAAATAGGCTACCCACTCAAGTAAGTCAGCAAGTTCCATACATGTCCAAAGTAACTAAGTCCATTTGGATCTAAGCACAAGACTAGGCAAACTACATATACAAAATCCAATGCTCTTCAACAAGGAAGATTATAAGCACTAATTTGCAGCTACACTAAAAAAAGATGAACAAGACAACTTTATTTTGAATGAACACCTACTCATAGAAAGTGGGAAAACAACCAGATACATATCCCCAAATCTAGGGGTATTTGGAAACGAGTACTTGTAATGACTCCTTACCTCGAAATATGTGACGAAAATGCCACTCACTGCCATGTAAATCGGTGGCAACCAATTCCTGCCAAGGTGGCTGCTGGGACATATCCTGAACAAATATGGAAATTGCAAGAAACACGGTAAAATAAAAACTATATGGCATCACATATAAAATGCTACAGTTGCCAAACAAAACTCTGTAGCTAACCAGTGGTGGCAGACAATCATCAGCATGCCTCCGAAGCACAGAGAACCCACCATGTGTGCTTGTGTCAGATGCAGTAAGTGTCTTGCAAAATGAGTGAACTGTGCACCTTGGAGGATCAGGAAGTGGAGGATCAGGGCTGGTAATCTCGCTTTGCTATTCCAGAAAGTATGCAAAAGATAATGAAAGAACAAGAATCAGGAAGGGAAAGGGAAAGGGATATATAATAAGAAAAGGCTCATATCTTAGTTTCTAGCCAAAGGGAAAAGGCTCACATCTGCTTCGGGTAGTAGAGTTATTTGAGCATAAACTTCATCCGTTTCTGGTTCAGCCTGCATTCCAAGGTGAAAATGAATATTGGTCAACAAGGTAGAAGCCTGAGTAAGTATATTTGGTTGATCTAATTTATGATGATATGAGACACGTGCAAGAAAGCAGAGTTATCATGAAAACACACCCGAAGCTGAATATTAACAACTTTGCAAAGAATTTTAGATGGCAGATTGAATGACGGCATTTGCTGCTCTGACCCCTGATGCATCGATGCTTCAAGCTACCAAAAAACATCTGTTAGATAATATGCTACAAACAACACAGTGATTGAGTAACATGGCACGAGATAATAAACACCGAACTACACTGGATGTTAAGGGGAATTCAAACTGACTCATGGCATAAAATATGTATGTATAGGCAAGAATAGACAAGTTATCAAATAAAGTCCATACAAAAGCACGTAACGAAACAGTAGAGAACTTTGCATGGCAAATGGGAAAACATGTGCCTTACAATAGAAAAGAAAATAATGTAGGTTACAAAACAGTATACAATAAATTATGGTTGCCCAACAGCAATGCTACCCACTAATACTGTCGGGTATGACATTGGGGTTCAACAAATAAACAAATGAGGCCAACATAATCCAAACTTCACTACCAAACAAGACAAAGCCCAACCTTACAAATGAATGCTTCAAGTTCAGAAATCAAGATTTTCCAATTGGACTTGGGGTTATGTAACGCATCGGCCAACTAAAACATCATTGCAATGGAAAATTTGTAACACAAAATATATTTATAGGTGCATAATGTGACAAGCTAAGATGTAAGATCTACCCAAAGTCCACTTGATCCTTTCAAACACTCCCAACCTAAGACACACATAGTTGGAACGTTCAGTCCTAATTTGGCATGTATGAGCTATAACTTAAATATGTGACAGCATTACAAAGTTCAGCATACCTGTTCCATATGACCTTGTGGAAAGTAATACACTCTCTCCCCTTCACGAGGAAGAGTCACGAGGGGTCCCGCACAAGCATGCCATAATTCCTTGTACAGAAGATCGTCTGGAGACCCTGCAGACATCATAGCATTAGTTAGATTAGATAAAACCAATATTCAACCATGTGATATAACTTATACACTTCATAAACATATATTAAGACACATGTATAAAGCACCACCAACAACACAGATCCAAAATATAACCATATTGGGTCAATGAATGTAGTCCTTGTAAGTTACTGTGTGGTGGTGAAAGTGATGATGTTCAAGAGCATTACTCTTCGAGATAATTGCTCTCTTAGCGTATGCGCGGAAAATTGCAGCTAATGCTGACTTTAATGGTGTTCAATATACCCTTACATTCCAAGGACTCACTTATTCTATCCATATCTAAGGTTCACTTACTGTCTAGATATGAATATGTCATGGGTGATTCACTGTCAGTGCAGAGATTTGATACATATTTTCCAAATCCTTCACCTCAATTAGGTTGGGAAGAGTTCAAGTAAGTTCTTGCAAGTGTCCAATTTCCTAAATTTAGTTGGAACTTGGCAAACCAACACTCCCTAATCCCGATATCTTTAGTTCAAACCATAAAAATAGAGCACCCCTATATAAGAAATGAGCAAATATTCCAGTGATACATGGTGCTATAACTGTGCATCTTAAAACAACATGACAATCTGAGCACAGATCAAACATAACCATCTAGCTTAACTAATTGTTCCTCTACTACCAAATATTCAGCATAAATTACCTACAACAATAAACAAGTACAAAAGGTGACACGCCGTAAGAGAACCAAACCTGGTCGGGGCCCTCCAGAAAGAAGATTGGAAGCGGTGAATGCCATAGAAAGAACCACACAATCCTTGAGAAGCACTCGCTCTATTTAAATCCTGAAAATGAAAGGACTGATAAATGTGTTGATTCTCACACTAGCAAGGGAAAAAATAATCATTTATTGACATGCACATAAAACCGTTTATAATCAATGCACATATTCAGAGAGTATACAAACTAAAGCAGCCATAAATCATGATGCGTCAATACTCTATGCTTTGGGCCATAAATTGTGTGGAAAAGTAAAAGGCACAACCTCTCAATATCAATTTCAGGCAAAAGTTGGCCAGAAAATCAAAACTTTACATGAGATTCATGCCTATAGTCTTCATTCGGCCTAAAAAACTGCAAATTTTCAGTGTAAAGCAAAAGAATAGCTGATTCTTTACCGTTAAAAGGCACAGACCCTTTCATCGAACACACAATACACAACTGTGATCTAGCACAAACAATGTGAATTCTAGGCCATATTAGCAGCAGAGGCATAAATGTTTGTGCACAGTAGCATATAATAAGAGAAATAAAGGGTCAAAAGCACTATTCAGGCATAATTTCACAGAGCGATATGTGCAGTACTATCGAAAGCTAAAATTGAAGCGTATTTAACATCTGAGACACTGATTGGATCTCAAATTACATATCCTGTTGCATAGTAGCAAAATAAAAGCAACAGCAAATTACATCACTGTGTTCATTTTCTCGGAAGGCGAGCAATTAATCTAAAAATCAAAATCAATGAACAAATTAGAAATCAAACGACATACCTGTGAAGAATAGTAGGATCTGGAAGGGGAAATTGATCTAGGGTTTGTGGAGGAGAGAAGGGGATCGAGTGAAGAAGATATGGGAGAGGAGGGTTGTGGTGTTTGTTTGGTTGAAGCCGACACGACCCTATGCTGGCCTTGCCTATACTCGCAGTCTTTCTCTGTCTAGGTTTTAATGTTTATTTATTTTAGTTTGTCTTAATTTAATTCTGAAATGAGGTGTGGAAACTCGGGTGGTGGGGTCCTGACTCTTGAAACTGTACAAGGGACGGAGACACACGAAGACAGTAGTTTCTACTTTCTACCTTCTTCGCTCACGTTACTTACTTTTATTTACGACGATTCAATTAGGATTTTAAGAAATTTCATAAAGGTTTCTCAAATGTGTTTCCAAATATACAAAAATTTATATATTTAGAAACTTTATACTCCAACGCAGTTATCCAAATATTCATATCTTTATGCAAAAATGCGTAATTACTAAACTGTAACAATCTCCAAACAAATTTTGTTTAAAGAAAAAATAAATATAAATTGGTACTTTTTATAAGTAGTAATATATTTATATAAATGTGTATAAATGGCTGGATCTGGTATATTTATTTCCATTTAAATGTATTAAACAAGTTCCTTCAAAAAAAATGTATTAGACAAGTAGTAATATATTTTTATATATGTAATTAATCATAAAATTTGTTTTCAAAAAAATTATAAAATTTTATATATCAAATATTAATTAGATATTGCTTTTCTTTTATCTTTTTTATAATAAACCAATCTACCCTATAAATTACTACAATAAATAAACTAATTAACTATAATTTAGTGATTAGTGATATTTTTGCAAAATTAATTTTTTTTAATTTAATTTTAATTCAAACTTAATTATCTATTACGAGATTTACAACCGGTTTCAATTTTTCCGTTTAATCATAGTTTTTCAATACAAAAAATAATTAGTTAATTATAAATAATCAATAATTAATTAATCTATTATTTATTATAATATAATCTAAATTAATTAATTATAATAACAAAATTGAAAAAAATAAAATATGTAGAATAAGTATCATTAAAATAATGAAAAGTGGTATTTGACGTGACAAATAGATATATTTTTGAATGTTTGGTTGGAGAAAAATGGATATGAAGACTCAATCATTAGGTAATAAGTATTGGATATTTGGATATAAGGTTGTAGATGGCCTAAGTCTTTCAAAATCTTGGGGTATTTAATCATGACTTTAAAAATATTTTTAAATTCTTTGGGTATTTAATCATGACTTTATAAATACTTTTAAAGTCTAGTGGTATTCAGTCATTACTTTAAAAATACTTTTTAAATCTGATGGTATTGTAAAAGTCATGGAATTTGAGAGATTTTGAGAAATAGATGATTTTGAATGATTTTAAGAGACTTGGTATAGATACCAAACTCTTTTTGAAATATATGTACCCATCATATTTGCATTTTATGAAAGTAGATGAAAAGACCCATTAAACACCAGAAACTTGAGGAGTTTTGCAATTCCCAAAACAGCCCTTCTTTGGTAATTCTATTTTGCTTTTTACATGTTTATGTTGTGTGAATTGCTTTCTGGTTTCTCTATTTTGTGTGTTTGTTTTTGCATTTATTTGATGTTTTTTCATGTGAGTTTGGGAGTTTATTTTTCTGGGCAGTTGGGGTTTAGAGCAACCCTGAAAGATGTTAATATCACAAACTCTATTATATGCTCACACAAAGCATTTTCATCAATCACAGTAATTGTAAAAAAATAAATAGAGCAATAAAAAAAAGGTTTTGTGAATTAAAATAAACAGTTATGGTTTAGGGCAAGAGCACGACTACCGTCCTCCGGCGGAAGAGACCGGCGGAGGAGACCGGCGTCGAAGAGGCGGCGGTCCCGGCGACTACCAGCCTCAGCTCGCCGAGCCCATCTCGATTCGAGTCCCGACCTCAGATGGAGCAATGCCCAAGCCGAGAGTAGAGGGTTTCGCCACCAGGGCCTCGGTGGCTCAGCCTGATCACATCTCCGGCGACCCTTTCTCGTCGTTCGATCTCAACGTCGAGTACAAGCCCTCCATCTCGACGGCGACTGGTTCTACTCCCGCTGCTCCGCCGCCGGCCCGATCTCGCGTTGTCTCTACCCCGTCGCCGACGGCACCGTGAATCCCACCGGCCAGCCCACATCTGCTGCGCCCTTTACTACGAAGACCCACTCATCAATGGCGTTCCCGACTAGTTCTGCTCCCGCTGCTCCGCCGCCAACAAAGACAGGACCGTAGAGGCGGAGGCACTGCCGGAGATGGGTCGGTGAGAGAGAGGCGCAGCTGGGGATGAGTGGGTGAGACGGAGGCATAGAAGGAGCTGGACCTACTCCAAATGTTGCGATGTTAATGATGATGTGTTCATCATACCTACTCCAAATGTTGCACAATCCACCATCTCTCTAGGGTCTACGGAACGCATGGAGGCTCCAAAGCAAGCAAGAAGCTGAAACAAAAGAAGTAGATCCGAGTATAAAGGAACTTCTAACACAAATGGAAGCATTTATAAAAGTGATATTACGGAACAACTTAATAAGCTTACGACCACTTTTGAGGGTGTGTATAGTCTATTGGAGAAAAGAGATATCTTAATGAAGAAAAGAGAAAGAGAGAGATCATTTACAACTTGGGATGCTATCAAGGAGATTCCAAATTTGGATGAAGATGTAAGATGTAAATCTTTTGACTTGCTTGATACAAAAACAAAGAAGGGTGGTTTCTTGTGTTGGGTTTTGTGCCCTATCACAATGTATTTTCAATCTAATCATGTAATAAAGATTATTAGTTGAAATAAAATCGGCATTTATATTACTAAGTGTTGTAGTAATATCTCAAGTATGATATGATTTGTATCATTGATGTGTCAACACATAATAGTAGATCTACAGATCAGATAAAATCTTACTTGAGCAGTCCCCGATCAGAATAGCTTCATAAGAAGCGATCGGTATGAGGCTAACTCTAAATGATCACGCTCTACTGATCATGGCCAGAAGGGGGCCAGAGTTAGGTCATAGTATCACCAGACAGGGGTGATATAGGACGACCCGATCATGAGTATGTTACATAGAAACAGTCATAAACTTACTCATAAGTCGGCACATGAAATCAAATCCTCAGACAGAAGGATCATTGAGGTCACTATGTAATGAATGACGAGTTTGACTCAGTCTAACAACTCCTGTAAAAGGGTTACAATAACGACTGTGATTGGCTCGATCACGAGTTACATGAGTTGACTCAATAGATCGCTGAAGGATTTATCCCTCATACGGACGTGTGAGCAGATATCAGTTTAGGCCACTTGATGAGTACAACTGAAATACAATAACATGGTCATGCAGTCGATACATAGTATCAGTTATAATTCAGTTAACTCAGAATCAAGAAACATGACAATAAAACGAGGATGACTTGTCTATGCCTCATGGTTGTCAAAGATATCAAGAGGATAAAAGGATGGATTCATGTACGACAAGGTTAAGTCGAAATCTCGATAATCACAAGTGTTGGGTAATCATGATGTCTTGCTAGAGGCCACTCATGATGGAAAGAGTAAAATGGTAATTTTACTAGTTCGTCGACGTGTCGTGAGCCTATAGGGTCACATACTAAAGGTTGAGTAAAACGGATGGAATCATATGGAGGAATCATGAGAGAGACGAAATCCGGTTTTGGATTAAACCGGATTGGACCGATTTCGGTTTAGGACTAAACCGAAAATCAAGAATGGTTTAGCAGAGCTAATTAATTATAATATAATTAAATAGATTTAATTAAATTATCTAAGCTGGGCCTATCCAGAATGAGCTTCTCTACATAATTAATTAAAAGCTTTGGGCTTTAAGCCCATTAAGGCATTTAATTAATTATTGCCTAAAAAGGGTTATAAAAGGGAAATTTTCAGATCTGAAAATTAAGGGAATTATTTTCCAAAAACCCTAGCTCCCCTCTTTCTCTCTCTAAGCCGCCGGCCACCCCTCCTCCCCTCTCTCCGTCCGTTTTGTTTGCTTCGATCGTCTAGTGAGGATCGTTGTAAATATCCCCGGATTGCTCTTCCTATGTGGACGTTCTTTAGAGGTCGCTGAATATTATTTAGTGATTACGAGATTTCAAATCAAGGTAAACATATAAGTTTTGATTCTAACCTAGATGTCATGATCAATTCATGATCATGCAAGATATATATTAATTCGGATATTTGAGGTTAATTTCTTGTATGAGCATGAAATTATTTGATTGGAACTCTCAAATAATTTTTTCATCTTGAAGATGGATCCTAAAGAAAAAGCAAATTGGATAATTCGTAGGATGCAAGAAAACTAGTTATTTATGTGTTATGTTATGGATATTGAATGAGTACTTTTGTATTTTGTGACTCGATTGAAGTACACTTGATCCTTAAATTATGTTTATTTGTTTAAGTTTGAACCATTTTATTGCTAAACTTGAAATTATTATTGAGTGAGTTTGTGCTACTTAATTTAAAATATTGTATTTGTTATTTTTTAAAATACTTGTATTCTATAATTGAGTCAACATTTATATGCTAAAATTTATATGTTAAATTGTGCCGTTTATTATATTATTTAGCAACATTTCCCCTTATTATAATGCAGGACTAATGAAAATCAATTAAGAAGAAGAGATAATGATACAACAAATTGAAGAAGAAATAAAAATGGAAGAAATAGAGATGAAGAAATGGAAGAAGAGGAAGAAAAAGATATGGAAGAAGAATTTTATGAAATAATTAAGTATTTGCTTATGGCAATTGAAGCATTAATCATAGTGCTAAGAGAGACTATGATAATGATGCCTCAACAAATTAAACGTCATCTCAATCGACGACCGGTTACTAGAAGTGGATTTCGTTATATACAAGATGTGTTAAAAGAAGATTCTAAAGATTTTCGACAATTGCACATGATGTATCCACATGTATTCCTAAAGTTGTGTACCATCATTAGAGAGCAGACTTCTCTGGAAGATTCAAGATTCATCTGTGTTGAAGAAATGCTAGCAACATTTTTAATCATCGTGGGCCACAACGATCGGTATTGTAATGTTCGACAAAGGTTTGGTCGTTCACATTTTGCTACTAGTCAAAATTTTAACAAAATTTTGAAGGCCTTGAATTTTATAGCGCCTAACATGATAGTCAAGCCTAGAGGCGCGCCTTCTAAAATTAAAGAAAGTACACGATTTTATCCATACTTTAAGGTATGTATTTTTTGTTCTTAAAAATTAAAATATAATAAATAGTTATATTTGTATTATACCATAATTATTGATTGTTCTTCTTAAGATTGCATTGGTGCCATTGATGGAACCCATATTCCAGTCATAGTAATAGGACGAGAAGTAAGCAGTTACCGTAATCGCCATGACATTCAATCTCAAAATGTCTTGGCAGCTTGTAACTTTGATTTAGAGTTTATTTATGTGTTTAGTGGGTGGGAAGAATCAGCACATGATTCAAAATTATTAAATGATGTCTTAACAAGAAGAAATGGACTTCAAGTGCCTCAAAGTAACATGAATGCCTTAAGTATTTATTTTTTATTGTGTTCATCATAAAGAATTTTCAAGTGACTCAAGGTAACATGCATACGTTAAATATTTACTCGTTTCTTATTTGTAGGAAAATATTTTCTTGTGGCTTGTGGATTTGCTAATCGACGTCAATTTTTAGCACATTTACGTGGTGTTCGATATCATTTAAAAGATTTTGGAGGTCAATGACGTCACCCTAGAAATGCAAGTGAATTATTCAATCTTCGTCATGCAAAATTAAGAAATGTCATTGAAAGGATATTTGGTATATTCAAATCACGATTCACAATTTTCAAAGTGACGCCTCCTTTTTCATTTAAAATACAAGCGGAGTTGGTGTTAGCATGTGCCAGACTACATAACTTTCTTAGGAAAGAATGTCGATCTGATGAGTTTCCTGTTGAGCTAGAAGATGATGGATCTTCACTATCTTTAGAAATGGAAAATGAAAATATTGAATTAATTTCTCAAAGTTAACAACAAAGAGAGGGAGTTAATGCTTGAAGATCTAGCATTGCTAATGCTATGTGGAGTGGTAGGCCAATGAACGATAATGCAAATGAAGATGAAGATGATGAAAATGAAGAACAAGATAATGTCCATGTTGAGGAATATATGGTTGATGAGAATGAAGAGGGTTATGATGTTAATGAGGTTGCAATTGATTAATATGTTGAAGAATATATGTTGTCTTCTTAATTGATTTTGGACTTCTATTTTGTTATTGATATTTTCCTAATGAATTTATATAATTTTGAAGTTGGGTAATTTTTATTATGTTTTAATTAACTTTGATTTGAAGTATTAAATAGTATGAAAAACACTTTATAAAAAATTGAAAAATTCATGCAAAATTATTTCATTAAAATCCATGGACTTTTAAAAAGTTATTCAAAATCTATTAAGATCCTAATTGAATACACCCCCTTGGTCACTTTTTAATTTTAAAACTAATTAGAAATAATTGCATATAATTAGGGATGCTCAGCTTAAATTGGAACCGGTAAACCGATCAGAACTGTAACCAAACGAATTTGATACGGTCTTAGTTACGAAAATCCAGAACCAGACAAAATCAGTTCAATTTTGAGTTTGATATATATTGAAATGTACTTAACCTATTGAATTGAGTATAGTTTAACACTGCAGACGTGACTTGATGTTAGCGTCGATCTTTACAAATGGACGTCTCTCCTTCATCCATGTATAACAGTAAATCAGATTTAATTAGGGCCTTCAAAACCCTAATTTTTCATTTCTTTTGCTCCTCTCATTTTGCTCCCCCCTAACTCTAGGGGTGCCGACATTCTCACAAGGTGTTTAGTACCATCGACAATCAAGCTCTCCACTACTCTGGTGTAGTGGTTATCGTAGATCTAGTGGAGACGGATATTGAGGAGGTGGTGGGTATGGTGAGTTGGGTTTTTTTTGCTTTGACTTTTTTTGGGTGTTTGTGGTTTAAGCTTGAATTTGTGGAGACTTTTCTATTTCGCTCAAATTTTGGGGTTGTGTGGTGTATTGGACCGTTTTAAGTTTTGTAGATGACCGGTTTGAGTTTTGGAGATGACAATGTCATACTGGTTCGTATAACCGAAAAACAAGCCCATGAAAAAGGCAGTGTGCCGGTCAGATGTAATAAAAGGCGCTCAATGAAGTCTCGAATATTGATCACACGAGGATTAAGTGGTTAGTGGGCGTTGGAGTTGTGTACGTAGACTTCATACTCAAATAATAGAGTAAATGGGTGCTTGAGTTATCTAATTTTAATTTTAAAATCTTATAATTATGAATTATCAAGTATTTGAAACTGGTAAAACCAAGCAATGAATAGTACCAACGTGAAGGCATGGAGAATTTCAGGCAAGTAGTAAAGTGCTCAAAGGTTAGTATTAATGTGAGTTCATGTGATTTGGAAGTTTGAATTCAAATTTAAAGAACATAACTAATTGTTCTGACCTAAGATCTTTCTACAGAGAAGTAAACATTACCATTGTATCTTAAAGTGAATTCAAAACGCAATAAAACGAGCCTTATAAACAATTAATTACTAACTTTCGGTGTTAAGCCTTATACGTGATCTTTCTCGTACCCATCTCCTCTCCTTAAAAAAGAGATGTAAATCCGAGTTTTTGTTTATCCTATAAGAAATAAACAAATGTCCCTATCTGAATATCCTTAATCATCAAAACTACATACCAATAATAATTTACACTTTTCACATCCATAAATCTCCATGATCAAATTAGCTACTCATCTACTTCCACCATTAACAATCGAAGAAATTAATTTCTTATTTCCAATGACCAAAATCATATTCCAAATCTCCAATTCACAAACTAAATCATAAAAGACCTTAAATGCAAAACACTTACGTCAATTTCATCATACTCAAGTACAATACCAATTTAAAATCATGTCTATATTCAACTTCAAACTTAATCAATCAAAGATCTACCATCAAATATATCAATACCTAATTGGATTCTCCAAATCAAACTAAAATCAATTCTCAATTCACAATTCACAATTTACAATCCACAAATTCAATGCAAATTCTTATAAAAAATCAAATGCTCATTTACAATCTCCCATCTTTATTTAAATCTCTCAATCTCAACAATTAAAGGCAAAATCAATACAGAATTACAACAACCAATTAAAGAAATTAGATTTAAACTCGTCACTTTGACCTTGAGCTTCCAATTCTTCCTCTAGATTTAACTCATTTTTTTCTCCAAAAACTCTTGGAGATCTTCATACATTCCTAAATCCCCAAATTGTACTCGCTCTACTTGTCAAATTTATCACTATGGACTGAATGTTATACCTTCTTCTTCTTCTTCTTCTTCTTCTCCTCCTCCTCTCAAAGCTTTTTGTACGAAACTAAGGGTAAAATCGTTATTTTATGGTGAAATTTGTGATATGGTCCCAAGTAACGAGATCACCATGACTGGTAGTGTCGTTACTCTCTCATCGTGAAATCTGATATCCTTCAATACGTGTCTTGTTTCTCACAACTGTCCATGTCACAACAGAGTGTTGTGACCTCTCCACTCCAATATCGAGAGTTTCAATCGCTTAGAACTTCAACTCACGACCCTACCAATCACGACAAGGTATCGTGACTAGCATCTCTTACAAGACGATTGTTATAATGTCGTGCACCTCACGACTCGCTAGTCACAACAGGGTGTCGTGACATCAGCTGTTGTGACTGACGCTCCTAAAAACTCGCTCTCGAGCTTTCTCCTCTGACTCACGACACCCCATGTCACGAATAGGTGTTGTGACTTATAGTGTCATGACTTACCTATATTACTCTATTTTGATCTTAATCATCTCGACTCGATCTCGGGTATTTTCCCGAGCTCCTTTTTGCTCTATAATGCCTCGAAATCGTTTTTAATGTAATTTATCACAAAAAGTAGACAATCCCTACAGTAAGGTAAATAGTCTGTAAAATATCTAAAAATCATGTTAATTGTGAGGAGATTTGGATCTAGTGGAGATGCAAAATCCACTATCATCAACCAATAAAACATGTCGTTAATTTTTTATTTGATACTATTGACAGTCCGATTTCGATTCTTAAATTTGGTAACCAAACCTTATCGTTTCGATTTCCAGTTTAGGGTTTCGGTTAGTTGGGTTTGAGCACCCTTACATATAGGTGCATCTAATCACACTTTTTTGTGCTATAAAAGTACATTTTTTATCTTGTTAGCTCACCTACTTTTTTTTATATTTTGTACATCAATACACTGACACAGTGGTCTTCGAAACCCTTAAGAATTCTGTTTTTCCTCTCCGGTCTTGTGTTGTATAAGTTGGTCAGGGACGGAGTAGTCAACTCGCAACAATATGAATTTTGGGTGTACTTGTATATAAAATGTGTTTTGTTAGGTGTACCACCTAAAATTATCCCAAAGCTTCATGGACATAACTTGAGATCGAGAACTAAAAGCCTAGATTGGAAAGTTTAATCCGAAGCTTTCATGACCGATCTTTTATGGAATGCCATATTAGAAAGCTTAGAAGGCGACGACAAGATCTATGGACGCAACTCTCCTACATCGAAGGCTCAAAGCCCAATTTGGAAGCTCTGAAGGCCATACCATACCAGTAAGCTAGAGTTGCGACTCTGGTTCTTAGTTTTTGACAGTGAAGAATCACTCTTATTGGAGATCGGCCAACATGTTTGGATTTTGAAGTTTTGTTGTTCTTGCTTTAAAGCTTGGAGTAGATTAGGAAATGTAATTTTGTTATCTAATATGTTGGCGAGATTTTTATTCTACGTCGATGGACTTGATGGCCATCGCCGACAAACTTGTAAGAATTAGGGTGGAGCGAGTTCATGAGTGAGTTTATTTAATTGGTTAATTGTTTTCAAATTTCTTGTTCAATAGTATTAGGTATTAAAAAATATTGAAATCTCTCATAAATTTCTTATTTGAGTGACATGAACTCAAGAATCATAACAATCGTTATTTCGAAGTTGAGAATCAACTCTGTTAATTTTGGGTTTTTTGTATGAATATCGGTAAAATTCTGAAAATTTGATTATAATTAATGCACATATTTGTCATTTTGTAACAAAACAAACAATGTCATTACTGTGTTACATCACTTGAGTTTTTGACATTCTTTTTACTTTACACTTCATTGTCAGTGGTCCATTTATATGCTTAGTGATTTGAAAATTACCTCTTTCTTTTTATAGAGGGACAATTACACTTTACTACATTTATTACGACTTATTTCATAACCATCTACACCAAATTTGGACGTTTTTATTTAGGGATAATTCCAGATGACTACACCTGGATATGTCACATTATCAGATGACTACACCTAGAATTTTTCGTGTCAGGGTGAATACCCAAGAATTTCATTTGTCTCACTTTACTCATTCCGTCCAACTCCGTTAGTTTTTAACATTTCTTTACATGTGAAAAGACTAAAATACCCTTCAGATGTAAATAATTGTTTTCAAATTGAATGAAAAGACTAAAATACCCTTCACTATTCATTTAATTTTCAAAAAAATACCACTCATACTCTCTCTCTCTCTCTCTCTCTCTCCTCCATGTCCTCCACCACCACTGTCACCGCCTCCATCACCACCACCACCTCCATCTCCTCCACCACCACCACCATCTCCTCCCTCTCTGTCGCCACCTCCTCCTCCACCACCACCACCGCCGCCGCCACCACCTCCATCTCCACCGCCACCACATCCATCTCCTCCACCACCATCTCCTTCCTCTCCGTCGTCACCTCCTCCACTACCACCTCCATCTCCTCTCCCTCTATCACCACCTCCGGCCGACTTCCGACAAGGCTCCAACGGTGGTGGTGGTGGAGGGGCGTGGAGAGGATGACGGTGGAGGAGATGAAGGTGGTAGCGGTGGTGGATGAGATGGATGAGGTGGGGACGTAAGGGGAGGAGATGGTGATGGTGGTGGTGGCGGTGGAAGGGCGTAGAGGAGATAGATGTGGTGGTGGTGATGATTGAGGAGGTGGAGGAGATGGAGGTGGTGGCGGTGGCGGTGGCGGTGGTGGAGGAGGTGGCGACGGAGGGGGAGGAGATGGTGGTGGTGGTGGTGGAGGGAATGGTGGTGGAGGAGATGGAGGTAGTGGCGGTGGTGGTGGAGAGAGAGAGAGAGAGAGAGAGAGAGAGAGAGAGAGAGAGAGAGAGAGAGAGAGAGAGAGAGAGAGAGAGAGAGAGAGAGAGAGAGAGTATGAGTGGTATTCTTTTGAAAATTAAATGAATAGTGAAGGGTATTTTAGTCTTTTCATTCAATTTGAAAACAATTATTTACATCTGAAGGGTATTTTAGTCTTTTCACATGTAAAAAAATGTTAAAAACTAGCGGAGTTGGACGGAATGAGTAAAGTGAGACAAATGAAATTTTTGGGTATTCACCCTGACACGAAAAATTCTAGGTGTAGTCATCTGATAATGTGACATATCCAAGTGTAGTCATATGAAATTATCCCTTTTATTTATTTATAATACCATCAGCTAGCCATCGACCTTTCAAAGAGATACTATCTACTCTAATGAGCCCCAAATTTGAATTTTCCTTGTTAGCTTGCAATTTTCAAAACGCTGATGATCCCCAAATTGCTAAATTACAGAACATGCCTACCAAATTGCTTGAGCTGATATATTACAAGACATAAATTGCTCAATTGTGGTTTTGAGGGCCGACTGGGACCGACGTGTCTCCGGCGAAGACATGTGCGTTCACCGTTCCCAGTCCCGTCGACGACTCAACCTTCGACGTCGTTGGCGACTCCGCCGCAGAAGCCAAACCAAAGCCACACGCCGGGGACTGATGGGAACGACGTGTATCCGGTAGAGACGGGCGCGTTCACCGTCGTAGATTTGTCGGAGAATGCTGATTTGTCGAAGAGAGGCGCATTCACGATACTGGGACTGACCAACAACGCTGATTCGTCGTAGAATGCTGACGACAAATCCAGTTTTGGTCGAAGACATGAATTTGGGGAAAGGGAATAAAGAGAGGGTACAAGGGTCATTTCCTATACTTCTTTTAATTTTTATATTCTTTTATTTATTTGAAAAGAAAAATACGGTAAGTTTACGTTGCTCTGCAAATTAGGGTAAAATAATCATTTCAATTTACCAAATAATTGTATTATTTTTAAATTAAACATTGAAGGCATTTTAGACTCTGTACAAAATACTTCCGTTTGGTTTAACAAAATTACCTTAAAAATTCTCAAAATATCGAAAAAAAAGTTTTAAAGTTGGGTGTAGTGATCCTATAATCAAGTTTGGCCCGTTATATATAGGGATGGGCACGGTTTTGGAACCGGTCAGAATCGGACCGGACCGAATCAATCGGTTCTTCATTTCAGAGACCCAAATTCGGACACGATAAGTGGGTATTGGTCCGGTTTTGGGCACGGTTCTACAGTCCGTTTCCGATTTTACCCAATTAGACCAAATTGATTGATTAATTGTGAGATTAAGTGTCCGATTCTCTGATATAGTTGTATAGTTTTGCCCAATTAGACCCAATTGATATTCACATCTTGTTTAATTTGTAGTGAAAATTATACATAATTAAACTATTTTTAGGCAAAAACATAGAATTGAAAGACAAAAAATACTAATTAAACTCCCAAAACCGGTTCCGTGTTTAATTGGCGGTTCTGTGCTCTCAGACCCAAATCCGATCTGATACCCATGTTTCTCGGTTCTTCGGTTCAGTTTCGGTTTGGATCCCGGTTCAGTTTCGATTTTGGGTAAAAAGTGTCCATCCTTAGTTATATCGACATTTAATTATCCCTATTTAAAATTATAAAAAAATATTTCAAAGTTTTATGATTTGTAAAAAATAAAATTCACGTGAGCTCAAAAATAACTTTTTAAATTAAGTTGTGTTATTCGTAAAATAAGTGATTGTAGTAAATTGCAATTACCACTTAACTGTTTTATCATAATCTAATGTACTGAGATTTGGGCTCGGGCCCATAATGTGAGCGAGGCCTTCTTGGGTCCGAACAGCACATAGATACATGGTTTCAGTTTTGCTGTGGACGATTCCGTTGGCGATCCTGGAGAGGGAGAGCGGTCGAACCTCCATTTGAAAGCTTGCGTTATTGGAACCCTAGAAGATGATGCTCAGAACTCCACCTCCCAAGAGGCCCAGATCTCAGGAGACCCCCTCCGATGGCTCCGATCGTCGTCTCGTCATCTACGAGGACCCTCCTTCGGCCTCGCCCCATCCCCAACCCTCCGACTCCGACTCCGGCCACATGCTCTGCACCTACCAATGCCGCCAAATGGTATCATTTCCTTCAATCATCTTCTGCAAACCTCATGCTTGCTTGCTTCAATAAATTCATCTATCTCTCCTTTTCACCTAAAACATACCAAAAACCTTGATTTCTTACTTCACATGGACCTTGTTTTGTTCATGCATCTGTTTACAGGTCAAGTCGGAGGTGCTCGATGCATTAAGCAGCGCAGAGAAGCAAGTAGGTGATTACAGTTCCAAACTGGAGGCACTGAATGATAACTATGTCAAAGCAGGTACGCTATTGCAATTGTTTGTTCCATCATCGTGTAGCTTTAAACTTCTAGTAAAACACTGTCTTGATTTAAATGTTTGATCTTCAAGCATTCTAAATATATCATGGAAGTTACATTAGAACACTTAATTTTGCCAGTCTATGATTGCATTTTCTTATCCTTTTTAATTAGTAATACGAAAGTGAAGACCAAGATTTTGAAAGTCTCCGTGGTAGTGTATCATTGTCAGGTATTTGGGGGGAAATTAAACAATAAAACAATCAATGCAATGTTGGAACTTGAAAGTATCGACGATCAAGTGTCAATTATATATGAGTATGTTCTAAACTCGAGAGTCTACTTGAGTTAACTTTGTGCCTTAAGGACTATATACAGATCATTCTGTTAGCACAGTGATGCAGTTACTAATGTTGTTCTAGCTTCTTTAATTAAAACTAGCGCGATGTCAAGAGACCTCTCTGCTGTATTTCATAATGTTAGTACATCGTGCAGCTCTTTCGCAATGCAGTTGTAATTCCATGTTAAATTGTTGCAGAAGCCGAGAGGAAGAAATTTCGTGATCAATTTTTGCATGCTGAACAAGAGCTTGCTGCTGCTAAAGGACGTGAACATGCATTACAAGAACAGCTCTTGAAAGAAGTTAATGATTCTGAAGAACGACTGAGAAAACAAATACAATCATGTAGTGAGCTCGAGGTCAGAATTAATTGTTTTCTTCAACTTTTTGTTGGAGGTCAAACATTAAAACCCACTGTGTTTGTTACGTTTTAATGGTTATAACGCAAGGTATCTAATTTATTATTTTCTTATATTGTTACCGTATGCCTGTTTGATTGGCTTTAATTGATTAGCTGAAAAGACATTGTAAGTGCTGCTATAAACATCCTGTGTACTGGAATTCTTCCTTGATTTTCTTATAATAATTTATTTTCTTCCTGAAATCATTTTATTACTTTTGTATTCTGTATTTAGCAAGGTGTATCTAAAACTTTTGCTATTTTCAAATTGTTGTTTAGATCAAGCTTCAGAGCGAGGTGAACCTCCGCAGAAAAGCGGAGTCTTCTACAGCTTCAGCTGAAGAGAAGGCTACTCTTATTGAGGGAAAACTGAGAGAGTATTCTGAAAGCTCAGAAAGAGAAAGAAAGCGTCTTCATAATGAACTTGAACAACTGAAGAGAGAGTCAAAGCTTTCTGTTTCTAGGATACGTGCAGATGTTAGATGCAAATTTTGTTCTAACTACTTTATGATTTTTTAACATGTAACATTATTGCTGATTATCTGGTCTAATTCTCTTGTCTATAGCTTGAGAGAGTAGAATGCAGAGCTGCTAATGCAGTAAAAGAATCAGAACTACTAAAGGAACAGTTGGAAGATCTTATGGTGCAACTCAATGAGGTGACTAACTTTTCTCCTTTCCATAGTGCATTTGTCTCCAATATGCAAGAAAGTTTATTCCCTCAACATTGTATATAAGTTATCCATGAATCATTACCTATTTCTCTGTGTTATGGATTTGCTTCTGACGATGCATTATTAATTATTGTGTGCAAATTTGATATGATACACTATACATTACTGATATTATGTTAGGAAAGTTGTATTAATATTTTTATATGTTTGTAATCTTCCTGTGTGATTTGCATAATACTTTCATGAACTACTGACTAATGATATGACAAATTTTGTCCATTCATTTTCCGACACATTATATTCCAGTGTTTGGACCAGAAGAGTGAAGTAGAGAAGAAGTTATTGAGGTTTACATCTCAAGAAGTTTCTTCAACGGAGAATCTTTTGGTAAAACACCTGCAAGGAGAGCTTAGAAACTATGTAAGTGTTCTTTCCATTCTGCTTCATATGTATTGCCTCTTGATCTGTCATGTTATAATTAGTACTAGATGTAAAGCTTTCTAATGCAAGCGCAATTGACTATTGTTTTGACACCCAATGTTAATATGCTAACTTGCACATTTGGAATTCACACTTGCTGGTCTGCCATAATGTATTTACATCAAGGTCATTCACACTTGGCATGTAGTGGAGTAGGAGATTACTATAATTGATATGCCATGGAATTGGTTTAAAACAAAATCATAACATACTTTGCTTGCTCGTGTATGTCTTGATTCATTCAGTTAGACACACTTTTTAATGTTGTTAAGTGCCTATTTTTACACGCTCACTTGTGTGGGTGTGAAAATGCTCTTCTTCGATTGTGCTTATGATTATGAAATATTTTTGGCTTCAATCACTTTTGACATCTTACTGATTGTTACATCAGTTATAGATTTATACTTCAGATATCTGATTGATATGCTTTTCTTCTAATTAGGAGTCTGCAGTGCAAGAAGCAAGAAAGTTAAAATCATCTTGTGAAAACATTGATTTATTGAAGGAGAAATTATTGGAAGAAAAGGGCAGGAGGGAGCGAGCTGAATCAGATTTAACGAAGCTACATGAATTACAGCTAACTATAGACGAGTTGGAGAATGAATTGTCATCTTGGAAGTTAATGATTAAAGACATTCCTGGTCTATCGTGTTCTGATGATATACCTGTGAAATTTGCCGCATTACAACAGTAGGTCATCAACTTTGTTTTAATAATATAAATATTGAGTTAATGAACCGATTTTAATGTTTGAACTGCACTGATTTCAACTAATTAATTTGCTGGTGCATTATCAACCATTTCCACGGTTCTTATAATTTGGACATGTAGAGTATCTTTTGTTCCCTAAACTTAAGATTCCTTATTTCTGGCTTACACATGATTTTATCAATGAAAGATGGGTATGCACTTTAAATGGGCAGGAGTCCTTCAAAGTGCGGTATAAATGTCGCTCTTGTTTTACTTGGGTGATCTGGTAGTGAGTGGTATATCTGGAAAAGTATTCAATGTTCACAACCTTTTGTTGCTCTTTGAAAATAAATTGGTTTGTAGAAAAATAGCACTTTCTGTTTAAACTTCAGAAGTTATAGTCTCAATAATGTTGGAAGCATTTTGATTTTCCTACTTTGTTGGGCATAATCTTTTATCTCTTCTAATGGTTCGAAAAGACTCTTTAATGATTATTGCAAAAGTCCTCCCCAAATGTTGTTGTCTAAATTTTCATATGGGACTTTAAGTGGGCGTTTACCCTCATCTCTTGTGAATGTGGTCATGCTCTCCTTGTAACAGTTAGAATTTTAAGATGTCTTATCCCTTTTACACATTAATGAAATATTATGTTCAATTGAACATTTTATTTTTCAATGTTGATATTTTTTTTTATTTCTATGCAGAGGAGTGGTTGAAAGTGAGAGGAAGGTGGGTGAGGCAAATGCACACTTGAAACAATTGGAGGTGGCTTTTGATGTGGCACAATTTGCTAAGCAAAATGCTGAAACTGAGGCTGCACGGGCCAAAGAGAAGGTTGAAGCGTCAAAATCAGAAGTTAGGCGGCTTGAATCAATGGTAAGCAGTAGATTACTTGGTCTTCTACCATCTTGGTCTGTATAATTTTTCATCTTCATATCTAAGCTCTTCAAATGTCTTAAAATGTGAGTCAACCTTCCATTGTACAGTGCATAGTCTACATCCAGGTCGACTTCTTACTAATACCCCATTCTGCATCCTCTCCACATAAATGACCCAATCAACTACATCAATATCATTCTCATCTGATCTTATTTACTTATTGCTTTGTGTTGCTTATATACAAACAATGTGTAAATATGATAAAAATGGCTCTATTTCTGTTTTTTACGTCTTAGTAGTTATTGCATTGCTCTTGTTTGTGAGTTGAGTTCTTTGTTCTTTATACTGATTTTTTTTTTTGCTTTTTAATTGCAGCTCTCTCTGGTAACTGAAGAAAGAGATAACTTAAGAAATGTTGTTAACGAGTTTAAGAAACCAAAGGATGGTGAAGCAGTAGATGGAGCTACTGATGGAGCTCTTGTTCAGGTTTTTATCCCTCTTCCAGTACCATTTTTCCTAAAATTATTTGATCGTATTGATGTCCATGCTCACAACAAGCTTTGTTTTCTTAGGAACTTGAATCATCCCTTGTCAAGAAGGAATGCTTTATAAGAGAATTGGAGAGTAATTTGCATGAACAGAAGGAAGTGTTTAATCATCAACAGAATGAAATTCAGTTGCTTAATGAGAAGTTGAATAATGAGGCAAGAAGAATAAAGTCATTGGAGAGGGAGAGTGATCGGCTTCGTTCTGAGATTTCTCTTCTTGAATCCAAGGTAGGTGCTAGAGATCACTTTCGCTGAACACATGCTACATTGCTAATCTATATGGTTATTTGAAAGTGAATGTTTAAATAGTTCTACAAAAGACATTCCCTTATGTTGTTATATCCTGTTTTCACCTTCTATTTATAATTGACAATCTTTATGAAACGATATTGTATTTGATTCAAATTGATTTGCTTGCTTTCGAATTACATATAGGAGGTTCTTTTATATAGGGAACAATAGTAATATAAACCAAACTAGGAAACCCTAATACTCAAACCTAAATCTTAATGGGCTTTCCATAATAATAGCCCTAATGGGCCTAACATAATACTAGCCCTAATTTACTCTGATTGACACCCCCCCTCAAACTGATGTGGGTCGACCAACATCAATTTGACTACGAAAAAAACTGATGCACTGGCGGCACATGATGGTGAAGTGACGATGACTGGTGTTTGAATTCGAGACTCAAAGACGGAGACCTGAACCTGAAGGCTTTGGGAATTTATACCCAATTCTAAAGGAGACCGGAGCCTTGAGGCTTTGGGATTGATACCCAATTTTGAGACCGGAGTTAGATGCCGCTCATCGAAGATTGAACCAAGATCTAAATAAAGTTAACCTTGCTCTGATACCATGACAATTTTTATGAAACGATATTGTATTTGATTCAAATTGATTTGCTTGCTTTTGAATTACATAGAGGAGGTTCCTTTACACAAGGAACAATACTAACGAAACTAGGAAACCCTAATACTCAAACCTAAACCCTAATGGGCTTTCCATAATACTAGCACTAATGGGCCTAACATAATACTGCCCTAATTTACCTTGATTGACAATGATTGTATTCTCTTATATGATGCTTGGGATATATGTAAGAATTAAGCGTCGGGATGAGTATGCAGACAGATAGGATGTCACTTTAAACTTGATAGGACTCTTCAACTGGTGATGTTGGTCATGTATCATGGATGTTGCATTGTTGCTTCAACTGTTTTGTAATGCTTGTATAAGTGTTATGCTAGTCTTAATTCTTTCATGCTAATATGGCTATCCCAGTTTGTTGTAGCTATGGTAAAATGATCACCAAGTGTTGCTATTATGCTAAAATGGCCACTTGGTAGAGTAATCCACATTATATGTCAGCCCAGGCCATTGTGTATTAGGGTTAGGGTTAGTTCAAATATCTATATAATGTAGCCTCTGCAATGTAATTTATCATTGATTAAAATCCTATACTCCAACACCACTAAATAATTCTCTTATGTTAAATTTAGGTTTGTTACTGCTCATTCAAATTGTTCATATATTTCTGTGTTAAAAGGAGCCAACCTGTTTTACATTGGTTGCTTCCCGGTTACTCTGTGCTTTATGTGTTAAAGTGCCCTTGGAGAGATTGAACTATTATGTCAAATCTGGATGGTCATCTAACTCTTTTGCCGGCAAGGCTTTTGCTTGATTTTGATTTTTCAATTATTATATATGCTTGTTCGTTAAATATCTGTTCCTATTTATGTTTACAAACAAACATTGGACTACGTTCTCTCCTTATTCATACATTTATTCGTTTTGTCGTGTATATGAACACTGGTTTCTCTTTCTTGCTGCAGTTAGGTCATGGGGATTTTTCATCTGCAAATACAAAAGTTCTGAGAATGGTGAATACTCTTGCATTTGATAATGAGGCAAAACAAACAATAGAGGCTCTTCGAACTGAGCTACAGAAGACAAAGGAGAAGCTACAAGCTGTTGAAGAAATAAATAGTCAATCAGGTATGAGAAGTTACTTTACAGATGACATATAAATTTGGTTTGATTTTATTCAGCTCTCTTTTCTTATTTGAGGTTGATTCAATTCTGTTATGTTACTGTCAGTCAGTTTTGGATACGTTATCTTGTTCAAAAATATTTCAATTTGTTAATATACGTTATTTCTTTCAAAAATATTTTATTTGTTGAATGTTTTTCAGGTGGGTGCAAAATTTTCACTTTGTATTTTCTGTCCAAATCTGTTAGTTTTTAACGTTTTTTTCATGTGAAATGACTAAAATGCCCTTAAGGTTAAATGAGTTATTATAATTAAATTGAAAAGACTAAAATGCCCTCACATATTCATCTAATTTTCAAATTTATGCCACTCTATCTTCTCTCTTTTGTCTCTGTCACTCCCTCACCGGCCACACTCGCGCAACTGTCGGAGGAGGGGAGGTCGGAGGGAGCTTGGTAGAGGTCAGAGGGAGCTGGGCGGAGGTCGGAGGGAGGTCGGAAGATTGCGGAGTTTGCGGTGGATTAATCGTCGGAGATGGAGGAGGGACGACGACTGCCTCGACCTCGACCTCAGCCGAGCTCCTTCGACCACCTCGACCTCCGCCCAGCTCCTCCGACCACCTCGACCTCCGCCCAGCTCCTTCGATGCCTATCTCCTTCGACCACCGCCCACCTCGACCTCGACCTCCGACCACCTCGACCTCTGCCCAGCTCCTCCGACCACCGCCCACCTCGACCTCGACCTCCGCCCAACTCCTCCGACCACCTCGACCCTCTCTCCGACCTCCCCTCAACTTCTCCGACCACCTCGACCTTGACCCAGCTCATCCGACCACCTTGACCCTCCATCCGACCTCGACCCAGCTCTCTCCGACCTCCCCTCCTCCGACGGTTGCGCGAGTGTAGCCGGTGAGGGAGTGACAGAGACAAAAGAGAGAAGATAGAGTGGCATAAATTTGAAAATTAGATGAATAGGCGAGAGCATTTTAGTCTTTTCAATTCAATTATAATAACTCATTTAACCTTAAGGGCATTTTAGTTATTTCACATGAAAAAACGTTAAAAACTAACAGATTTGGACGGAAAATGCAAAGTGAAAATTTTGCATATTTTAAGTGTAGTCAAGTGAAAAAAAAAATTCTAGGTGCATCCACCTGAAAAACAGCAAAATCTAGGTGTAGCCACCTGAAATTATCCCTTTTATCAATTATCAGAAAATATGCAATTGGTTTGTTCTAAAACTCGGGATTCGGGAGAAATTGGATATACTCGTTTTGTATTAAATATATTCATATATAGTTCACATGAAAAACAAAAATGACCATATTTTAGTAAAATTAGATACTTTGAAACAACTTTATAAGTTAAAGCAAAATCACATACTATAGAACAATTTCAAAGCATGTGTAATATAAAAATAAAAGTTGACCCAACTTTGACTGAAAACTCGGTAAAATTGAGTTACTTATAACGAGTTTTAAAACATGGTCCAAAACTCGATTTTATTGAGTTCTCGTGGAGAAATAGCAAGTTTGAGAACACCGAAGTTCCTCAATGCAACATTACCATTAAACATTTGTGTGATTACTTGATCTCCTTCTTTGATTGTTATTAATATAGGTGATGCTGGGAAAGTAATGGTGGACTCGCATATATCTGGAAAGATAATGCAATTAAAAGAACAAATTGCGACCCTTGAAAAGCGTGAGGAAAGGTGAATGGTTCGTAAACCTTTTTAGAAGTTGCCTAGTTTCTAAACCATGATTCAATTTCAGTGTAACTGAAACATTTTCATATTTCCATTGAACAGATACAAGACTGTTTTTGCGGATAGAATTTCGGTGTTCAGGAGGGCATGCTGTGAGCTATTTGGATACAAGGTATAATATGTATTACTTGCTGTATTTTGCATTATCCTCTTGCACTGACCTCAACTTTGCTCTGTGTCATAATGAGGATGCAATATCAATCAATGCTTTGATAATATGTTTTAAGTTAAACGATTGACCATCATTTTTGGGGAAATGACCTCCTTATAGAGCCTTAGGTGGAAGGTTGATTACTATTTCCTGTGAGGACATTGTTACCATGATGGATAGAGTATGTATAAGGGTAGACTTCAGTTAAGGGAGGATGTAACATTAGGCATGCTGGAGCGGAGGAGGAAAATGTGACCGGAAGATTTCAATGCCTTCTCTGGAAGGATTTATGTTACAGGATGAGCTTTTCTAAAGGATTTATGTGACAAACACTAACGTTGTTTTGGAAATGGCTTGGTTTATTGAAGTGGCATGATGATAGTATGACCTTGTTACTATCCCGAATTTGGATCTCGTCATGGGTTCGTTGTAGTTGTTGAATGGCTCGCAGGACGATAACTAATGTTGCTTGGCGCGAGTAATGATCGAACAATTGAGCTCGTTAAGAGAGAGCTCCTACCTCGGACTCGTTTAGAGAGAGCTCCTACCTCGGGCTCGTTTGGAGAGATCTCCTACCTCTTGATACTTGCAACTCTATACTTTAATTCAATTGATGATTTTATTTCGAAAACAAGGCAGGTATATATGGAGCATGCTGGAACAATCCAACTAATAGGATAAGGACAAATCCTTAACCAATCCAACTCTAATAGCTAATACTCCAAACCAATCTAAACTCTACTAGATAATACCCAACTAATATTTGAATAACTAACACATTTAAGACTCCTAACATGCCTACAAACCTTATTATGGGTTGTCTAGATGCTTCTAAGGATTGTGATGTGCAATATTCAGGGGATGGAAACAGTAAGCCAGAACCACAAGTTTCCAAAACAATGAAAACTGATGCAAATAGTGACAGAGAAAAAGGTGGTGACAATGAAGAGATTGGATCTACTGTTGAAGATCAACTTGTTTCACAGACGTTCCTAAACCATAATGGGTTTTCCATAATACCAACCCTAATGGAACTAACATAATATTAACCCTAATTTACCCTGATTGACACCCCTTCTCTAACATTACGCCCATTCCACATAACCCCCTCTAACTATAAACGTGTCTCACATGCCCATCTTAACTACAAAATCAATCTGTGAGGTGCCTTAATTATCTAATAAAATACTGTTAAGTTTACCTTTTTAAGTTTAGGTTTAAGTATTATGGTTTAGGTTTAAGTATTATGGTTTACTAGTTTGGTTTATATTCCTATTGTTCCCTATATAAAAGAACCTCATCTATTAATTCACAACCAATTTGAGAAAGCACGTACAATAAAATACATATCGTTTCAAAAAAATTGTCAATTTTTTTTTTAAAAAAATATTTATAAAAATAAAAAACGATGTTTAAAAGTAAATTTTTATTTTTAAATTTTTTTACAAAAAAAACTTTTAAAAATTATTTTTGCTACTAAAAATTTTTTCTTTATTTTGTACAACGAGAAAATTAGAAAAAAAAAGTTTTAAATCATTTTTATTTATTTATTTTAATTTTTTCAGATACAATAGTATTTTCGTCATTTCACAAAAAACTTGGTAAAGTGGGATTTTTGGATGGTTAAGGCAACTCACAGTTTGATTTTGTAGTTAAGAGGGGCATGTGAGACACGTTTATAGTTAGGGCGTTATGTGGAATTTACCCTTTAAATAGTTATCTAACCTAATGATAAAACTGAACTAATAAGATAAATAAGGTTGTAGTTATTCTTTAGGTGGACTCCTAACATTACTCCCTCCTTCAAAACGGCGCTTGACCGTGAGCGCCAAATTCCAGGATTGTAGACAACCTGTATGTACAAAACTAAATCGCCACCAATGAAAATAATATGTAGATCAGCTAGGAACGTCTGTGAAACAAGTTGATCTTCAACAGTAGATCCAATCTCTTCATTGTCACCACCTTTTTCTTTGTCACTATTTGTATCAGTTTTCATTGTTTTGGAAACTCGTGGTTCTGGCTTCCTGTTTTCATCCCCTGAATATTGCACATCACAATCCTTAGAAGCATCATGACAACCCATAATAAGGTTTGATGGCTCAAAACTCTGACTTTGTTCTTAGATTGGTTCCTTATCTTGCTGCTTTTTCGGAGGCAAGTTTGAATCAGGGACAGCCACCTCATATAGACTTGCCTTTCTACATCGTAGGTGCAGCAACTCAGAGAGTTGCTTAACTTTGTTGGCCATCTCTTGCATCCGTTCTTCGGTCTTGACCTTGTCTTCCTTGTACATGATAAGGAATGCCTCAAATTTCTCCTTGAATGACCTCGAGTCCGCTATAACTCTCGGCTCTGATACCAGTTGATATGGTCCCAGCCTTAAGAATCAAGTTATAGCTCGTATTTGGATAAGTAGGCTCGTATTTGGATAAGTGGGCTCGTTAGAGAGAGCTTCTACCTCAGGCTCGTTTGGAGAGAGCTCCTACCTCTTGATACATGTAACTCTATATTTTAATTTCAATTGATACCTTTATTCCATAGCAAAGAGCGGTATAAATAGCCGGCTGAAATTATCAAACTAACAATGGAGTCCAAGTAGAACTCTTGCTCAAGATAATCCAAACTAAAGATAAATTTCAAAACTAATAATTTAAATAATTATCTGAACTAATATAATAAGATAAATAAGGTTGTAGTTATCCTTTAGTTGGACTCCTAACATTGACCTCCTCCATCAGGGCATATGTTGAGTCTGACTCTAACTCTGTCAATGTCTCTGATGTGTTGTTATTCTGTTCTCCACTGTTCGGCTTCAAAACCCCCCTTAACCACAGCTGATTTTACCGTCCTCTTCCGATCAAAGACTATGCTAGAGTGGCAAGAATTGTGGGTGGTATCATACTCATGCTAAAGCACACAATCGGACATGGATGCATCTGTCATGGAGTAGGAAATTAATGCTAATTTGCTACAGCATTTTTCCGGCAAGTGTATCAGTGTCTTGGTTTGATAGCAGTCCCCTTCAACGATTGTCTGGATGCACAACTATGAAGTGTCCACTATGATTCACGTTGTTGGCGATGTTGACAGAGGACTAATCCTTATGCAATTGGAGCATCCATTGATTGCGAAGAACCATTGCAGTAGCCATTCCCATCCCTAATCTTTGAGCAATTCTCGTGTACCAGGGTCTTGGAAGCATTAAAGGAAGGATCGATTGCGCAAACTGATAACCTCAATGCCACGAGACCATCATCCGTGTTAATCCTATAGGCACAAGTATGGATATGGGCCTTAGGAACATTCTAGATATGGGCCAATTCTAACATTCATAAACAAGCTAAATGGGTTTTATGTACTTGGGCCTATAGGATTAACAGTCCGCAATGCAGTTCTTCACCTCAAACTCTCAAAGATGCTCAAGTCTTTTTTTCACCACCGTCGGAATGCAGTTCGATATTCACCCCTCTAGAACTAGATTAGTTGCCCCAAAATAAGGATTAAGAAGGTGATTGTCAACATTTAATCGTGTTGCCAGGATTGTTGGTTCTGCCTGTTCAGCTTGTTGTTGATTTGACTTTAGCTTATCTGGGCCCTCATCAGCAGTAGCCTGCAATTTGTGATACATATACCATTTAGTCCGTTGCTATCATCGACTAGAGGTTGGAGAGGGATTGAGGTTCTGCTTTCCTGTTCCGTCATGGAAAAGGACTAGTAGCCACATCTGTGTATCAATGGTTTCTGTTGGGCCTAGTAGCCGAGACCTTGCGGATTTAATCAGATGTCCTCCTCCCGGGTCTTGTTCTTCTTGTTGTCGACTTGAATCGTCTCTGTGTTGGGTTTGATGCTGAAACCATAGGATGCCAATCTCTTGTAACTCGATTGCTTCCGTTTCGAGTCCCTGGTTGATGGCCTCTTGCTCCCGATTTTCCTGATTTTTATTCATACCTTGTTTGTAGTACATGTCTATATTGTTATGGGTTATCTATTGAATTTAGCTCTTTTGGAGTATGAAATGCCCTAAATTCGCCAGGAGAAGAGACACGGGTAGGGAGAGGCTTGAATCAAGTAGTCGAGAGAATTTCTTGTGAATAATGATAACAGTTGGACTTTTCTTCTTACATAGGGTATCTACTGACCTTTGCCTACTAGCTATGTTGGTCTTGAATCATTATCTCGTCTGATTTACCAAAGGATCCCATATTCAAGGAATGATATTCTCTGTAGGCTGCAACACATTTCAATATTTTTTTGGACTCTGGATCATTGTAAATTTAATTTTTTTTTGTTATTCCTGTAGGGAGTGAACAAACTCTACTACATGTTCATAAACTCATACCTCTGACATTTCTATCTGGGGTTGTAATTGATTGTTTGTTTGTCATTGGTCATAGATTGTAATGGATGAACATCAACGACCTAATGGGATCCCAGCCACTCGTTTTACCCTTCAGTCTATCTATGCTCAAAGTGAGGATGAGAAACTGCAATTTGAATATGAATCGGGAAACACAAGCATTATGGTAAGATTAAGATCGCTGATAATCTCATACAAAATGCATGCCAGATAGATTTGAAGTTCAAATTTATTAAATTTTTATTTCATTGTCTGATCCAACAGCCAAACGAGTACTCTTCTCAGCCTGAAATATCTCGTCAGGTATGATGAAGTCACAAATTTATAAAATCAGTTTGAAAAAGAAGTCTTGAAATGATTATAGTTTGGGCCTGATTTGCAGATTGAGATCTTCATTCGAAAGATGAACTCGATTCCAGCTTTCACTGCCAATATAACCGTGGAGTCTTTCAATCGGCGAACCATGACTTAGATCATTGGAGTCGCCATAAGTGTCCACAAATTATGTTAGGTGGCTGTGAATATCTGGGTGGGTGTATACGAAGATGCGGGGAGTTAGTACAAGTAAAAGAGGATGATCACTTGTTACTGGTTAAGCAAATCCCAAATTGCAAACTTTGAGCCCACATTTGATTCTTTTATGCTAATTTAGAAAAAATTGAACAAACTCTCCCTTTAATGTATTTTTGCACAAAACTCTCTCTCAATCATGTTCGTTTTTGCAAAAACTCTCTATCACTCAAGTTCATTTTTTCACTATCTATGCAAATTCGTGGAAATTAATGGAAGTGTTATTTAAATGCTAACTCAAATGTTCAACACTTAAGTAACACTTCTGTTAATTTTCACGAATTTACACAGACGGTACAAATTTAAACATGATTGAGGGAGAGTTTTTGCAACAAAAGAAAATTATTATAAAGAGATTTTTTGCAATTTTTTTCCTTTTTTATGTTGAAACTAGCGTGATGGCTCAAAGCTGTTTTTAAGTGGACTCAAGTTTAAATTGTTCATTTTAGTGCCTCCAAGACACAAATTATTGGTGAATCTTTATTTTCTCTATTCTATTGAAAATTTTTGTTGTATATAAGCAACAAATCAATTGTGTTACAAATATATATATATATATATAAACTTATCCAAAATGTCCAAACGTTCAAATCAATGTGTAATCGTCGGATTTGAGACGCGCGTTATTTTAGATTGCGACACGTGATAGTTATACAACTGTTGAGCCGAAACGTGTTGCGCGAGCGACACGAATCAACACAAGTAATATAGAGTAAGTGATGAAACCCTAGTCATTTTCCACGAGGATCGACAAAGGGGTCGGTCTTGTTTGTTATGTGATCATGCGTTAAGAACTATGAGTGCAAGGCTAATGTAAAGGTGTTTGAATGTTTTATCAATTACTTCATTAGCAAGCTATTTAACACTTTGTTTTTCAAGTGACAAAGGGGCTTAGGAAGTTAATTCATGGAATGAAACCAACATTTGAGGTAACCGTTCTAGCAAATTTAAATGTGAAGATATTCTACCGTATCGTGTCAATTTCGTCTCTCGACTTTGAAATCAACCTAATATGAGATGTTCACAACTCTCTCGAGTTCGATCCTAACTCAATTTTGCAAACAAGCACACAGTCATTGTGGTGAAATACAATTATAGGTGTGGTGACGTTTAGTCTATGCCGTAAGATACTAAACTCGTCTCTCGACATTGAGTTTAGCCTAGTACTCTATCGCTCTTTCTTCTCTCGAAGTCAAGTGCAATTATCACCGCTTGAAGACCGATAATTCTAGACTACAAGTTCGTACTTGTGAGGAATGCTAGTTTGAGCAAGTTCTATCCTCCCGTGATCAGTCCTTAACCTATGTAACTACTCATGAGTAGCTAATTCATGGCAACATTCTCATTAAGCATGCACATTCAATCCAACCCAAACTACCTATCACTCATACCTCACTCAACATTTAAGGCCGCAAGATTCCAAATCTCTGTCCCCAGGATTACCTAGGTCCATCAACTCAACGACTCTCTCGAGACTCTATGAATTAACTAAGGTCAAACTATCTTAGGCCTTCAATATAGAATATCTCTATCCTACACATTTAACCATGGACAATCACAAGCAAACTCAAGCAATCTACATCAACACACCAAATCTCCTAGAACTAATAACTCAAAATTATGGAATCATAGTGTTTTACACAAATTAGTCTCCATACCCAAGAAACTACTCCCTAGCCATGGATTCCAAAACAACTATCATGAAATTAAACACAAAACTACAATCTGTATCACAAATCAACTAGAAGAAGTGAAAAGAGAAGAGAAAACTTAGGAAATGGTGATGCTCTTCTTCTCCAAGCTTGACTTCCTTCAATTTGTGCTCCTATTGCTTAGAACCTCCACCTTGAAGCTTCTCCAATGGTTCTCAAGCTCCAAGAGTCTACCAAAAATGGTCCTCAAATCTCTTTATACGTGCTGAAAAATTTCCTATCTACTGGACTATTCGGTCCGGATAGTCCAACGGATATGATGGTTGTTGGGCCATATCCGGTGGACTATCCGGTTCAGATGTCGCACCTGATAGGCTCTCCGGTTGGGACATCCTTTGGCATATCCGGTCCGGATAGGCCAAAGGATATGCCCTCTGGTTGGGCTTTCCGTTCCCATATCCAGTCCGGATATGACAAAGGATATACCATTTTTCTTGTGCCTTGCCCTCCACACAACCTCCTTCTTGACTCGCGTTTAAGCTCCCAATTCCCGCTCCAGCAATAAAGATTCCCAAGGCTCTCGCAACATCAAAAGTTTTTAATAACACCGAAATCAAGCACAAAGATGAGCAATAAACCAATAGGTTATTGGCGAAATGCGTCGGTATGACGTCCTTTCGGGCCCATAACAGTCAAAGAAGAGGCCGGCGAAGATTGAGTTACGGTCAAAAGATAAACAATCAAAATCCTCACAATGGCATGGTTTTGAAAATTTGAAGTCTGGTCAGGGGCATTTTTGTCTTTTTACTTTAAATTTTGACATATTCCATCCAAAATTCTAACGGTCGGTGCAAAGTGTCAATTTATGATCTCCGGAAGTAACTCACTGTCCATTTTGAAACATTGGGTAGTTAAGTGCATTTTGGTGATTTTTAGGTGTGATTATATATTTTTTTACCCTATTTTTTAACGTGTGAACAAAGAATCCAATACTATTTTGCAATTTTGAATAGTTATAATTTCGGAAGAAAAAAATTGTGTGACAGAATCTTGTGCAGAAACTTAAGGAATGGGTAGGTAAAACACATGATGATGATGATGATGATGATATGTTTACCCCCAATTTTGACTAGTTGAATTATGATTTCCAATTGCTCCATTGAAATGTATTGCTTCAACTGAATGGATCCTTACGAGAAGAAGCTGAGGGACGAGGTTCTCTTCCTCCACAACCTCTGGCACCAAGGTCCTCCCTCCATTCACACTCACCAAAACCCTAACTCCATCCCTAATTCCCGTTTCAGAAAGAGAACATTCGACCCACCTCCGGTTTCTGGACCGGAATGGCCGGTGCAGCCTCAGGCCTCGGGGGACACACCCGCCTGGCCCGCTCTGAAGCGCCACGCGCCACCTGCTGCTCAGCCGGTGTCGCCGGAGGATCAATCGAGGCTCGCAGCTCTCAAGATTCAGCAGAAAGCACTGGATGCTTCCCGGGAATTTCTCACGAAAATGGAGGGTTCTGATAGCGAGGAGGAGGGTGAAGAATCTGAGGATGAAGACGAAGACGGGTCTGGAGAGGGTGAGGCGCACAGGTTTTTCATGGGAGTGTTTGTGGAGGACAGTGAGCTGAGGAGCTACTATGAGAAGAGCCACGAGGGCGGCGAGTTTTACTGCCTTGTTTGCGCCGGCATTGGGAAGAAATTGTGGAAGAGGTTCAAGGACTGTGTCGGGCTGATCCAGCACTCCACAACCATCTCCAACACGAAGAAGAAGCTGGCTCATAGGGCTTTTGGGCATGCCATTTGCAAGGTTCTTGGATGGGACATTGACCGGATTCCCGTCATTCAGTTGAAAGGCCAGCCTCTCAGTCGCACTCTAGGCGTGCCACAGGTGACTCATACTTGTTGCTGTCCATTGAATTTATGAATAATTGCACATACATATGCACTTGATTTGCACTTAACTACACATCTGGTTGTTTCGATGACTTTAGTGAGTACTGGTATGAGATCTTGCATCTATGAATTGTTAGTCTCTTTGTCTGTGCTGTGAAGTTTGTGGTATTGCTTATCATGAAGTAATTGATTTGAAAGAGTCTATGGGTTTTGTTTATGAATAATACACTTGAAAATATAAATCCTTATTGATTTCTCTATTGGCAACATTGATCTATCACAGAAATCACAAGATAGTACAAATTTGATTTGGGATTTAATGAATGGACATAAATACATGCTTTCTTTTTATAAAATGAGACAATGGTAGTTAGGTGTAGTTAAGTGCAAATCAAACTGCAAAATGTGCAATTATCCCTTGAATGTACAGTTCATAGTTTGTGGCTTGATATGGAGTGATTAGCCTGAATTATTTGCTCAAGGCCACAGCATATTGATATCCAGAGCCTTTTTCCCCTAGCAAATGAACTATATTTACTCTTCTGTAAACTAGAATAAGAGAAAACCCATTTATTCACAGAAATAGCTTTTGCCAACTAATTTTTTTTTCAGAATTCCTACCATATCAGTGTCTATGAAATGTGGTTCCTATACCCAACTATGGCTTAGATGTGCCTATTCTAACAAATACAGTAGTCTACATCAGCACTGAGAATCTAATATGAGTAATTAGTTATGGGATCTGATAGCCAACTATCTAGGATCAGCATCATCAGACCCATCCGTGATCTATTATGATATTCAATCGTGAATTCTTGTTGGGTTTGTGGTGGTATCAATTAGCAATCGAGTTTTGATCAGTTAATTACCGTGAGGGCCTTATTTCTTACTTTGAGTACCTGGAGCAAGTGGAGGATGTTCGCTCGACTCCCCGTACTCATAAAGGTAGGGGACGTCGAAACATCCTCTGATTGCGGTAAGAGTACTCAAAAGAGAGTGTGTTTTGCTTTGTAGGGAGTGAGCTCAGGGTTTGTGGTGGTATTGGGCTGCTTCAGCATTCCACTGCCATTTCAAAGACACGGGAAGAGTATAATTATAGATGTGGAACTAAAGGGAACCAAATGCTAAACTTCTTTTTGAGCTCTGTACATTATGTTAATAGTTAGAAATGTATTTGCAAGCTAAAAATGTTTATTTTCTTATAATGATAAGTCTGTTATGGAAATAAGTGTTTTTGAATTAATCATGAGAAACAAAGTGAACCATCAAAGGTGTGTAATGCAGGGATCAGAAGCATTGGAAGTCACGGGCATAACTGAAAGTCATGCGAACAAGCCTCTGTCTGCTATCACAATTCATCAAGCATTGGCTGAAGTAAAAGAGAGGCCTTCTTTGGCGCTGTTCGATAAAGCCTTGGAAGCTTGTCGTATATTCTTTGCTGGCAATGCCAGTTCAGATGAGTTGAAGGATGGAGGCAGGATCGAGGAATGTGAGGAGTTCAAGTTCCTTGTGAAGGTTTTTGAAGAGGATGATGATTTGAGAAGATATCATGAAAATGACAGCAAAGGTGGGGAATTTTGTTGTTTACTGTGTGGCGGGGAGAGGTTCAAAGGTTGCAGAGCACTTCTTCAGCATGCCATTGCCATTTCAAAGACAGAGAAGGGACTGGCTCATAGGGCTTACGGGCATGTCATCTGTAAGGTTCTCGCTTGGGATATTAACGCTATTGGGTAGTCCTCTCAGCCAATTGAGCTTACAAGTAAATACTTGTGTAGCATTCATTGCTTTCATTGATAATCCAGAATCATTTAGGCAATATACATGAAATAATGTGTGGGAGAGGCATATTGTGTCAAAGAAAGCAGAAAAAGGGTCGACTAGAGTGATTTCTTTGAACTTGTGTTGTACTTAATTTTTAGATAATATTCGTTTCTTTCATTTGGTATCCATATTTACCTAAACCACAAAGCAGAACATACAAATGCATATATATCACGACTTACAGTTGAAGAAAACTCAATGATCAATTGCTTAAAATTCAAGGTTCCTTACCCAATGTCTCCATCCAAAATTGCATGCCTTGTCAAAACTATTTCCTTTACAAGATTCCTGTAAGTAAATGGTCTAACTGCTGCTCGAAGAAAAAGCTCCGGTGGGACTCTACTTTTCTTCATCTTCTTCCTCCATGGCCCATCACCCATTTGCTTCCATTCTTCTGGTTCTGGACTCGCTTTTTCCCTTCCATCCCTGTCTTCTGCATCTTTTCCTTTTTTATTTACTCCTTCCATTTCTCTCTTCTGAGTGTTGTAAATCTCACTGTCTTCTGCATCTTTTCCTTTTTTATTTACTCCTTCCATTTCTCTCTTCCGAGTGTTGTAAATCTCACTGTCTTCTGCATCTTTCCCTTTTTTATTTAGTCCTTCCATTTCTCTCTTCTTCTGAGTGTTGTAACTCTCACTGTCTTCTGCATCTTTTCCTTTTTTATTTACTCCTTCCATTTCTCTCTTCTGACTGTTGTAAATCTCACTGTCTTCTGCATCTTTTCCTTTTATATTTATTCCCATTTCTCTCATCTGATTCTTGTACATCTTGGAGTGAAACTCCATGCTCCGTTTTGCCAGATTTTCCATTTTTTCAGCACTACTCAAGGAATTTTTTAACTCGCTCTCCCAATCAATACCATCATCTTCTTCTTCTTCTTCGTCGCCACTCGCCGTATCATCTGCATCTTCCTCCACGTCCATAACCACATCATCATCATCCTCAATCCAGTCTATGATATCGGTCTTGCCTGCTTTTTTCCTCAAAACATCATCGTCGTCATCAGGGGCATCACAACCCAACTCCTCCTCCTCGAGTTTCGCCTTCCACTCCTTGGTAAAAGGATGCAGCAACTGAATAGGATGATTCGTCAGCAAAAACTCCAGACACTTTGACTTGCCCTCATCACTCATTTTATCATATGCTTTGACCACATCATCCACAAAAGCTTTCGGTTTGGCCTTCACAATCTTACACAGCCCACCGAAATAAGTACACCACTCCACGCTCCCATCATCATTCTTCAACTCGAAAACAAAATCCTGCTCCGAACTGGGATCGAGATAAGGCAGCAAAGCCCTGAAGAAATTATCCTGAGGCTCGAACCTGCACTGATAAACAGGCTTCTTGACATAGATTATGTCGGGCCTCATCCACGCGGCGCACTTGGTGATCAACTGCCTGGTCTTGTTCCCGAACCTACCCATCAACGCCCACTTGTCTAGCCACTGCTTCCCGTGCTCCACAGCGACCTCAGCAACCAGCGTCCATTGCTGCCACGGGAGCTCCCTAACGCTCCACTTTGGGTGCCTCACAAACACCCAAAAGTACCTCAACCCGACACTCTTATCCAGTTTCTCCAGCCTCTGGCCATACTCATTAGCCATGTCGAACTGCTCAATCTCCTCATACTCCTCGTGGGTCCTCACGGTGCTCATCATGCTCACCCTCTCGTCGGTGAAGCGCCCCCGCACAGGGTCGCCCACCACCACGCCCCGCCACGAGTAGGGGCCGAACTCGCCGTACTTGTACCAGTCGTAGGGGTGGCGCAGGTTGGGGTCGTCCGGCCCGCTCATGAACCGGACCGTCCGGTCGTACCCGAGACCGATCATCTGGAGCTCGTCCTCGGTGAAATTATCCGGGTGGTTCTTGCTGGGGTTCTTGAGGCGGTAGAAGAGGGACTCGGCGAGCTTCTTGCTTTTCCGGCGGGCGTTGCGCTTCGCCTCACGCCGGACCTCGGAGTTGCCCTCGATGCGGCCGCCGGAGGAGCCGCCGGGCTTCTTCTTGCTCCGGCCGGCGAAGGACCGGAAATCGGGCCTGGAGGAATCATCGTTTAGGCGGGGGAATTGAGGGTCGGGGATGGAACAGATGGGCTTCAATTTTCGGGGCTTTAGAGGTCTCCTCAAATGGAGTGCTCTCAGGTTTGGGGAGAAGAGAAGGGGCGAGGGTTTTAGGGTTAAAGGGTTTTGGAATTGCATCTTTCAACTTTCACACTCTTAGCTTACCACACAAATCTCACCATATACATAACTCCCTATTCACCATTTCTAATTCATATCCCAAATTTTAAATTTATTTTACACTTGACTTCAATATCCTCAACATGTTTAGTTGATTAAAAAGTTAATTTTAAAATCTAAAATTATAGATTTAAAATAAATTTATAGGTATGAAATTTAGATTAAAGGACATTTTTACTTTTTTTATTTATTTTCAAGATTAACAGTTTTTATACAAAACTTGTTGAGTATAGCTCAGTGAAAATGATATAAAGACTATAATTGAAAATAGTTATTTAATTTAAATGTCATTTTCTTTCATAAAATATATGGTACATCAAAAATCATGTCTGTATATGCAATTTTAATTTTGCAAAAGGCAATTTTATACTTTTATTTTTGCAAAGAATGGTTTTGAATTATTATTATTTTGTGCTAAATGTATATTTTTTCAACATGAGTTGATGGGATTTTTTCTTCTATCGCAAACTATTGATGTTCGTTCGTGAGACTTTAAATCTAAGTAAGTTTGAAGTAAAGAGTAAAATTAGAAAGCCAAAATTGAAACAAATTATTATTGTTGTATAAAATTTCATTTTAAGGGCATCTTCACCATTTTTTAAAAAATGTAGCTGTTTTGCAATAATTTTGTAATTTCACAAAACAAAATATACACCAATTTTTTTTCAAGATTAAAATAATATACATCCTCTTTTTGCAATTTACCCTAAAATACAGAAATTTCTCGTATACAGTGAAAATGACACATAACTACGAGTAAGTATCACAAATTAACAAAAATAGAGATAATTACAACTAGGGCTGTAAACGAGCCGAGCTTTTAACGAGCCGCTCGAGCTCGGCTCGTTAAATATTCGGTTCGGGCTCGTTATAATCGAGCTCGAGCCAAATTCGAGCTCGAGATTGGGCTCGTTTAATAAACGAGCCGAGCTCGAGCCTAGTCTTTTAAGGCTCGATAGGTTCGCGAGCCGGCTCATTTAATATTTATATTAATATATTTATAAAATACTTATAATAGAATTAGACAAGTCGAATCACGTCAAACTAATTTCAAGTTGGCTCAATTATTATTTAATGAATTATTTATTATTTATGTAATTTTTAATAAATATTTGTATTTAAATTTAAGCAAACTGAATCGAGCCGAGCCGAGTTCGAGCTCGTCTATTTTATTTCGAGTCGAACTCGAGCTTAGTTGTGTAAGCTCGTTCGAGCCCGAGCCGAGCTCGAGCAGAACACTTTTTTCACGAGCCGAGCCGAGCCCTGCCAAAATGAGGCTCGGCTCGGCTCGTTTACACCCTACAACACACTACATTATACTTGGAAATTTTTTCTTTCTACCAGGTTCAACTTTTTTCATTAGCAAATTGTATATTAAAATTTGAGCTGAATTATATTATAATAAAACAAGACATTTTTTATAACCATTTTATCTTAATTTCGTTAAAACATATGAAAAAATATATTTTTTGACTTTTAACTTTTATAAATGCTATAATTACTCATGTATTAGAAAAATTTATTCTTTATAAAAGAAATAATAAAAAATGGATTTAATATTAATTTTTTCCTTCAAATTTATTTAAAATAAAAAATAAATTTTAAACAACAGTTTTTTTCTATTATTTGTTGTTTTTAAATTTAATATTAAAATCAATTATATACTTTTTGCTTTTTAAAAAAAGGTTAAAAGTAATATATATTAATATTTAATTCTATTTTACATTTTAGTGTTAAGGCTATTATTAATAATGGTGAACCAAAAAAAATACACAGCATGATAAGAGATGTCGCTGGGTACACCTCCGGCACACTTTTCAACACCAACCATAATCAACAACTTTATTATGATCCAGAAACCATATTTACAATTTCTCATCAGATTAAAAAAGTTGTTTTCTATGGACATGAATTTGAAAATTGACTAAAGACTCAAGGGTATAATAGTCATTTCATGGTGAAAACAATCTGAAATCTAACATAATTTGTTTTGGATAGTACGTCCATAGTTGAGATTGAGACCATTTACGTGTCACTTTCCCTTTTATATATAAAACCGTCAAAGCTGTCCTGATCTCAGTGAGTCATGGGCATGGGCATGAAGAAGAACCCATCAATCCACCTCCTCCTTCTTCTCCTCATCCTCTGCGGCACAGCTCAGTGTCGCTTCATCTCCGACCTCTCGCTGCCCTCTGCTGCGGAGGCGGAGAGCTGCGAGGAGACGTACGGCTTCCTTCCCTGCACCACCACAGTTTTGGGGAATCTGTTCCTGATCCTGGTCTATGGTTCGCTCATGTACTTGGCCGCTACCTACCTCTCCGGCGGGAGCGAGCTCTTGCTCGAGATTCTCGGCCCTGGCGTTGTTGGCGGCCTCTTCCTCCCCATGCTCGGTGCTCTCCCCGACGCCATGCTCATCCTTGGTTTGTACCTTCCTGCCTTCTCTCCTCTAACTCCTTTGGATTGAATCGAATCGAATCCGATCTTGTATTGTGATGAATTTACCAGTTTAATTGAAAGGTGATTTGGATTTTAGATCCAAATCCTTCATTTGGTGGATTCGCTTGTAATTTCATTTCTAGTGGGATCAGATCTTAATTATACTACTTGTTTTTTAAAGTACAGTAGGATTTTATTTGGTTTTTCTATGTTTGATTGAGTTGTGTGTTTGCATATTCGAATTCTGAGTTCAATCGAATCTCGTAAGTAGGACACTATGACTAGAAGAACCACTGACGCCCCGGCTAAGCAAACCAAGGTTTGCTTCATTCTTTCATGTTAAGTAATTTAAGAATTAAACATGTCATTTATAAGTTATGACAACTAAGTATATTATCTTTTTCTTTGAATTTTGTGTTTTCATAATGTATAATTTGATACCGTCCATTTTATCCTCCACCACATCATCATTTGTTACAAGCTCTTTGCTACCACCTTCTAATATGAAGATCATTGACTGATATACGAAACTCATTTTTGGCAGTACATCTCTAATATAACATCGGATAGGAATATTCGGTATTCATAGTTACATACTGCATTGCATCTGAAATCTGATTTCTGATCCAACCCAGAATAACTTTGCTTTTTTTACTTGAGCATTGTAATTGTATCTTTCTTCTCTATCAGGATGAACAAGTCCATTAGATATGAAACCTGGATGACATTCACGCCAGTCTTACATATCCTTCCCTTTTTTTGTAGTATCTGGGCTATCTGGAAGTACAGAAACAGCTCAAAGTCAGGTCTCTGTTGGGATGGGTCTACTAGCTGGGTCAACAGTCATGCTCATTACAGTAATATGGGGCTCCTGTGTTCTTGTTGGCAAGTGTGACATTGAGAATGACATTGCAGTGGATGGAAAAGATACAAAAGGATTTAGCTTAACAGGTAGGCCTTCTTGTGCATCATTGCCACTTAAACACCATTTGAACTTCCAGCCTCCAACTAATATATTGAAATGAAAATTAATAAATTTTTCTTGTATAAATGATTAATTTACACCACCTTCATATAAGAATGGCCCATTATTTGCTGCAGTCTTTCATAAATGAATATATTATTCTATTGACTATTATGAAATGTGCAACCTTGTGTAAGCTAACAAGTCACGACTATGTTTTTGTATTTCAGTAACCCTTATTAGTTTGAATGCTTGGTTAGATTATACTTGTTGCTATGGATGCAATAGCCACGTAAGCTAAATGTATATATTTGTCATATTTTGTCTAACCCCAATGGGTCTAAATAAAATTTTTAGCACTGCTTGAAGCTGTAGCCTGAGCCAGCAAGAACATCTAGTAGCAAATAGTATTGGTCGATTCTTAATCCACATAATTCTTCATTTCTATAACAGGTTCTGGCATTACTACTGATATTTGGACTTGCTATGCTGCAAGGATTATGATTATATCCATTATCCCATTTCTTATTGTCCAATTACCACAAGTTCTCCAATCAACTTCCGGAAGACACTTGGCTGTTTTGGTCTCACTAATTGTTTCAGTTTCGCTCTTGGTTTCCTATTGCATTTATCAGGTAATTACATCATGTATGGTGTCAGATGTTCCATCCGTTTAGTAAGTGTGTTTACAGTGGCTCGGTCTTATTAACTCGGCTCGAGTTTGTAACATACCATAATTGGAGCAGGTTTTTCAGCCTTGGATCCAAAGGAGGCGAATTGATTATAACAGGCATAAGCATATTATATCAGGAATCTTACATCATCTGAAGAAACGTGCAATGGGAAAGCTCCTTACAGAAGATGGTGAACCTAACAGAGAAGTCATACAAAAGTCAGCATTCTCTTCCACACATTAAAGGGGCAAAGAAACTGTTTAGCGACGCACTTGCTAATCTCTGACTTCTACTATCATATATGCAGGTTGTTTGATGCAATTGACGAGAATGATGATGGATATCTTTCAGCGTCTGAATTGAAAGCACTCATCGTTGGAATCCGTTTTGAGGAGATAGACTTTGACAAAGACAATGCAGTGGAGAAACTAATGAAAGATTTTGATAAGTCAGATGATAATTATGTAGACCAGATAGAGTTTTTTAATGGTATATCTAAGTGGATCAATGCAGCAAAACGGTCGGGGGCAATTTCTGGTGAATCAGGCCACCGAACGACGAAGTTCTTGACTAACTTCCACCAGGTATGCTGGCTTTGATGGTTTGGTTTCCTCTATGCTATTTAACTTCATGTCTTATGACAGCTTGAATCTCATCATATGCAGGAAACAAGGAGAGAACAAACTCTATTGGGGGTGCAAGATCAAAATGAAGAGGTTGTTGAGGGTGTTGAAAATCCCAAGTGGGTCTCTATCAAAGCAGTATTGATGTTGCTACTGGGAACTATTATAGCGGCTGCATTTGCAGATCCTCTGGTAGATGCAGTTGATAATTTTTCAGATGCTACTAGCATTCCAACTTTCTTCATCTCGTTTATTGCGCTACCTTTGGCCACCAACTCTAGTGAAGCAGTGTCAGCAGTTATCTTTGCAAGCCGCAAAAAACTGAGAACATCCTCACTAACCTTCTCTGAGGTTCGTTCCGTGTCCCGCCTTTTTCTTTATTTTATAATGTCAAGCTCATAAATCATGCATTGATAAGGGTATTTGCAAACTAAAAAATTCCATACAAGTTAATTTTCAATATCCAGAAAGAAGAATAGTAGAAGTAACTATTAGCATAATCTTGAACAATACACTTATGGCACAATTGAAAGTGTTGCATGATTTTGAGGTAAGACTCATGAATATGTACTTAGTTGTAAGATAATTGCTGAAGTGGCATGTTTGAAATCTTAAATTTGTAATTGTAATGGAAGAGTATGTTAATGCAGCTATACGGTGCGGTAACCATGAACAACATCCTATGCCTATCGGTTTTCTTAGCGCTTGTGTATGTGAGGGGATTGACATGGGACTTCTCGGCGGAGGTGTTGGTTATCTTGATTGTTTGCATTGCAATGGGAGCATTTGGCAGCTTCCGCACAACCTTCCCCGTCTGGACTTCTTCACTGGCTTTCCTCCTCTATCCATTCTCCTTGGCACTTGTTTATGTTCTTGATTATGTTTTTGGCTGGTCATAGATGTTCTTTTAATAGGCTGATCATAGATGTTGATTGGCTTGTTTAAGTTCTCAGACATCGTGTTTCACATTTTCTATTCAAGAGATTGCATGGGTGAAATCATATCATTTTGTTGACTTAGGATTTGAATCATGTTACAATCTTATATTTCAAAACGTGTTATGACCCACAACTATTTAAAGTCACGTGACCTCCAAATTTTTCTAAATGAATAATTACCATCCAGATAAAAATAAAGAAAATAAAAGGTAAGTGTTGAAATTTCACACTTGAGCTAAAGTTTCATATTAAAAAAATATAAATGACGTGAAAAGAGAGTTTATATACGTATTAGAGTCAACACTCATTAGACTAGTCTTTTAGATAGAGAGTGGACTCTATTATATATACGGAGTTACTCGTGGGGGTGTTTCTCCTTGGTAAAGGCACAAGTTCTCCTCAACAAAATTAGTAACTGAGGTTAGGTTTAGTGGACCCACTCCTAGTGAGCGAGCCGGAGTATTCTCCTAGGTTCGGTAACACTTGGAATCGCAGTCTCATGCAGGCATACTTGGATAGGATGATGATCCTTGAGGGATTAGGTTGAATCATTAAAGCATATTTGAGCTTAGGGAGAATCGACCCACTGCGATGATGGCTCGGTGTGGAGGGAGATATTGTTTGAATTCCACGCTTGAGTCAAAGTCTCACATTAGTTAGTGGACTCTAATGTCTATATGCATCTCCTCCTTGGTAAAAACTTAGGTTTTCCCCAACAATTGGTATCATAGGTTATGTTCAGTGGACTTACTTCGAGTAAGCAGGCCGGAGTATTCTCCTAGGGCCGATAACACCTAGAAATCATGATTACACCCTCATAGAGTTGGCTCTAGATAAGATTATGGGTTCGTGAGGGATTTGGTCGAATCGATAAAGGCAGTTTCGGCTTAGGGGGGGAAAACATAATGTGATGAATACTCAGTGTGAAGTGGGAGATTGTAAAAATCCACACTTAAGTCAGTCTGATATTAGAAGAGTATGAAGTGAAAAGAGAGTTTATATGAGCTACTAGACTAGTTTTTTAGGTAAATAGTGAGCTCCAACATGTATATGAGCTTTTTCATGGGGTGCTCTACTTAGTAAAGGCATTAATTCTCCTAGTAAAACAACATGTTTATTTTTCGTAGGTGTTGGCTTCTCCGGCAAGGTTGCCAGTCAACTCTCCCGGAACGGTTCTCAAATTCCCCTAATATGGTCGTTGTCGTGGAAAATCTATGTTAGTGAAAGAAGAGGCATGATCCGTCTCCTTCCTCGATGTTGAATCGCCAGCTCGAAAAAAGCAGTGCCACATCATTGGACCGAGAGAGTTTCATCAAAGGACCAAGGAGAGCTCGATCATCATGATCGATGCTTCAAATATGTTGAAGCAAGGAGAGCTGACGGTCATGGAGGTGCTTTAGAATCACACTTGACTCTCTCTTGTCGTCACAAAAATATATAATTAATTTTTAAAATTATATATTTATTATTATTTAGAAGATACTGTAGACATTTCATATATTTTTTAACTGTAGCTTATTATTTTCCCTACAAACATTGACAAACCCATAAATTAACCCATCATATCAATTTTAGAGATGTTGTCAAAACAAAGCATAATGGCACACACATATAAACTCCTATTCGATCTATACATTAAAGTAGAGGCTGTTTTGATGTCCAGTACCATATCTGCCGCGAACTTCTTGGCTCTGTTATATTGGAACATGACCCCCAAAGACCAACAACTCATCATATATTTGCTTGGAAATATGAGTTCCTGCAACATGGTTGGACAAGGGCATTAATAATTAAAGCCCATGAACGATGAAATAATAAGAAAAATGAAAGATGCCTATATCACAATATAATATAATCGGGTTAGCTGTGATTGTTTTTGGCATATGCATATTAATCAGTCTTCAACAACCCCAATCATCTTCAGTTGAACTCGAAGTTGACCAAAATAGGGGTTTGAGGAATCTTTATTCAGATTCAAGCGCAATCAAAAGATGGGCTTGAACTGGAACGAAGAATGGACGGACTTGATACTAGTACCGAGCGGGTTATTGTTAATGTTTGTCTATCATCTCCGACTCATATACAGATGTGTACATCTTCCTAAGACCACTGTCATCGGCTATGAGAACTACTGCAGAAACGTTTGGGTTCAGAAGATGTTGCAGGTTAGTAACTCTCCATACCTTCTTCTTCTTGAATTCAAAATGAGTGACTCCAACCAAGTCCAATATGTATTTATGTATCTGCAGATTGATGCAAGGGAAAGAGGCCAGTGCATCGGGGTAATCTCCAGCAGTGTATCAGCCGGAACATTCTTGGCTTCCATGTCTCTTGTTCTGAGCTCCCTTATAGGAACCTGGGTTGCGAGCTCTTCAGACAATAACATCTTCAAGCTGAGGATGATATATGGAAACACAAGTGCAACCACCATTTCCGTCAAGTATCTCAGTATTCTCGCCTGCTTCCTCGTGGCTTTCACTGCTTTTCTTCAGAGCGCCAGGAACTTTGTCCACGCTAATTTCCTCATGAGCATGCCCAACAGCGATGTCCCCGTGGATTACGTGCAGAGGGAGGTGCAGAGAGCGGGTACTTTCTGGTCGGTTGGCTTGAGATCAATCTACCTTGCCATAACTCTCTTGATGTGGATTTTCGGTCCAATCCCCTTCTTTGTCTCTTCAGTCATCGTGGTGATTCTTCTTTATGTTCTCGACAGAAGAACTCCAACTGAGTTTCATGATTTCACGCCACCACAGAGCCATCACATGTTTGGAAGGATAGTCGAAGAGATGACTTCGGTTGCAGATGATGTTGTGCACCACCGCCACCACCACCACCGCCCACAACCTGAAACTACATAAAACTTTTCATTAGTGGAAAATTAAATAAGTTTAAATCAGCATAGAAAAGTGTATGTACAATCATTCAATCTTTCAGCTGCCTCTGTTCAGAATTTCGCCTGCTATGTATGCAGATCTGCAAAAGTATGTATTTACATAAAGTGTCAGTACAAATATGTTTTCACTGCATTCTTCTATAGCAAAACCTTTGCACAAACTTTCCTCATCTAAACTTGATAACTGGAGCTTCTTTATCTAATTTCTCATCCTTCTAAAAAAATATCCGAAACCACTGTGCTATTTTTTCTTTAGGAACACAAAATACCAGTAACGCACAACTGGGTGCAAATGGATCAATAATAAAAAACACGGTATCAATACATTTTGTATATCTTGGATATTTTTTTTACATTATTGTATATCATTTGAGCTTTGTCTCTCCTCGCTTCCATCTGATGTGGAGTCGGTAGCATCACTGGAATTATCAGTTGCGTTTTCAACTTCTCCGCTTGAAGAATCACCCATGAAAGAGTTGATGGCAAGTTGGATGGAATAGAGTATCAAACCAACAGAGTTGATGCCGAAAACAAACGTGGCGAGATAGCACAGCCCGTTAACTATAGTCCTGCAAATAGTATATAAGGAGGTGGTCAATAATCCTTTCTTTTTCCTTCAGAAATTAAACTGTTTGCAAATTGTGATGTAATAAAGTAGAGCGTATGGAGCTACCTTATGGTTATTGTTATCTGGCGGACCTGAAATATGGGAGAAAGAGAACGACATCAAAATCATCATCGATTTAAGCATAAATGCATCAACCACTAAGAAATTCGCTGTTTGGATGTATAGATTGTACATAACTACCCTTAGAATTGCAAAAATGCATCAGGCTGGATATTTATATTGCATTGCATCAGTTTCACATTAATATGATATAGGGCAGTGTGCCTCAAATAGTTCACACAAATAAAAAAGGACGAGTGAAGAAACCAACCGAGTAATTATCTGATAATGACTGGCGATTAAGATTGGCCTCAACAGTAACTGCAAACTTGTAAAGAAAAAGTGCGATAACACCAGCCACTACTCCTCCCAGAAATGCCTGAACAGGCGAAGGGGGTTTGTCAGCTTCAATAGGAGCTGTTTGCATAACTTTCAAGCTATCCAGTGCCTCCTCCTTTAGTGATTTGGTCGCACCAGTAGACCTGAATTTCTGAATCCACCAAAATCACATAGGAATGAATAATTGAAGAGAATGAAAGGCCAAAAGATAGAGCTCCTTGTCATCCAAAATGAATCATACTAACACTTCAATAAGTAGAATTGAGCATCATGAATGCCAACAAACTTTTTGCTTACTTAAAGTCCAAATTGAACCACATCATCAACACAGAAAATGTATCGTCCGAATGAACTCAAGAGCAAAATACCAAGTTTCACAGGATTCAAATTCTAGAAACCAACCAAAATGTATAAATCATAGTTCATTGTGCATGATATTATCACATAACACGGACTCGAAAGTTAACACAAAGTAACTGAGTTCCTCATCACAATAGGTCAGCAATATAATTTTATAAAAGCGCGACGACATATCTGCACAAAAATAGCCCAGTTCTTAACAACCACGGAGAGACACATGATCACAATACAAACACGATTTTGGACTACAGAATATCCTGGGCGACTCACCATTGTGGACACACATGATCCTCAAATTCTACGGCGACCAGCATCATCGGCTTCAAAACACATATCTTTTAAAGTGCACAAAACTAGTGCAGTGATAAACAAAATATCCTTGGTGAGCCACATAATCACATAAAGCATAAAGTATGAAGTGAATATAGCAACCCCAGCTCCTCAGAATCCATGGTTAGCCATGACATTACATGAAAACAAAACTTGGAAGCAACCCAGTCCCCCAAATTCCAAGGTGACTCACATCATCAAATCAAAATCAAAACTTGAAAGTGAACTAAGGAAACCCAACTCCTCAAAATCCAAATCGAATGACCAAAAAAAAGCAAAATATCCTTGATGAGCCACATAATCGCAAAGCATAAACTAGGAAGTGAATACAGCAACCCAACTCTTCAGAATCCATGGTTAGCCATAACATTGCATGATAACATAAACTTGGACGCAAACAACAGTAACCCAGTTCCCCAAATTCTTATAAAAATCAAAACTTGAAAGTGAAGTAAAGAAATCCAAATCGAATCAGCAAAATATCATGTGAATCAAGCACGGACAGCAATACCAGCTCTTTGGCACGGGTAGCCCGGCGGCGGAGAGAACGGAAGAGGAAGAAGGAGATAGCCCCAGTGAGCAATACACTTGTACCCACTTGGAGAGGCGTTGGGTCGTCTGCGGTGGGAGGTGGGAGCTCGATGGGTCCATCCTCTGGCACCACTGTGGTGGTGGGTTCGGTCACTTGGGCAACCCACGATACGGGTCTGGGTCGAGGATGTGTTGATATGGAAGGGAATGGTCTGAGAGGAGAGAGAGGATGGCTGTGATTTCGGGGGTGGTGGAGACTGAGAGAGGAGAAGATAAGGTTGTGGCAGTGAGGCATTTGAGTTCTACACAGAGACTGCATTTTTGCCTTACTGTCTCGTCGATCACTCAATTCAAGGAAATGATACTTCTGGTTTCAATCAATCTTGTTCCTGGATTTTGAAGATCAACATTCCTCACATAACCACACCATGTGGTAAAAGTCTCTAGATACGAACACATACTCTCAAGATTAATACTATTTGGTCCAAAATTAATCAATTAGATTTGTATTTTTTTTAATTTTTATTAAAATATAAATATATGCTATCGAGGTTGTGGAACTCGAAATATAACGGTCAGCTGATAAAAAATGAGATCTAATAGACATGAAAATATGAGAAGTTTCGTCGAAATTGGAATGAAAATGACGGAATAGGAAGGTTTAACTTTTGGATTATGTAATGGAACATAAATATCAAACCATAATTAATTACGTGAATCGAATTAGACCGGATTCAATCGAACTTAATTAAATTCAACTCAAATCAACTGATTTGGATAAAATTGGACTGGATTCAATTTGAATTTTCTCGGTTAACCACATTTGATCGATATTTTGGCCGATATTCATTGTATCTTCTCTAAAAAGTGGAAAATTCGGATATATCGTCAATATCTACCAGTATTCATAACACGATAATATGTGTTGTTTCAATACGAATACGTATACAATATAAATTATGCTATTTCAATACAAACATAAATGCATACACAATACCAATAAATAAATAAATACATAAGTTCATGCTTCATGGGGTATTGGTCTGATTTATAGAGAAAATTGTGGTAATGTCATAGGCATGTTATGTAAGAGCCGCGAAAAACTTTCAGTCGGTAGAGGTGGAGGCCGCGACGATTTGAGAGGCGCTAAAATAAACTATGCAAAAGGGGTGGAATGAAGTGATTATCGAAACAGACTGTCAAAGAGTTGCGAATATTCTCAAATCCTGAAACCGTCCTCTCGGGAGATTGGTAAGTATCATTTTTTACTGTCTGTATGTTATAAATACTTGTCCTAGACCTTTAAAACTGGTGTCTACCAAAACGTACCATTAATCAACCAGCACATATGCAAGTCAAATTTGTTATGTTTAATGTGGATTTTAAATCATGTGGGTGGTTTATCCCACCGATGCTCACTAGCGCTTTGGGCTTGGATGTCTCGCCTGTTAATAAAGTTTTTACCTTAAAAAAAATATAAATTTGTTCTAAATGAAATATGGTCACCGCCATTCCTACCCACACCATGCCTCTACTCTCCTCTCTCATCATGTCCCTACCCACACCATGCCTTTACTCTCCTATCTCATCATGCCCCTACTCTCTTATCACTATACTCTTGATTTAGGGATGTGGTGTCATTCATCTAGTTTCATCATTACAATTTTGTGTATAAATTTGTGGGGTTGGTAATGAGAAATGGGATCATTCGAGAGCAATTTCCCTCTCCCATTTTCACTTGTAAAACTTCTTTCTTCCTCATCTATTCTCTTGTTTCCTTGTCCCTTTTCATCAACTCTTGGTTGGAAACTTATTTTTGGTTTTAACTACATTCTTGGTTTGATTTAGTTTCTTTAATTGCACTATTATTTTACAACACGTTATCAGTACAATTAGCTTAAGTGTGATAATTTATTTCCTTCTAGTTCATAACTAATTTATGTTATTTCTTGCCTTATATTTATTTTTTAAATTTACGTATGCTTATTATATATCTGTAAGTATACTATGTGATCGTCAATCTTGAATTGGATTTTTCACATAAGAAATCTCTATGTTATTATTATACGTGTTTTATATTTATATATAATATTTTGTAAACCGAAATTTACAAAATTAAAAACATATTGAACCTGAAGTTCTAAAACTCGGTTTCAAAATATACAGAATCCGAAGTTCCGAATCAAAATGTAAATCTCGAACTATATTATGAGATAGAAAGACAAAAATTTGAGGTTTTAAAAGGTAGAACCGGTAGTTCTACATTCCGCAAAATATGTCATCCTTTGAATAATTATTTCGGACATATTTTAATTGTGTTATTATTATATATGTTGTATATATGTGTATAGTATTAGCAACCAGAAGTTTGCTAAAATTATGGTATCTTGAACCTGAAGTTTCAAGATTGTCTGAATTTTTTTTTATTGAACTTGATGTTTATGTAAACTTGAATTCGCAACTGTTGGAATTAATAGAACTCGAAGTTCTAAAATTATCAAGAAAATTATTGGACTTGACGTTTATATAAACCGAAAATATGTAGTTGAAAGTTATAGAACCCGAAGTTCTTATCATAGATAATATTATGAGGTGTTAAAATTAAAACCTGAAGTTTTAATATTTAGAATATAAAATTTTAAAAATTTTATGCTGAATAGATCATATCTAAATGCGATCGGGGTTTTATTATATCTGGCGCAATGTACAAGGCAAGATATAGCTTTTGCAGTAAATGTACTCGCAAGATTCAGCTCAGAACCGACAAGACGACATTGGAACGAAATCAAACATATATTCCGTTATTTGAGTGGAACCAAAAATTTGGAATTATTGTATTCAAAATTCTCAAATGGTGTTGGCTTGATCGGATATGCAGATGATGGATATCTTTCTAATCCTCATAAAGCACGCTTCCAAACAGTATATGAATTTACTTGCAATTAAACAACAATATCCTGCCGTTCTACGAAACAGACTTTGGTTGCAACATTCTCCAATCATTCAGAGATTATAGCACTACATGAACCTAGCCGAGAATGTGTGTTCTTGCGTTCAATCAATCAACACATACGAGATGCATGTGGAATTCACTTGATTACTAGCTCACCTTCCACAATATATGAAGACAACGCAACATGTTTAACTTAAATTAGAGGAGAATACATTAAAGGAGATCGAATCAAACACATATCGCCTAAATTTTTCTACACTCACGAACTCCAGAAGAGTAATGAGATTGATGTCAAGAAGATCCGCTCTAATTAAATTCTTGCAGATTTGTTCATTAAGAGTTTACCGACATCCATCTTTGAGAAGTTAGTATAGCGAATCGGCATGCGTCGACTTAGCAAGCAACTGAATTAACTATGTCGGTCATCAGGTGAAGCAAGACTATATAGATGATCACACTCTGGATTGTGCGCTTCACTCTTTTTCCATTATTAAGGTTTTGTTCCACTGGGTTTTCCTGAAAAAGATTTTTAATGAGGCATCATTAAGCACGTTCAACACCGCATACATAATTATTTATGAATGGTGGTGTCCAATGGAGAGTGTTCTAAATGAAATATGACCACCACCATACCCACACCATGCCACCACTCTCCTCTCTCACCATTCCCCTACTCTCTTATCACTATACTCTTGATTTAGGGATGATTGTGTTGTCATTCATCTATCTTCATCATTACAATCTTGTGTATAAATTTATGTGATTGGCAATGAGAAATGGGATCATCCGAGAGAAATTTTCCTCTCCCATTTTCACTTGTAAAACTTCTTTCTTTCTTTCTCATCTTTTCTCTTGTTTCCATGTCTCTTTTCATCAAGTCTTGGTTGGAAACTTACCTTTGGTTTTAACTAAATTCTTGGTTTGATTTAGTTTCTTTAATTGCACTATTATCTTACAACAAAATTATGGGGATGTAATCCGCTAGAAACCATGTTTCAAATAGGTACAAAGGGATCACTCCCATCTGTTGGATGTAATCTCATCAATAGTTTACATTATTTACCCCATTATTACAAAAAAAAAGATAATCAAATACTACCCATAAGGGTATATAGGTAAAATCAACATATCACAAATTTGGGCTTCTCTCCCAGCTCTTCTCTCTCAAACACACCGAGCACTCCCTCTCCTCCCTCCAATCCTCAGTCTCCTCCCTTATCTCCTCCGTCCTTCATCCTATCCGCCGCGGCTCCGGCGAGCCTCTGCCGAATCGTAGACCGATCCTCGCCACGGCTCCTCCAGAACTGAAGATCCGACCCCAACATCTCGATCGGCGGCCACGAGGGCTCGAAACCGTGAATTGGCAAGAGAAAGGCTCGAATTATGGGGATTTCGGAGGCGGGAATGTGAAGAGAATCGCTCCGCGACTCTGATTGGGACAGAAAGATTGAGGGATTTAGATGTGGAATATCTTCTTCGAATGAAAATCACCGTCATTTTCATTTATTTGAAGGAGTCAATCATGAATTTCATATGAGAAATTGGAAACAATGAAAATCTGAAAGCCTTTACTATAACTGAAAACCTGAAAGCCTTTCATATAACTGAAAACATGTCCAAACAATGAAGAATTACATTCGAACAAGTTTTCCGAGACACATTTCATGAAATTCAAATGTATCAACTCATAAACAATTTAGATCAAGATTTCTCCAAAATATGAAAACCTTTCATATTTTGTAACTGAAAACATGAACGCCTTTCATATAACTGAAAACCTGTTAAAACAATGAATAACTACATTCGAACAAGTTTTCTGAGACACAATTCATGAAATGGATTGGTGTGACGTGGGCCCCCCCTAGTATAACGAGAGTTTCAGGTATTTTTCTATAGGAAAACACTAATACCCGTCAGGGGAGTGGTGTAACGAGGGGTCCCCTGGTGTAACGAGGGTTTCAGTTATTTTTCTATAGGAAAACACTAATGCCCGTCGGGGGAGTGGTGGAACGAGGATTCCCCTGGTGTAACGGGGTTTATGGTATTTTTCTATAGGAAAACACTAATAACCGTCGGGGAGTGGTGTAATAAGGGTTTCAAGTATATTTCTATAGGAAAACACTAATACCCATCGGGGAAGTGGTGTGACGAGGGGTCCTCTGATATAACGAGGGTTTTCAGTTATATGAAAGGCGTTCATGTTTTCAGTTACAAAATATGAAATGTTTTCATATTTTGGAAAAATCTTGATCTGAATTGTTTATGAGTTGATACATTTGAATTTCGTGAAATGTGTCTCAGAAAACTTGTTCGAATGTAGTTCTTCATTGTTTGGACATGTTTTCAGTTATATGAAAGTCTTTCAGATTTTAAATGTTTCCAATTTCTCATATGAAATTTGTAGATCCAGATCTGAGCACTCCTTCGAGGCGGTCCAGTGCCATGAGCTCGTTCAATGATCTCAGTGCTGAAGCACAATCATGGAGAAGAGAGGGAAGCGTCGGAGACAATAATGGAATTGCAAATAGATTGAGATTCGGAGACTGGAGCATAGAGAATGAGGATGTTGCGGAGGAAGAAGAGTCGGCCCCGCCGACGAGCGGCGGATCGTGGCCGGCTTCGGTGGAGACGCAAAGGTCGTTGAAGAGGAGACTCGGGTCGCGGACAGAAGAGGAGAAGAGGCGCGTGAGGGAAAGGAAAGGAGGGCAAACTTTAGGAGAAAAATACAAATATACCTCCATGTACATGTTAAAAGACTAATAAAAATTACAACTTCGACTTATTTTCACATATGTGCCACCGCGTGCATCTTGACCATTGCTTATATAATTATGTGGCTGAGATTGGTCCCTTGGTACCTATCTGAAGGTATGGTTTTCGGCTGATTCTTTCACAAAATTATGTTATTTCAAAATAATAAAACAAAGCCCGGTGGATCACATTTGCTATTCAATAGTGGGTGAAAGGCCCGGCCCAAAATGGCAACAGGAGGTTAAAATGGTAAATTAGCGCGAGTCTATATTATGGACATTTCATCTCCAAAACCCTACCCTGCAACAGCCGCGTCTCCAGAATCTAGGGTTCGTTTCTTCTTCTATTTCTCCTTCTCCGCTTACTCTTTATTTTGATTTCAGTTGTTTGTTTCAATCTCTCATTTAAGGTACAGTAGCAAAACATATTTAGTTTTGGATGTGAATTTTGCATTTTTTTCATCAGTGATTTGAGCTCGTTGGCTTGATGTTATTTCATGCCTTTTTTCTTTTTCTTTTTCTTTTTCTTTTTTGAAGATAATCTTCTTCTGAGCGTATATGATTTTCTTGCAGGTTAAGGGTCGTTGTTTAGGTACTGATTGTTCTCGCATCAATGGCTCCTAAAGGTACATTTGTTGAATATATTTTTGTGGGATTTTTTACTTTCTCTACTGTCTGTTTATTAAACGTATTGATTTCATCTTATGCTACTCTTTTTTTTAGTTGATGCTTCTCAAGTCTGCTTGTGGTATTATCAATAGATTCTTGGAAATTTGAAATGAACCATTGCTGTGATATGGTGAATTAAAAATTGCTGGATGTTTTTGTAGTTTCTTTCATTTTAATTAGTCGGGGGGGCCTCTGCTTTATTGTAGTTGTTAAGCCATTGAACACTTGGAGTTGTAGTCCTTTAGCATTTTGATTACATTGAATTTGTTTTTCATCTAACCGAATTTTAATTGTTGAAAGCTTTATTCCCTACTTTAACATCCATTGCTTGTCTGTGTTTGCAATTTACCTTTTATATTGTTTCTATTTCAAATAATTATGTTGCATTTGGGTTTTCATTGTCCAAAGAGTGTTCTGAAGTTTGTGAATGTTGTAGTTGACAAAAAGAGCGACCCAAAGGCACAAGCCTTGAAGGCTGCCAAAGCAGTTAAGTCTGGTCAGGGTTTTAAGAAGGTGAAGAAAATCCGTACCTCTGTCACATTCCACCGCCCGAGGACCTTGAAGAAGGAAAGGAACCCCAAGTATCCCCGTGTTAGTGCACCTGGCAGGAACAAGTTGGATCAGTATCAAATTCTCAAATATCCATTGACCACCGAGTCGGCAATGAAGAAGATTGAGGATAACAACACCTTGGTTTTCATTGTTGATATCCGTGCCGACAAGAAGAAGATTAAGGATGCCGTGAAGAAGATGTACGACATCCAGTGCAAGAAGGTCAACACTTTGATCAGGTAAACTCAATCAGTTGAAATCAAAGTGTTACTTTTGATATCTTGTACTGTTGTTTTTAGTGTCATGTTCTACAATTTTTTGCCTTGAATCCTGAATTTTGTTTTGTGATACCGGTACAGGCCTGATGGAACTAAGAAGGCATATGTGAGGCTGACTCCGGACTATGATGCATTGGACGTTGCCAACAAGATTGGCATTATCTAAGTTCTCAAGTATCTTTTCTTTTGTATTTCAGAATATTGAAGTTTTGTTTTAAGACTTTCATGTTTGGTCTTGGCAATGAAACATGGATTGGGATTTCACTCTTGATTTTTTGTTTAAGCTTGTGATTTATTGTTTTGACATGCTTGCAGTTTACATACCCCTCCTGTATTGTAGGCCTTGCATGTAAATGTATTTTTCTACAAATCTTCCTAGGGAAATTATATCTGCTCTGGGATTAGTGACTTAAATTATATTACCCTTGAAGTTTAGAATATATCATGGACATGGAGCTACCTTCAGTATTAGTTTTGTACTATATCCTAGTTTTTTTTTTAAAATTAACAAAATACGTACATGACAATCCATTAGTCTACTGAGTTATAATTTTTTGTCCATTATTTGGAAAATGGTAGGAATGCACCTCTTACTACCCTCAATCTCTCTTTTTCATTGTGATAATCCCTACCAAATCAGCTCACTAACCTATCATAGTTTAGCACTGGTAATAACTCTGTTAATTAACAACTGTCTCTTAATATTAGTGATAAGATACCTCAAATATTTTTTGTTGCATTTGTTGTTTGTTATATTTGACGACGGGAATTTCATAGGTTTTGCAAGGTGAAAAGACCAAAATACCCTTAAATTCAACATCTCTGCCCCTCAAACTCTCCTGCGAAATTCTCTTATTTTCTGGACCTAATCTCACCAACCAATTAGCACATACAAATCAGGATCACGAGACATAATGCTACTCATCTACTAGTCAATACAATCAATAATAATCTTGTTTTCTTATCATATTCCAATCAGTAAATGAAAAAAAGAAGCAAAATTCATTTTAATCAATCGACCAAACATCACAAATTAGAGAAACATCATCACAAGGTTTCACATCCCATCGGGCTCCCGAGCAAATGACTGAAGCTGACAAGCCAAAACTTATGAAAAATGCGTACGATGAAGCGTATGGCCTTGAGCTGCGAGTCACCTTAACTCGAGGATTTGGGAAGTACGATCACAGGCCACCAAAGCGTCGCCCTTATGATAAGGACTCCAAGAAGACGTTTGGTACACAGGATACTACCAGGTTTGAAGAGCTTGAGTCCCGAAATTAATTGCTGGCAAAGGAGAGTGAGCGGAACAAGAAGAAGCTGAAGAGAAAATTGAATATCTCAATGTTTTTTTCCAGTTGCTCGGCAACCCGTTTGTGCCTCCTACTCCATCTTCTTCCGAAGACAATTATGAATAGTTGTATTACATTTGCAGCATACCATGCATGTAGCCCTTATGATGAAAAATCACTAGAGTATATACAATCTTGCTGTAGCAATATTGGCGCTGGAGATGATGCGAGGCATTGATAACACAGTTTGGTAAGAGAAAGCACTCCATAAATGATGATTGTGCCTTCTTCTATATTAAAGAAAATGTACTAACTTGAAGCACGACATTTCTCTTCGACAAACACAAACTGTGGCTATGTAACTTTGGCAAGTTGAAAAGTTGCAATACAATAATGAACACATTCAATTCTGATCTTATAACAATCCAAACAGCAAATATATAAAAATGAACCGAAACCAAAGCAAAATCAATGAATTAAACCATCCTTGCGCAGGGGTCATGCTAATCTTCTCTGTATCATTCCAATTTTATCGGATGTCCCCGAAGGGACAATCAATAGGTCCAAGCTGTGCTTATATAAACTGCAGAGACAAAACACACGCAAGCGATGTGGGAAGTTAGAGATAGCAACTGCAACAGCGCTGATAGCACAGCAAGCCTGTCGTCCCCCAAGCCCAAGCCCAGGCCCAGGCCCAAATTGTCAAATCAAAACGACATTAAAGAGCTCTGCTCAGTGCTCATTTTAATCTTCACTCCATTAACAATGCTTCATACTTAATGCACCGGAAATTGATATATGAATCAGTACCAATCCCGTTCGTGCGCTCTGAACGAACCGGCAGTAACATTTTTTAAAATATTATGTATTTAGTGTTAAAATTATGTGTAAATTTTTTTGACCGGCGATAATTGAAGAGTGTCATTGTGTTATTTTGAAAATTCAAGGACTGCATGACTTATTTATTTATGTTTGTTTTGAAGAATTTTGAAAAGTATTGTAATTTTTTTTATAGAAAAATAACACTTATATAAACATATATGTATTGACTTTTGACATTTAATTATACCTAACAAATAATGTGGGTTTGAAGATACTCCAATTTTATATTTTCTCAATTTAAGGTAATCAAAAATTGAAGTCAGGTGCTTAACATTTTTAATGGAGTATAATTAAGTGTCAAAATGAGATATTTAAGTGTGTTAAAGTGTCGGTTAGTGTCTATTTTAACCGATGCTACAATAAGTTTATAAAGTAAAATAAAACTTTACCAATTGAGCTGATACAATTTACTCTTTAAAATAATGTTAACCACATCCAGAGAGCCTGCAATGAAACATCACTTACCTAATCTTCTCAACATATACAAATGAAAATCGGATATTCAAACCCAAAAAACTGCCTTAATTGCAAAATACATAATTTCAAATCAAACACTTGAAAGAAGAAAAAGAATTATACATTGGGTATTTATTTAATTAGGCACACACAAATCCCTCCGGAACCTTGTTACCACAGGCATTGAGAAGAAGGGTAAGAGCCACAGGCACGTCGAGGTCGACAACTCCCAAGACATTGGCCTTAATGGCAGTGCAGAGACACAGAGCAGCTTCAAGATCTGCCACTCCCTTCAAAAGGGTACAACATTCCTTGCTGGGTTTGGTTCCCACAACCTCAGTAACCAGCCCCAACCAGCTCCCACAAGCACCAAACTTCAAGCTATCTTTCGGGCACGACGCTTGATGAGATGAAACACACATTATCATATTGATGGCAATGAAAATAGCTGCTGCAGCCATAGAAACCCTGAAATTAGCCATAGATTTGTTGCAACCAAAGCTAGAGTATATTTTAGAAAATAGCTACTTGCTAGAGATAGATATGTGGGAGTAGTGAGTGGATGAGATAGTTTATGACTTTGTTGTGTGATTGGAAAAAGGAGGCAGCTCATTTTGTGTCCATATGCACTTGCATAATTTGTGGTTGATAAGATGTTTCCTATTTTCTAATCAACAATGCCACTCTTTGTTTTGTATTCTTTTTCCTATGGCCGAAGATTACATTATTAGCTTCTCTACACATGTAGAGTATGTGTCGGGTGGTCACCCATCCGCCTTGATTGTCGATATCAGCCGATTAAACAAAAGAGCAGAATTGGAAGAGGAACCGCGTTGTTGCCTCCGAGGTTAATACGGTTGTGTCCCTCTGTAGGGCGCCCACTCGCACAACAGAGTTTAGAACAGGAAGACGAAATCCAGAAAATGAGAGATGCGATTTTCCTCGCACCGCATGTGCTCTACCAAAAAGCGAGCCCATCCCAAACCAAACGGCGGCGCGCACGGGTTTGGCCTAAGCCTCAAGTTACCCCTGTAAGTCCCACACAAACAAGAGAGGTGAGAAAAAAATTTTAAACCCAAAAAACAATTCCAATGCTTTTCATGTGGGATTCCAAAATAAGAGAGAATTAATTTAGAGGTTTTTAACCATATTAAAACCCAATAATGGAGAGTGGAACCCAACACTAACCTGGTGGGCTTTTTCGAATTGCGAGTTTTACCAGCTTGGGCTGCGGGTGGGTCAGGTATACTGAACCCATTCGGTCTTAATGAAAAAACCATTTGCAAAAACAAATTTGAGTCATTAAATAAAAGGTTAATTACAACTTATTATATCTAGTTGGAGCCATTTTACAAGATACTTATTTCAAAAGGTTTCATTTTGACTCGTCTAGTTACCAAAAAAATTACATGTTACAATTTTTCCATCCAAATTAACTTGATTTAGTGTTTATTTTTTTAAAAATACTAAAAATATCCCTCTCACTCTCCCTCTCCCCTTATCCACTCTATAACTCTCCCTCCACACCCAATTCTCTACGGATATGAAATTATCCTTTTGATTTTAATTAAATGATAAAATCGTATCACTTTGTTCCTCAAGAACTGAATTGGTGAGAAAGTCACACTGAGTTCAATAGGCATATTAATCAATATCCAGAATTTGAGTAGAAAGGTTACTTCCTACACAAGATATATTTTCAAATTCAGATTTTAGGATATAAATTAGTATTCCATTTTATTACCACAATTCATGGAAAACATAGGACAGGGAATCAAACAAAACCCAATGTTCCCTTTTTGGAGTTGCAGAGAAGATTTTTCGTGGCCGTCTCCCTAGCTCCAAAATATTTCGATGAACATTGCTCCGGCGTCGTTGCCGGAGAGGTTTACAGATGGGTTTGATGACCAGTGAAAAACTCAAAAATCTATCAAATGGGATCGATTGTCTCTCCTCTCCTTCCGCTGGTTCTCGTAAATAATATCAAAATAAAAAATAAAAAATCTTGCCTAATCTCCATATCTGTCACTATTCTTGCCCAATCTCATACACAAAATGGGTATTGATTTAAATTTTTTGCATTATCTACATATCTGTCACGATTTTGTTCCAGTTTCAATTATGGGTTGTGCTTAACATTTTAATTTTGGCATTTTAAATTTAATATTTTCATTCATTTGATTTTGTTCATGTCAATACAAATCTTAATTGATAGAATAACTAAGTAAAAAAATAAAATCAAAGAAAAAGAAGAAATTGGGCAAAAATGACATCACTTTCAGAATTTAACGAATAATTAAGATATTTTAGACATTTTGCACTTTAATAAAATTTTCCATCTAAAATTTAACATAAATTGTAGCTTTTTGGACGATTAAGTATAGTAAATTGTAAAACTCCAAAAATCACATGCGTAAACAAGTTTAAGTTTAATCAAGAAGTAAAAGGTAGTGTTGAACAATAATAGTAAAACTGTACATATAAAGAATGGAAAAAAATAAGAAATAAGAAATAAGAAAAACACATGCTAATATTTACAAGAATAAATCAGAAAAGGAGGAAAGAGAATTACTAATAATAACCACTAATATATATATATATATATATATATATATAAGTTTTGCACGCATCTTAACACCCCTTAACTAAAAATGAATTTTTTTCGGATATTTTAAGTATTTGACGTTACATTTTGGTCAACTATGTTAATATTTAGAATCTAACTATTAAATTACCTTTCAATAACCCTTAAACTATCAAAATGACTACATTTTGATCTAAGCCTTTCCTCCACAATTTTTTGTGAGTCTTCTCCAATAAACAAAGCATAGTCAGCCGACAAAATAAAACCAAAAGGCAGATTAAACAAAAAGTAACAAAAAACAAACTGGGCAAACCAATTTAACTTGGTATCGTTGTCAATTTTTTTTAAACTTGTATTATTTATAAGTACAACACCAAAATGTATAAATTAAACATGAGTCTCAAGGTTGCTCTTTTTACTTAATTGTGGTATGGATCCTTACAATCCACACACTAACTAATTAATTTGACGGCTATGGGAAGACATCTCTCCAAATTATATTATTTTCTTACTTTGTCTAGCTTCAGTTGTTCAAAGAAGAAACATGGTCTATATCTTATAATCCTTGATTAGGCTATGTGTTTATAATCTATCCAATATGGATTCGTACATTTAGAACTTCGGGGCCTAAGCATTTGAACTTCGTGTGTTTTAATGTCTACATCTCAAAATGTAATAATTGATTTTATATTTTGAATCATAATTTTGGATTTGGTAAATTTCAAGAACCATAAACTTTTTGTTTACATGAACATTAAGCTTTATAATTATTTTTGACAATCTTAAAATTTCAGGTTCTGAAAATTTCAAAAAATTCGAGTTTATATGAATGTCAAAATCATAAACTTTCTTTTTAGACAATCTTAAAACTTTAGGTCAATAAGTTATAATTTTCTAAAAATTTTAGGTTGTTGGAATTACACATAAATATACACGTATAATATTAAGAAAAAATGTCACCTGGATACCACTAAATATAGCGTTTTTCACCTGATTATTTATAAAAAAGAATTTTGGCATTGTGGGTATCCTAAAATTGCAAAATTGCCACAGTTAGTACCCAATGCAAAAAAAATATTAGGGTACCCACAATGCCAAAAAAAATTAGGGTACCCACAATGACAATTTTGTAATTTTAGGGTACTCATAATGCCAAAAATTTTTTTAGCAGTAGTCAGATGAAAAATTTTTATATTTAGGTGTACCCATGTGACAAATTCCCTAATATCAACGTATAATTTTCTGATGTGAAAAATCTATTTCAATATTTGTGATCGCAAAGTATACTTATCAATATATATAACATGCATAAACAAATTTTAAAAATAAACATGAATTCAAGGACTAAATTTAAATTAGTTAGGATTTTCTTTTCTCTTACGAAAATTAAGTTGATTATACCGATAACGTGTTGTGAAAATTATGTAAAATTGTAGTTATAAATCCAACCGAAATGAGAGTTCTCACAACCAAGACTTGAAATAAAATAAACATAAAGAAATAAGAAAAGTTGGAGCAAAAAGATAAAACTCTAAGATATATTCTTTTTTTAAGCAAATCGAATGTTCATTCATGAAACCGCGAGACGGGAAAACTCCACGATCGAAGATCGAGCATCAGTCGTGTACAGTTTACAAATAAAAAGTAAAGACAGTCTTAAGAAACCATACCTCTATGGACACCTCTATGCAACCACGTCAGAAACACCGACAACAGAAACTAAAAAAACTCACTAAACCAACTAAACATGTCAGATATTCCGAAAGCCACTAAGAACACTAAACTCAAAACACGAGACCCACAACACGAACAAAACAACAAACAAATAAAAATAGACCAACAATCCACCTTCCTCGGGGGAGCTGTTGCGGACCCGATGTGACCTCGCAATTACACTTCTGGCCCGCATTTGAGCACCGAATTGTTCTCGTTTCGTCTTTTCTAGAGCCATTGTTTGTACTTTTGATCCTAGGTGGAATTTTGACATTTTGTAGGTGGAAGGCACAATTGGAGCTGAAAATCGGAAGAAAACTCTACACAATAGCTGAAACATTCCGGTGGTATAGATTTCTCATCCGACGTTCGATTGGGGCCCATAGTATGTCGATTTGAATGGATTGTGAAGATCTAACACATTGTAAATGTTTTAAAGTAGTCACGATCGTGAATAGACACGTCACGATCGTGCCTAATTGAATTTTTGGCAAAACAACCCGTGGCGAGGCACGGTTTCAATCACGAAGCGCACACGATCGCCACCATGAGAGGAACGATCGTGACTCCACAGTCAAGATCATGCCTAAGTGTCAGTTCTGCATTTTAAAGTGCAGAAAACCCTAAAATTTGAGATCAAAATCTCACTTTTCAGCCTCCACATTTAGTTTTGAGAGGATTTTAGACCTTCCAAGGGTTCTTAGAAGAAAATGGCGGGTTTCCACCACCACCACCATGGGAAGAATAAGAGGATGCAAGGATGAGCTAGATTGGAGAGTTTTGAGCTTCCCAACACCCAAGTCTTTAGGTTTGAGTTTGCAATCTTCTTTCTTTTTCTTGAATCTAGCTAATTCTTGTATGTGAATGCTTTAGCACCATGATTTGGGACTAAAATTCCTAGGTCATGGGAGCTAGACTTTTGTATGGATTGAATTTAATTTATTGAGGTATTAGTTTTAAGTTAAAGATTATGATGTGTGTTTGCCTTATTTGAATGCTTGTATCTAGACTTAAGTAATTAGAATACGTGTTTAGGTGACTAAGCCGAGCCCGAGAGGGACAGATAGTCACGGATCTAGGCATCACAAAGTGCTGGGGGCTCGGAGCTGTGCGGAGACGCTCCGAGTTAGCGCTTAGTCTAAGATTGTCGGGCGAATGCGGTCTCGACGTTGGTTCGAACCTGAGAGGGTAAGAATTGGCTCGGAACTAGGTCAATCTCAATGCCTAGAGGCGAGGTTGGTATTTATGGCATATGTTCTTCACTTGACTCACCAAAGGAACTAGTATTTTGATAATATTGTATAATGACCATGCATGTCTTGTAATTGATTGAATTTTGATATGTTGTGTGCATGTTTGTTGAGTCTACTATGTTAGACTCGAGAGGTCGGATGCCTAGCGCTCACTTCTCGGTTCGAAGATTGTTGGTATTAATGCGGTTAGCTTAGGGTCTTCGATTTACGGGTTGAACACACATTTGCATTGAGTGACATTGTGTAAGTGTGGTAGCCCCCATAAGTGCGCAAGACTCGGGTTAATTAGGCCGTTCCCAATGTCGAGAGATGTGCTTGGTATTTAAAACATAGGCTAATGAAATGCATGCTTGCTATCGATGTCTCATTTGGTTGCTTGATTTTCTTGATCATAATGTCTAGTTCCTTAGGTCTCGAATCTTCGACTTCTAACCAACCATCTACCATCCGCCTCCCCCATTTAATTTCTTGCATTAGTTGTAGTGTAGTTGTAGTTGTGTGCTTAGTGTAGTTTAATATCTCTTCTTGTGCAATTTATTTTATCGAGTCGTATCAGGAAAGAGAGCACGAAATGTTCAATTGAGAGACCCCATTTTGGTCCATGTGGATTCGACCCGGACTTACGCCGGAATATAAATGTACTTGTTCGACCGCGTGTTGTTGCGCGACTGGGGAAAGGTGTGAGACGAAGAGCACCCGCTCTAGATAGGTGTGTCGCGCGAGCCACTTTTTCCCCCAACAGGGGCATCCTCTCATATGGCCCATTCACCTCAGCGAGCATTGCTTCTCAAGCATCTCCCACAGGAGGTATCCGATAATCACCCAAACTTGAGTTTCTCGGGGTGCCCTGGTTCATACAAATCTCACAGCAACAACTGATCTTGGTATTCCTATGGGAATATCCACTTGAGTGTCGACAAAACAGAAGTCATCCCACGCATACACACTGAGAAACTCTGAAAACACTACATATTTAGAGAGGGAAACAAATATGGGGTTTACACCACCAAATCAAACATCTCCTTAATCTAATAACCTCGTCACAAACCGGTGACCCATCCCAAAGAGCCACATGCGACGAGAATGAGCCAACCCTACCGCTGCTACCGCAGATCTCCACCATCGCCGCCGCTAGGAAGACTCAGGACACCACGAAGTCGCCGCCGACACAACCCCCCAGCCACCTACGAGTGTCTTCCGTCTCCAACCACCAAAACCAGATTTGGACAAGACCATATCTGGGTCCAGCTCAAAACTGGACAGCCCCGAGCCTCTCAACTCCTCCCCGACAGCCACCTGCTTCGAGTCGACCTCCTTTGACGCTCCAACTATCACATACGATCCTCTTAACGAGTTGTAACTCAGACCTTCTCTCGAGGCGACTCCATTAGCAAGCTCTGAGGCTTCGACCTTTGCAAAACGGCACCGAATAAATAAGAATTGTTGTCAGGGACTCATGCCGGGGAGCGGCGGCTCCGCCGGCGACTGATAACTGCAAAGCACAAGAAGAAGTGAGAAAGGGTGAGAGAGAGAGACTATCGGCAAGAGAGAGAGATTTAGATGTATTTATTGTTGGTCATTAACACAGTTAGTGGTTAACATATCACTTAGTAGTCATTATTACATTACTATTTATAGTATTTTGATATTTATTCGATTTAGTACGTCACTAATGATGATTCCTACATTTAGATTAATATAAAATTAATTTGCATTAGAATTAAGGTATAGAGTCATTTTTTTTCATGTTCAACTCTAATCATGTTTTCTACATTTAAACTACCATATCATTTTAATATATATTTCTTTATGATTAATAATTACAAAAAAAATGTTGGTAGGAAAAGAGAGAAATAAAATAAAATGGAATAATAAATAATAAAGTAATAAGAGCATCTCAAATGACTACATTAATAATAATATAGAGACTAATTTGCATTAAAATTTGAGTATACATTCACTTATTTATGTTTAATTCGAACCGCGCTCTTTATGTTTAAGCCACATATATTTCTTTAATAGTATTTATTACTTTTTAATAACAAAAATTTGGTAAGAGGGAGAGTAAATTAACATAAAGTAATCAAAAATTAATAAAAAAAATAGGAGAGAGAATATAGGGAGTTCCCCACATTTTCATTTTCTCTCCTTATATATAAGGAATGAGAGAGAAAATCACGTGAGTTGGTACTTATATTACATGTATGGAGAGAAAATATGGGGAGCACCATTAAAATACATTTTTATTTTATTTTCACACTTTACAATAACTTTTTAACGATTGTAGTGAGGCTCCTTTAATTACATTTGTTCTTGTTCAATTTTATTTATCTACTCTTTTAGAAGATGGAAGACACTCGTTAAATGAAAAAAGAAACTCACAATCCACCTCTTAACAAAACAATCTCCATGTTTTGGTGATGTGACTTCACAAGAGTAGAGTCCACACATTTTTATATAACATCTCTAAATTTTAAATTTGTTAAAATGTATTTTTGATTTTTGATTTTTCACTTTATATTTTTATTTGATTTTACAGAAGGTACCTCAAATATAACAAATAAAAAGTTAGAAAATTTTAGAAAATTCTTTTAATTTATTATTATTAATAAAAAATAGAATATTGTTGTATCTAATTTATCTTTATTATTCTCTCATAAAACACATCAGAAATAAAGATATATTTTCTACACCCTGGTTTTATGAATTTAACTTAATAAAATTATCGTTTTTGAATATTTTTCATTTATGTGTTCAGATGGTATCCAATCGTATGTTATATTTATCTCTATAATACAATATATTATTTCATTTACTTTATCAAAAAAAATCATTTCATTCTCTTTATACAATAAAATAATATATCAATTTTATTTTACCATTAAAATATTAAAATGGTATATACTGTACGTGGTTGAAAATGAAATGTTATAGTAATTTTAAAACATGTTATATATCATATGTTTTATGTCAAAAATGTCACATGTGTTAGAAATGCTGTTAACAAACCAGAAACCTTTAGAAAATATAATATAATAAAGAAACCAACAAAATTTGATATACTTTTAAATCAAAGAATTAATCTAATATCTACTCGTATCTCAATGTGTAAGAACATATCCCAAAGAGAGGTATGTAGTTACGGCAAATAATAATTGTGTTAATTATGAACTAGGAACCATATTTGGTGGGCTCACCGTGTCCTATTCTCATCTATCTCTTGCTCTTCCCCAAACTAATTACTTCTTGATACTCACGATTCAATTTTTGTTAATTACAGTAGTTTAATTAATATTTTTCAATTAAAAATGTTCATATACGATATTAACAAAAGTATGAACTCAACTTGCACTCCAACAGAGAACCAATGAAATTTGAACATCAACAACATTAATATTCACTTCATTTCCGAGGTACCCAGCTCAGCTGAAAATCACAATTTATCACTTCAATTGTTATTCGAATGTAATTTCATTTAAAAAAATTGTTTCAGCTAATAATCATTTAATCCATGAAAATTAAATTCCATATTCTTGTCTAGATTTGATCCAGACAAACAAAAAAAATCGAAATATGACATTAATTAAATATAAAATAAAGAAACAAAATAATATAAGAGAATATAGTTTTAATAATTGTAAACCCAGTGTGTAAAAATATGATTAATAATAACCGAAGCAATTTCACAGTTTGAAGCGGACAGAACGAACCAATGAGAGTTGACAGACCGAGATACCTCTACAAAATTGGGATTCGCAGCTAAGGTCATTTTTACCCAAATTACCCTCTCTGGAGATTCAAAATCACAAAAAAACCAGCCTCCTCCCTAACCGTCTATCTATTCCCCAAACGAAAAAAATCAGAAAATCAGCACCGTCCGTCAGTCCGTACTCGCGACCTCAGTAAAGCGGAGACCTTTGGGGCGTCCCTTTCCTCCGGTTCGCCGAAATCTCGGAAACCGGCGAGCACACGACCGGGCGGCACGGCGACGGCCGGTACGCCGAGGAGACGCTCGTCCTCTTCTTCCTGACGACTACGTTGGGAGTGTAGAGAAGCGGCCGAGACGAGGTGAGGCTGTCCTCGGCGGAGCCGTAGGCCTCGTCGAGGACCGTGTCGGGCGTCATGAGGCTGTCCTCGTCCGGCAAGGCCAAGAACTTGCAGTCCAGGAGGAAACTCGAGAGCCCACCTTGGGTTTTCACGATATCGTCGATCTGGGAGAGACCCAGATGTTAAAAATTGAAACTTTGAATTGGAAATGAAATGGGTATTGAATAATTTGAAGGAAGCTTTTACCTTGCAGTAGAGGGAGCAGAATAGGAAAGGGTGTTGGAGAGCTCTCCGGCAAGTTATGCAAATGTTGGCTCCTCCTCTGCACTGTCTTGTCTGTGCCCTTTGCTTTATGAACACCACTTTTGCACTGTTTGTTATGTATGACTGATGAAGCAAAAACAATTAGAACAGCAAATAGCAAACCCACAAATTGAAATTGTTTCTGTTTTCAAAATTGGGGACTTACTTGAACAAACTCACAATCGAACAGTTTCTGGGCATCATCGAGCCTCAAAACATCATGGTACACATACCTTCTTATCTGTGAAAACGGAGGAATTAATTGGTTTGGTCCAAAAAGTGATTTGGGGTTTATTAGAGAGAGAACCTGAAGGAGACGGTGGGAGGAGTGATGGGAGAGGCAGTGAGGGCAGAGACTGAAGCAGCAGTCCAAGCAAAATATGTTCTTCTCATTCTTCTTTGACTCTTCATGAGTCACACAAGCATTGAAGAACTTGTCTGTCAGCAGAACCTCGACCCACCTGGGTACTGCTTTTGATACAGATTTTGAGCAAAACTGCACATACAAGACACACAAAACACAGAGTGAATTATCAGAATGAAATTGAAAACTCAGAGAAAGAAGGGGGTACCATGTTTTGGTTATGCAAATTATGTTGTTGTGGGTTTCAATATGGAGAGGACGAGGAAGATGGGGCTGGGGAGGAGACCATTAATGACCCAACAGAGAAAAGCCAAGATTTATGAAGATTTTGACATCACCATTGAGAGAAGAGAGAGAAACGGCGCCTGGCAGAGAGGGAGTGGTCACGTTACTGTTACCAATGAAAAAGAGAGAAAAAATAAAGGAGGGATTGGCTCTGTTTTTAAACCAAACAGATGATATGCTGCATCACCCGTGTCTATACTCTCTAGTACCCTTTCTTCATCCCCCACAAGGCACAAACAAATTAAATCAATTTTAATCTACTCAACATTTCATTGACATTATATTTAGGAAAAATTTTACTTAGCTCCTCTAACTTCACCTTTTTTTTTCAATTTTTTTAATTTTTGTTAATTTTTTTATAAAATGAAAAAAATATCTTTTTATAGAAAAGTTATAATAAATCAATAAAAATTATTTTTGAACTTTTTTATATATTGTTTTGATTGTATAAAATAAAGAATAAAATTCTGTTAGTAGTAAAAATAATTTTTAAAATTTTTTTTATAAATTTTTTAAAAAGAATTTTTAAACATCTTTTTTTAAATAAAAATTAATACTAAAATAATTTTTTTAATGAAATGGTATTTTCATCATTTCACAAAAAGTTAACATAAATTTCAAAAAAAAAGTTAACTAAAAACAGGTAAAATTAGACTTTTGTAAACTTAGGTAACTTCACAGGTAGATTTTGAACTTAAAGGTAGTTAAGTGAAACTCGATCAAACTTAAGAGTTACTAAGTAAAATTTTCCCTTATATTTATGGTAGTTGGAATAATTAGTTCACGAAGTTATTTTAGTGAACAATTACTAAATTATTTTTACTTTAAAGAGTGTTTTGATAAATGTCTTCTACACTTTTATAGATAAATTATGTTTACACATACACATACTTAACTGAAAAAATTGAGATTATGAATTTTTATAATAATTTGATATTGCACTGAGCTTGACATTGTTTGCTTTCAAGCCAAAACGGTCTTATATGTCAAGCATAAACACATACAAGGTTGATTTATTTAAAACCCGAATTTGCTCGTATATTACACATTTTAAAATTTTGACCTCTAACCGTACTCTCATTTCATTCAACAATCACCTTGTCATCCTCTAACTCCTATCACTCTCTCTGGTAGAATAAATTGAGTTATTGATTGTTCTAGTTTAAACTTATTATCTATTAGTATGATCAACCCACTAAACGTCATGTGTTACGATATGTTTTACGTCCAACCAGTTGATGAATGTGTTGATTGGGCCTTCTCCTTGTAAATATCAATAGACTTCAAGAGCTTCTTCATATGAGTGTAGTTTATGCACACTTCTTGTCAATTTGTACTATTCAATCGATATTTGAATTAGACCGTCAGATTGTGCAGATAGATGAAGTGTTAGAGACATGCCTTAATGAAGTAAATAACACATTTTATGCTCGTGCTAATTATTTTCATTTATTATACATACTTTTCATAAATCGTAATCATATTTTTACAACTTGTGTATTATGTCTTCAGTATATATATAACATGTATATTTTTTAATCATATACTTAAATAAAATATGTTTCTATTTACTACACAAAGACTTTTCATTTATCACACTTTTTTTTTTATCTTACATGCACTTTTCATGACTATCTTAAATTTGTATTTGTTTTAGATGTTTGTCAATTTAATGGAAATACTATACATTATGAAAACAATGAGTACTTGAAATTGTCCCTACGTCACACTCAGTTATTCTATTATTATACAAATACACAACGGGTTCATATCTTTAGAATTTATATTTTCTTAAATTTCAATTTTGGCTATTCCATCGTCACTCAGAATTATCCCCTTGTTACACAAGTACACAATGGGTTCATACTAGACTATATATTGCATTTTTCTCTAACTTCACATTATACATAATGATTAGCCTCTTTTTACACAAGTACACAATTTTTCATCTTAATGAAACCACAGTTGCAGTAAAACGAAAATACTCTAAAAATATAATGAAAACGACATTGTTATATTGTTATGAAAATAGTGTGTGTTATGTAAATATAACGAAAACATTAATACGTGAGACTTCACGTCCAATATCTTGTGCAAATCCAAAAGTTCAAAATACTTTATAAAATTTCAAAATTACCCGCAACATCTATTATTTACAAAAATAATGTTATTACAAAACACAATGGTATAGTATTAGACAAGGGGCATTGCAACTCAAGAAAAAGATTTTGTAACAGACAAGTCTTAACAATGCCATTAGTAACAGACAAGTCTTAACATGATAATGCTTAAGAGAATCGACGTGAAATTTTGTTGAACAACATAGTATATTTCAGTACGACTAAAAGAGAGATTCTGAAGAGCAAGTGATAGATATGACGAGAAAATAATATAAGGAGTCTTTGTAACCCACAACAAATTCAAAGCTAAGAAGGGATATGAATGAGGTGATAAAATCATAGAAGGAAGCACCGAGAAGAATGTCATTACTTAATGAAAGAGGAAACTAGTATGATGAGTACTATGTCGATAGATTAAAAAGAGAGGTATCAATTTTACTTGTGTAAAAACAGAGTGAAAATAGGCAAGCGGCGAAGTTTTGATACCAAGATTAAGGGGCTTGATTGAATTTGAGATCATATATGTAATGAAATTTTAAATAGACTAGAAATGGTAATTTAAACTTTGGTATATCCATGTCAATGCCAGCTCAATTTGAATATATATTTATATTTAAAGTTTTAATCATTATTTTAAAGTTTTTAACTTTAAAATTAGGCTTACATCATTCACATACCTATAAGTTATTATACGAAGAGTCTGGAACCGTTGTTTCATCTATTTTTACAGTAAAGTTTGTTTGAAATATATTATTTAGTAAGATAAAATTTTAAATTCAACGTCATGTCGACTTAAATAAATGAAACAAATTGTTCAAAGAAAATAAACATCTACTTTCTATATTCATTTAAAGGATAATATAAACCAAAAAAAATACACTTGCATTCAATTTGAAAATGGATCATTACAGTAGAGTTATAACTCGTTTTATCTAAGTTTGGATCAATTCAATATTTTTGTTTCAGTTGAGGCGTAAAATACTAGGCGGAGGCGGAGGCGAATGAAATGATGAGTATTAAGGTCAAATATTTGCAAAGCAAAAGACTGTTGTAATGACATCATTACTTTCCATAGTATTGATACTACGTTCATGCTTCCTTACCTGCAAAACTAAAGAATAACTCTACCACTCTCTCCTCAAACCGTTACATCACAACACTCAACACATTGACTTTTCTCGCTTCTTCTGCAAAACAGTGAGAAATTAATATAATAACTATTCTTTTAATTCAAAATTATATTATGATATATGTGTAATTTTACTTGGTGACAACAAAAGTTTATAATCTCATTTAGATTATTATAATTCTAATTTAATTTGTAAGGTCGCTACAAAAGATTATAGTCTCACCTAGGTCACCATAAGTTTAATTTAATTTATGAATTCACACAAAAGTTTGTAGTCTCACTTAGGTCTAACACCGTTAATTTTTTTTTTGTTTTTTCTGTCAACTTTTAATGAAAGGACCAAAATGCTCTCTCATCTTCCTTTTCTTTTTTACTCAAGCCCTCCATCTTTCACCTTCTCGTCAAGACTCTCCGGTGATGTGGGTCGAGTTTCTGAAAATTGCCTCGGCCATAGACGAACATGCCCACCACGTCGAAGCGAGAAAAAGAGAGGGCAGCTAGTTGGAAGATGTGGGTAGAGGGAACGACATTGTAGAGGCGGCAGAGGAAAGGGCCGTCGTTGAGGGCGAGGGAGCAGTGGTTGCCGACGAAGCCGACGGCGCCGATGACGAGGATTGTGAAGCCGTTGGGGCGTTTGGGGGCGACGGAGTAGCGGACTAGCTTCTCCCAGGAGGAGGCGCTGGAGCCGTAGAAGGCGGAGGAGATGAAGTTGTGGGCGGTGGAGTGGAGGATGCGGTGGTGGTCGGGGGAGGAGTGGAAGGTGGTGGTCGGCTGTAGAGTGGAAGGAAATGACATTTTTCAAGGGAAATGACATATTTTAAAAATTTAAAAACAAATGAGTGGCAATTTGGTCTTTTCAAAATAAAAATAGACAAGATTTAGTAACAATGAGACAAAAGTTCATTTTAGTGACTTTAGAAATTAATTTATGGTGACCTTAGAAATTATGTTGACCTAAGTGAGACTACGAACTTTTGTGGTAACTTCAAAAATTAAATTAAAATTAAAATTATTTAATTGAGACTACAAACTTTTGTGGCGACGTAGAATTACCCTTATAATATGAAAATGCATTACTAGTTATTTCAAGAAATGACGAGTTCAACCTTCTGCATTGACCATTTTATTATTTTACAAATACTGCTATCCGAATTTGGCGTATGTTGTATAAGATTCTTGTTTGAATATGTATCAAATATCACTATGTTCTTGTGTGGTAGGTCCACAGATAGGATGTTCTTGCTCTCACGATATGTCTGCACCAATTAACAAAATAACTAAAATTCAATACAATCCATTGGTTATGCTGTTTCCCACTTTCGATTGATAGTTTTGAGACATAATTTCATGCGACTGTTTTTAGAGTTGTTTGTTTGTAGGTCAATATATTTTTTAGATGTGTATGCTTAAATTTTGCAACATTTTCATTTTACACTTCTTCTTCGATTAATTCTTTTAGTTTTAAACATTTTTGACATGTAAAAAAACTGAAATATTCTTAAAGATTAAATGAGTTATTAAAATTGGATTGAAAAAACTAAAATGTCCTCACCTATGCTTTTAATTTTCAAACATCTCTTTCTCTCTCTCATTTCACGCATCCTCTCTCCTCCCCCTCCCCCTCTCTCACATCAATTTATGTGAAAAATAATCCCAAACCAGATAATTAAATCCTAAAAGTCAATTAATTTATGTATAACTAGAATGGTTTACAAAGTTCATCTCTTCAGGCATAAATGACAAAATGTGAAGATGTGCAAAACAAATCAACTATCGGTTCTTGTCGCTTGTGAGGCCCGAGGCAATTGTATCCAAAAAATTATCACACGTACGGATCATAATTTGGAAGAGGCTTCCAAATATGCATTTTCGACCCATGTGAATAATTTACCGACTTTCCTTTCAGACACTTTGGTTGATTCGGCTCATGCCGATGATGAGACCTAAGGCGATCGGGTAGTAAAAATTATCCCACGTACGACTCGAAAATTGGAGGAGACTTCCAAATCCTCTTTTTGAGCTACGTGGGTAATTTACCGACTCACCCTTCAGACACAGAGCTCCGGAACCTTTTTCGGAGTTTTTTGGAGATTTGGGAGGTGACTCTCCCGAGGCGTCATCGTCAAGCGAGCTACGCTTTTGTCCACCTTGCTTCGGAGCAAACGCGCATGGAGGCGATCTCAGCCTTGCACAGATCGGTTCTTAGGGGTCGCACCATCATTGTGGTAGCTGGACGACACTCCCTTACTTCTAGCAAGCCTCGGATTGCTCCATCGACAACTCCAGTTACTTCTCGCGAGCCTCGGACTTCCCTTTCGACCATCTCGACTCGGAGCCGCATTTTATTTCGTACCTTCTTGCAGCGGTTCCAGTTCTATGTCCTCGCAGTGGTGGTCTGAGATTTTGACCGATGAGCCCTTCTCTCGGAGATGTGGGGCATAGGCTCAAAGGTGGTCACGATCTCATACTTGGGACAACGGGTGTTTCTACTATCTTTTTCAGATGCTAGTGCGATTGACAGACTTCAGGCTGATCAGTGGGCAGATCTCCGTCGTTGATTTTTTTTTCTACTCGGTTGATTGTGACAGGTTCTTACATGGTGGAGTGTTTCGTTGGGTACACATCCCGGGGATCCCGTTGACAGATTGGTAAGGCTTCGATTGAGACGGTAGCAGGTGGTATTGACAGTTTCATAGTTACTCACCCAGATTTCATTGGCGAGGGGTGTTTCGAGCGTGTTGCAGTATTGTTGCACGTCTTGGACCCCATTCAAAGATATTGGGGAGTAGATTGCCTGATAGGAGAGGTGTCGGTCAGAGTGGGCTTCGAGGTTGTTCATACCTTCGACATCCCCACCATCATTCCGATTGACTCCGACTTGGACCTATCTCATGTCCGAGCGGGGGCACATATACGGTTCGGGCAGGGTCGGGGTAGGGTTTACTGGGCCGAGGAGTCGGAAGATATGGAGGCGCAGACGGAGGTTTTTAGGGAGCAGACTATTACTTAGGGGAGATACTGGAGGCACATGTTGATGCTCAGAGGAAGGTTCTTGGGGCGCATGTCGTTGTTTGGGGATAGGTTCAGGATATGCAGGCTAGGGAGACGGCGAGCCCCGTTCTGATTCTGAGGTCCCCACCGATGCCCTATCCGAGGATTGTTGATCTTGATTCTACTCGAATTGGTGAGGGAGATTCATTGTGTTTGGGCTTCGAGGAGGGGAGTCTCTATCCGACGTCCAGACCTTTGACCCCCGATGATCATGAAAATGAGGGCGAGCTACCAGGGAGAGACGAGGATTCAGTTTAGGTAGGTTCGACATCGACTCTGAGGCCGATTTCCTCTGATAGCCTACATATGGGCTACTCTTTGGACGGTATGCGCTCCATTTTCTCTGCAGTGAGGCGCCTGACTTCTTCGGTCTTTGGAATCAGGGTTCAGTGCTCGTGTTTCAGGAGTACCAGAGGCAGGACCCGACTCAGATAGGGTGGGGAAAGTGAGGAGTTCTCGGAGATGTGTGATCCACGGGTAGAGGAGATAGGTGGGTTATTGGGTTCGAATGGAAAGTGGGAGGAGACCTTTGAGGATGATGCAGATTTGGGTAGTGGGGAGGAAAAGGTTGGATTTATGAGGGAGATCGAGGAGGATGAGGAGGTTGAGGATGAGAAGGTTCCAGGACGCTTAGATGCGGGGCTTTCGGCTGAGAGTATCACGGTGGCTGATATAGGGAAGGTTATTGACTTGTTGGGAGGTTCGGTTCTGACTTAGAGTGGAGCTGATATTGCTTTTCTAGCGGGCAAATGGCTCCCGCTCAACAATAAAGCTCTTGAGTTGGAACGCCAGGGGCCTAGGCTCGGCGCACAAGCGCAGACTCATGGCATACACTATCACGGCATACCTTCCAACTTTCGTGACTTTACAGGAGTCCAAGTACATAGTGGTAGATCCGTCGATTATCAGGGTACTTGGGTTTTCATCTCAATTTCAGTATTAGTTCAGTCCGCTAGGGCAGGGGTTGGGTTCAAGAGAGATATCGATTTGGGACTAGTTAGTTCTTCGTATGATTAGTTGACGCAGCGAGTCTGCGTGAGTAAACGTGGTTGAAAATCACCACACAAGTTTCAATCCAGAAACTTAGCACAAACTCAAAAGTTTGAAAGAAAAGTAGTTTATTATGATAAAAGTTGTGTCTACAATGATGCCAAAAGGCTCCTTATATAGTACTAGCTCAACCTAAACCTAAATAAAAAAGGAAAATCCTAAATAACCCAAAACCTAATCCAAAAAGGAGATTAACACCAAAGCTTAATGAACACCAAAACCTAATTAGAGTAGGATATACTAAAATATATTTTAAATTCGTAATTAATTAAACCCTAAATTTCAAAGACTTGTTTGGGCCCTTAAAAGTTGTTTTCACGGTCCCAAACTCATCATATTTGAAATAGTTTCGTCTGGGTCTCTTACGGGCATGATTCCGAGCCCATATGCAAGAGTTATGACTACTTGGAGTTGAGATGCTTGCTTGGACTTCTTTATTCGATTTCTCGGGTTTATTCTTGCCGTTATTTGTCTCTGACCGACCCATAAAATTCTCAAATACTCGCCCCTCATCATTAGTTTTGATATTTTCCCGAGCCTGATCGTGTGGGTTGGAGAGGTCATAGCTTCAGGAGAAACTGTCTTCTTCCTCAACCTTCACGCTCATTCGGTCCCCGCTGCGAGGAGGGAATTTTGTGATATTTTGAGACAGGTTCACCTATCAGTAGGCCAGAAGTTTGCCCTTCTGGGAAACTTCAACATGGTTAGGGATCCAAGTGAGGTGGCCAATCAGGCGGTATAGGTGGACTGGAGAGATTTTGATGCTTTTGTTACAGACTTAGGCCTTGTTGATCTTCCCATGTCGAACAAGGATTTCACCTGGTTTGGGCCCCGCTCCAGAGCGAACAGGCTTGATTATATCCTTCTCAGTCAAGACATGATGCCCCTATTCGCAGACCCGATCCTCACGGGTAAGATGCTCTTGGATCACAGTGCAGTTCTTTTGGGTGCCCAGAAGGTTAATTAACGACCGAGACTTAGACGATTCCTCAACGTCTGGCTGGATCATAGTGATTTCAAGAGTTTTATGGCGGCGAAGTGGACCTTCTACATCGACGTTGTGGACTGTCCAAACTATATGTTATGGGCGCAGCTCAAACGTCTGAGGTCGGACTTAGGGACCACTCTCTGGGACTGAGGAGGGGGACCGCGACAGACTCCGGACCGAGCTTGTGGGTTTGGCAAAGTCTCGTGCGGACATTTGGAGGTAGAAGTCGAGGGTTCAGTTGGCTCTTGAATGAGACAGGAACACTCGGTACTTCCACAGATGCGATGCGATGATAGGCAGAAAGAGTCGTATTCAGAGCATGTTATTGATGGTCAAGAGCAGACGCAGCTAAAGCCGATTCGCAGAGCTGCAGTTGACTATTTTGCGGCGAGATTCCGTCCAGGCCTTATTGTAAGACTCAGTTTGCCGCCACTTCCGTTCTGGACTTTTCCGCCGGGGGCGTCAGATTTTTTAGAGGATGTGTTCAATGAGAAGGAGATACTCTCGACTCTCTCAGAGTATGATGGAGCTAAGGCCTCGGGTCCAGACGATTTCACCATGCGCTTTTTCCAGGAGATGTGGGATATGGTCAGGGAAGGCATGCTTGGGGTTTTCCATGATTTTCACTTGATTGGGAGGATTGGGTCGGGTCTCAATGCTTCTTTCATTGCCTTGATCCTGAAGATGGAGACCTCGTGTGACTTTGTGCACGTTCGGTCGATCAGTTTGATTTCGGGACCTTATAAGCTTCTGGCTAAGGTTCTCTCCATCCAGTTGCGTCGATTCATTGGTGATTTGATTGGGGAGGTTCAGTCGGGATTCATCTGGGGGAGACAGTTGGTAGATGGCGTCCTTGTGGCGAACGAGTTGATTGTGTTTCAACTCATGCTTGTTTTGTAGTACTTCGAGTGGGCTTCAAGCCTGAGGATCAATTTCGATAAGTTAGTCTTGTTGGGGTTGAACCTAGAGGAGGGTGGTGATGGTCGTTTGGCTCAAGTTTTTTGTTGTTTGGTTGAGCAGCTTCTCTTTACCCTATATGGGCTTCAGTTTGGAGGCAGATTACCGGTAAGTAGTGACTTGGGGGCCGATTTTGGCCAAGTTCAGGGCTAGACTAGCTCTATGGCAGGCCAACAGTCTTTCTTTCGGAGGTCGGATCACGTTGATTAAGGCAGCTCTTTTGAGTTTGCCAATTTTTATATGTCTCTTCTCTCTCTTTTTTTGGGTCACACGGGGTGGTGGCGTTTCACGAGAGAACCAAATCCTTTGTGGAGAACGATTATGTGCACGAGATATAGGTGTGACATGTTAGCTTGGAATTTCTTTTCTCTTCATTTTTCGGGCCACACGGGATCGAGGGCTCTGTGCGCTATTCTAGGTTTGACATCTCATCAAGCCATCACTAGGAACTTTGGCCTAGGCTATGTTCGTTGGAGGCTTGGATATGGCAGTAAGATCAGGTTCTGGGATGATTGTTGACTGGGAGACTTCTGCTTGAGGACCAGGTTTCAGAGACTCTACAGCTGTGTGAGTAACCCAGGGCATAGTGTTGGAGTTGCTTGGGTGCTGGATGGATGGTGAATACCCTTCCGTTGAGTCTTGACGGCCAGAGCAGGACTATAGTTTGCAGAGTTCTTGGTTCTATCTGACCGATAGAGGGTGTCCGTGATCAGATTTGGTGGGCATCTGACAGAAGAGGGTACACGGCGAGGAGAGGATTACATTTAGTGTCAGGGGCAGATCATGCAGACTCGGTGGACTGGGCTCCCAGATTATGGGGTATGCTAGCTCCGCTGAATTTCTGGAGTTTCGGTTAGTTAGTGCTTTAGGGTGGCCTCCCGACCAGAGGCATACTTGCTTTCAAGGGTGTCATCCTGATCGGTCAGCACCTTTGTGCGCTATGTGGGAGGAGAGTGAGGAGACGACAGAGCATCTCATGCTTTCTTGCAGTTGGACTCGGAGGTTTTGGAGGGAGATCCACATGTGGTGGGGGATCCCATTCCCTACTATTCAGTCCGTTCATGACCTTTTCACGGGGTGGAGTGCTAGAATTGCAGATAGATGAGCGAGGAGGGCTTGGAGCAGACTGATCACGATGGGTTTCTGGTACATCTGGTTTAACAGGAACGACCGAATTTTCCGTGACAAGGTGCCTTTACCTGGAGAGGCCCTTAGGTTGCTGGAGAGGCCCTTGGGTTGCTGCAGATGTGCTCATATACGTTGGTGCATGCAGACGAGGGTCGTGACATTCAGTCTTGAACGGGGGAGCGTGCTCTGCCCACTTGGTGCGCAAACTCGAGGACGGTACTTCGTTCTATTATCTCTTAGCCCTATGTTTGTTTTTTAGCTTTGTTCTTTGGCCTGAGGCTCAGTTTTCCCCTATTTTCTTGGTTGAACTTTCTTTTTTCACGACATTTATAATATCATTTATTGCTGATAAAAAAAATCAAAGCAGAACATGATATCATCTAAGTATGGGATGATTCCCGATCACTACGGTGAAGTTGACACATTTTCATGTCACTCGGTAAATTTTTTAACTGTCACTTCAATATGGGAAACTATTTTTATGTGTCATTTTACCCTAACGTTTGTTAAAACAGATGGAAAATATACTATTTAATTAAAATTTTATTAAATGTCGAAAATACTCATGTATTTAAAAATTTAAAAAAAAATCTTTTTCTAAAAATATTTTTTTGTGGAATGAATAATAAAAACTTATTTGAATATTATTTTTTTTACTTTTATTCTTTAATTTTAAAAAATATAAAAAATAAAAAAACGATGTTCAAACTCATTTTTGTATTTTTAATGTTTTTTCAAATTTTTTTTAAAAAGTAATAATATTGAAATCAGGTTTTAATTATTTATTGGGGTAATTACAGATCAGTACACCCGCCGAAACCTCATTTCAGAATCAGTCACTCAAGTTTAGAATTTTTTTTCTCGGTACCTCAAGTTTAAAACGTTAACACTTAAGTCAAAATTCTGTTATATCTAACAACAATACTGTTCATATTTTTTAATACCCAAAATGCCCTCGGGTGTATTTATATGTATAATTATATTATAAATGTGAAATTGTCATTTTGCCCTCATTTGTATAACAATCTTAACTCAAAGTCAAAGGGTAAAATAGTATTTTAAAGAAATTATGATAAGAAAAATTAAAGAACTAAAAATGTAAAATAACAATAATACCCTATTTTTTCAACCTATGTTCACTCTCAAACCCTCTTTCTTCAACCTTGGTTCACCCTCTGTCACTATTAAACAAATTCAAATCTGATGAAATTAAATATAAGGTACTCAAGTATGAAATTCAAAAACTTACAAATAAATTACACAACTTAAAACTACAATTATATAATTGCATAACCATAATTATTTTATAGAACCACGACCAATTTATGAGTAAACCAATTACACAACACCATCATGAATTAGTTTTGATTCTGTACAAGAATTACTTGAAGGCACATGCCCAATTTCAGGCTCAGATAAATTTTGAGGCCCCTTCGGTACACTTGCAGAGGCAGAACACAGGTGGTGTTTTTGTTCCGATCAAACCTTAAGTCGCGAAGACTAAGTGTTTGGATCGGTTAGGGTTTTTGTTTGTGATTGAAGACTCACAACTCCGTCCAAGAAGACAACGACACCGAGCATGGACTTGCTCGAATGGTGGAATTGAGGGAATCTCAAAGACAGGGGGAGAGGCTCCTGGTCGAGGTGATTCACGGTGAGATCTATAGTAGCTTAGGACAATAGCTTGTGTGATAGCTAGTTGGGCTTGAAGTTGTACTATTGACTACCTGATAGTGAAAAACCTTTCCACTGGCAAAGTGCCCCCAGACGTAGGTGCGGAGTCACCGAACTGGGTAATCATCTCTGGTGTCGTGATTATTATCTGTCTATTACTTTGCTTACTGTTTCCACAAGAAGTCGATACACAAGTTAAAGATTTTGTGTTCGACTTCCTAACTTGGCTACGATTCAGAATTTCAATTGGTATCAGAGGAGGCACCTTAATCTCTTAGGTGATTTTCTTGCAAATCTGAGTAGCTAATATGGATTCAAAGGAAGGAGGATCTGTCAATCGTCCGCCGGTACTCGACGGAACAAACTATGGATATTGGAAAGCACGGATGTGTGCTTTCCTGAAGTCCCTCGACAGCAGAACCTGGAAGTCTATCATCAATGGATGGGAGGAACCTTACTATGATGATGCTCTTGGAAATCAAACCAGCATCAAACCAGAAAAGGAGTGGAGCATGGAAGAAGATGAAGCCGCCCTAGGTAATTCTCGTGCACTCAATGCTATCTTTAATGGAGTAGACAAGAATGTGTTTCGACTCATCAACACATGCACAAGTGCCAAAATTGCATGGGACACACTTGCGGTTGCTTACGAGGGTACTTCAAAAGTCAAAGAGCAGAAGTTACAGTACCTCACAACCAACTTCGAAGCTCTGACCATGAATGACGACGAGACTATTGCGGATTTTAATGTGCGCATCTAGGATCTGGCCAATGAATCATATTCACATTCACTTGGCAAGCCTATGACCGATGAGGACTTGGTCAGAAAAACACTAAGAGCCCTAAGTCCCAGATTCAAGATGAAGATCACCGCCATCGAAGAAGTCCATGACCTGAAGACACTGAAGTTTGATGAACTCATGGGCTCACTGATGACTTTCGAGCTCTCCCTACCTTCTATTGAGAAGAAATATAAAGGTGTGGCTTACAAAAGTTCTAATCAGAAGAACTCAACACACTCTGAGTCGGATAGTGACATCGAGGAAACTATCGCCATGCTGGCCAAAAACTACAACAGAGTCATGAAAAGATTTGGCCTGATGACAGGAAGAAAAGTCACCCGAGAAGTCAGAGACAAGCCACTACACAAGTTTCAGAAGCTCGAAAACACAGCCAACGATGGAGGGCGAGGAGAACGATCAGGTAAAGAAGCTCAGTGTTTTGAATGTGAAGGGTATGGACATATGTAGAGAGAATGTCTAAACTTCCTAAAGAAACAGAAGAAGGGATTCATTGCCTCTCTAACTGACGATGAAGATGAGGAAGACAGTGACCTTGAGCATACAAGTAACTATGTGGCTTTCACTTCCTCCACAATAGATCAACCAGCTAAAAGCTCGAAGAAGTATGACTCTGATGATGAGCTATCCGATGAGACTCTCAACAACGCTTACAACGAATGGTATGTCAAGTGGCTTGAAGACTCTTAGGTAATCGAAAAACAGAATGCTCTCATTCTTACTCTTAATGAAGACAAGTCAAGACTTCTCGAGACAACTTTTGATCTCAAAAAGGAAGTTGCTCGACTAAAAAGCGAGTTAGAGCAGGTCACAAAGTCAATAAAGATGATGAATCCAAGCACGGACACACTAGATCAAATCTTGTCGATTGGGAAACCAGCCAGGAATATGGAAGGTCTTGGATATTCGAAAGAAGCCTCATCATCGCACACCATCTTCGTTCCTCAGAAGTCTGTCCCCCAGAAGTCTCGTCAGAAGTCACCTAACTTCACGGCTGACCAGGCAACCAAAAAGCCTTACTCTGGTTGCTTCAAAAACCCAGACCAAAAGATACAACTGGGTTTGTCATCACTGTGGACGAAGAGGACATATTTGACCCTTCTGCTATCAGCTATATGGGAAGAGCTCGGTCAAGAAAAGGACCACCATCAAGAAAAGCCAACCTCAGAAGGAATGACGAGTCAAAGAGGTCAACTATCAAGCTAACATCGCTTACACCGCTTTAAAGGCCTCAACCAACAACGATTGGTACTTCGATAGTGGATCCTCTCGACATATGACGGGTAATAGCTCTTTCTTGGTCACTTTAATACCATGCACGAATAGCTTCGTCACTTTTGGAGATGGAGTAAAAGCTAGAGTGTTCGGGAAAGGAAAACTCAATCTTCCCAACTCTCAATGTCTGAAAGAAGCTATGCAAGAGAAGGACTCACAGCAAACCTCATCAGCATAAGCCAGATATGTGATTTAGATCTGGATGTCCACTTCACTCGCGACAAGTGCTCGGTCAAAGACGAACAAAACAAGGAAGTCATGATAGGCCACATGTCCCTTGACAACTGTTATCTATGGTCTCCAACAGTCAGTACCTTGCCAACCAAGTGCCTTTTATCCAAAGCTCAAGAGACAAAACTATGGCATCAAAAACTTGGTCACATCAATTTGAGGAGTATGCAAAAGATTCTCTCTGAAAAGACTATCATCGGAGTTCCCAACCTCAAGATCATTGAAGGAAAAATCTGTGAAGAATGCCAAATTGGGAAACAAGTCAAGACGTCACACAAGAAGGTACAACATCTTACTACTTCTCGTGTTCTAGAACTTCTTCATGTTGACCTTATGGGACCCATGCAAGTAGAAAGTCTAGGAGGGAAGAAGTACATATTTGTATGTGTAGACGACTTCTCAAGGTACACATGGGTAGATTTCATTCGAGAGAAGTCAGATACCTTCTCAGTCTTTGAAGCCTTATGTCGAAGAGTTCAACGAGAAAAGGGAGAAGTTATTGGGAAAGTCGTTCGACTTCGGAGCGATCACGGAAAGGAGTTTGAAAACATCAGCTTCGCAAACTTTTGTGATGCTGAAGGAATTGCCCACGAATTTTCTGCTCCCATCACTCCTCACCAAAACGGAATCGTTGAAAGAAAGAATCGCACTCTTCAAGAGATGGCAAGAGTCATGATGTTAGCCAAAGACATCCCGCAACACTTATGGGCTGAAGCTTTGAATACGGCATGCCATATTCATAATAGAGTGACTCTCCGCCCTGGAACTTCGTTCACTCTTTATGAAATATGGAGGGGGAGAAAGCCGAATGTCAAATACTTCCATGTGTTTGGATCAGTCTGCTAGATACTCGCAGATAGGGAACCGCGACGCAAATTGGATCCTAAAAGCGAAGAAGGCATCTTCCTCGGATACTCCAGAAATAGTCGGGCTTTTCGTGTATTCAACAAACGCACCCGGACTATCATGGAATCCATCAATGTCGTGATCGATGACAGCAACGAGCAATCCGGTGACGAGGACGAAGAAGTCCTAAATCTCTCAGGAGAAGTCAGACCAGAAGTTAGAGGAGAAGTCAGACCGGAAGTCAAGGACGATGAGCGCAACAAAGGGTCTGAAGACGAAAGCCAAATCATCCCGGATGAAGAGGCGACTCCCACAAGGCAAACAGCTCCATCAAGAAGAATTCAGAAGTATCATCCACCACAGGATGTGATTGGAGACATTAATGAGGGAGTTCGGACTCGACAAAAAGCATCTCTTGACCGCCAAGAGTTGATAGGTAACATGTGCTTTATTTCCAAAATTAGCCAAAGAATATACAAGAGGCCATCAATGATGAATACTGGGTCTGCGCGATGCAAGAAGAATTGGTTCAGTTTGCAAGGAATGAAGTCTGGGAACTTGTACCCAAACCTGACAATGTCAATATCATCGGGACAAAATGGATATTCAAAAACAAGTCTGACGAGCAAGGAAACGTCACTCGAAACAAAGCGAGACTAGTGGCTCAAGGGTACACACAAGTCGAAGGAGTCGACTTTGAAGAAACCTTTGCTCCGGTAGCCAGACTGGAAGCCATACGACTTCTTCTCGGCATCGCATGTCATATGCGCTTCAAACTCTATCAGATGGATGTAAAGAGTGCCTTCCTTAATGGAAATCTAAACGAAGAAGTCTATGTAGCCCAACCAAAGGGATTCGAAGACCATAACTCTCCGCACCATGTCTACAAGCTAAAGAAAGCTCTCTACGGTCTCAAACAAGCTCCATGAGCATGGTATGAACGTCTTACCCAATTCCTTGTACATAATGGCTATATTCGAGGGAGAGTAGACAAAACTCTCTTTGTGAAGAAGGAAGGAAAGGACATCATGATAGCTCAAATATATGTCGACGACATTGTATTTGGAGGAAAGTCAGACAAGATGGTGGAACGCTTCGTTCAACACATGCAGTTTGAATTTGAGATGAGTATGGTCGGTGAGCTCACATATTTTCTAGGCTTCCAGATCAAGCAGATGTCAGATGGAATATTTATCTCCCAGAGCAAATACGCAAAGAACATTGTCAAGAAGTTCGGGTTAGAAAAGGCTTCGCACAAGAGGACTCCTATTGCCACACATGACAAGTGCACGAAGGACGAGATGGGAGAACCAGTTGATCAAAGTATTTATCGAAGCATAATAGGAAGTCTCCTCTACTTGACAGCAAGTCGACCCGACATTGCTTATTCTGTGGGAGTCTGTGCTAGATATCAAGCCAACCAGTTGATCAAAGTCTTTATCGAAGCATAATAGGAAGTCTCCTCTACTTGACAGCAAGTCGACCCGACATTGCTTATTCTGTGGGAGTCTGTGCTAGATATCAAGCCAATCCAAAAGTCAGTCACTTAGCTCATGCAAAGAGGATCATAAGGTACATCTCGGGAACCTCTGAATTGGGATTACTATATTTCTTTGATACCTCTCCTACTCTGGTTGGATACTGTGATGCTGACTGGGCGGGAAGCACACCAGATCGAAGAAGCACCTCTGGAGGTTGTTTCTACCTGGGGAACAACCTTGTATCATGGTTCAGCAAAAAGCAAAATTGTATTGCTTTGTCTACTGCAGAGTCCGAATATATCGCAGCTGGAAGTAGCTGTACTCAACTTCTTTGGATGAAACAAATGTTGGCAGAATATGGAGTCAAGTAAGAAGTCATGACTTTGTTCTGTGACAACATCAGGGCAATCAACATCTCGAAGAACCCAGTGCAGCATAGCAAGACAAAGCATATTGACATCAGGCACCACTTTATTCGAGAGCTCGTAGAAGACAAGAAAATAAAGCTCGAATACCTACCCACTGAGAAACAAGTCGCAGACATATTTACAAAGGCGTTAGATGCCAAAAGGTTTTAAAGTCTGAGGTCAACCCTCGGAATTTGCTGTCTAGAATAGCCAGAAGTCAAACAAGAAGAGGAAGAGCTTTTAGTTGATTTTACTCTTTCTCTCGATCAGGACCAAACAGGGTCCACAAAATCAAGCCGGGCCCAAATCCTTTTATCAAAAGCCCGTTAGCCCTTTTTGAATTTTGAGAATGATTACGATCTGACTATCCACCTATCAGAAATCATTTTGTTCAACTTCCACAGACTCTGCACCTCCTCCATCATTTGAAATCGCTAGGGTTTCTCAGATCAAAAAGTTCAGCAAAAATTTGCTTTCCCCCACAAAGAGCAAATCCTAGCTAAATGGTTGGTACTCGCAGCGGTAGAATACCATCTGATTCAAAAGTTCTCCGAGCAAAAATGAGGGCAAAAGTCATTGCCAAGAAATTATCTGCCTCCAAATCGACGAGAACCAAGCATGGAGTGAGGATCCGAGGAGGAAGAGACTTAGGGGAAACTTCGGCAACACCTCAGGATGTAACAAGCTCGCCCCCATCTGTCACACCGGAAGACACAATCCCCGTCGCTGAGAAGGACGACGCTCTAGCAGTTTCTGCAAACATTGAAGAAGAAGCTTCTCTCTCTACTCCGACTCCAACACGAGGTAAATCTGCTATCCTCTCTGAAGAAAACTTAGAAGAAAGCCTGCCTGAAGAGGGTTTGGAAACCCTTGTTCCTGAAGTCCACGGCACTAGCACCGAGGACCAACCTAGCCCCTATAAATCGACACCCGCACCGGAGAAATCTCCTCTAAACGAGGACTTGCAAAAGGAAGAAAGTTCCCATGTCGCCCCAAACAGTGATTTAGGGCGTGATGATAATCCTGAAGTCATTCCAGAAGTCACTCAACCTCTAGAGGAACCTGACCACAACAAAGAAAGTGTCGACATTGAAACCATGGAAAAGGAAGAAGCTGTGCCCAATAGGGTTGAGAGAAGAAAGCTACCAACACGAAGGTTGGTTGATGAAGAAGAAGAACCCCAAGTTCAGAGAAGATTGACCCCAAAGAGAAAGGCAACAGAAAAAGGAGAAGCTTCGGCGTCCAAACAGCCGAAGAAGTCAAGAAAGAAGTCAGTAACCACAGCAGCAACCTCTGTCCCTGAAGAAAAAGAATCCGAAGAAGAAGACACCCTGATTGTGCTACCACAGGTGAAGAAGACATTAGGAGGGCAGAAGCTCCCCAAGTATGTATCGAAGGCACCCACAGACAACGTCTCTTTCCACTCTGTAGACAATGCCGTTAAGTGGTAGTATGTCTATCAACGAAAGATTTATCTAGAAAGAGAACTCTCCACTGAAGCACAAGGGATAAATGCGATTGTAGAGCTTATTCGTAGAGCTGGCCTGACCAACACGATCATAAATATTGGCCCATTCTACCCGACTTTGGTTAAGGAGTTTATCGTCAATCTATCAAGCGAGTTCGATGACCCTAAAGATGCTGAATACCGAAAGGTGTTTGTTCGGGGGGAATGCTTCGAAGTCTCTGCCTCAACCATCAACACATACCTTAGCAGAGATGACCCAGAAGTCACTCCGGATGTCCCGCACTTGGACAAAGTAGCGGTCGAAATAACCGGAGGACGTAAGAAGGGATGGCCAGTCAAGGACACCATTGTGGCAACCGAGCTCACAGCAAAATACTCTATTCTCTACCGCATCGGTCTGGCTAACTGGGCACCCTCTACGCATGGGTCAAGCATCAAAACAGAGCTGGCAAAACTCATTTACCAAATAGGTACGCAGTCTCCCATTGATTTTGGCGCTTACATTATTGACCATCTAGTTAAGCACGCCAAATCATGTGCAATCAAACTTCGCTAATCACCGGTATCCTTCTCCAACAATGTCCTAACATTGTTCGAGAATCGGATATTCCGGGTAAAAAGCCACTGCCTCTAGCCATCAATCTCAAGAACTTTGAAGGGCAGCAGTTGAAGGACCTTGAACTTCCTATGGCCAAAACTCCAGGAGCTGGATCAAGTTCTCGTCCCTCAGGACCAATTGGCGCTAGGATGCAGGAAGAATTGGTGGAAGTGATTGCTGATCTGGAGAAGTCAATTGCCACGCTCTCAACTCGCAAAGTCACATGTGAAGTCCTTCTAGAAGACCTCCGATCTGCTGCTACTGCTGAAGAAGAAGATGTTGACGACTCCACGTCGTTTTAGTAATTCTCTGCAATTTGACATGATAACTCTGTCTCACACACACTTTTAAATTCTCGGAGTTTGTCCGAGTTACTTTCTGCACATTGTGACTGTTTATTTTTGGGATATTTGCTCTTGATTGAGCTGGATTTGTGCTTATGTTTGAGCCGTTTATTTGCTCATGGTGTGAGCTATTTCTCTTTTACCCTGCTGATTAGTCAAAATTAGGTTATGAGATTGCCTTTGGCAATATTATTAGACAAACAGGGGGAGATATATGTGATACGATGCCAGAAGTCGCGCCGAAAGATGTACATAGAAGTCGCCGCTCCAGAAGCCACTCAAGAAGTTAAGCTCCAGAAGCTGCTCCAGAAGATACACTAGAAACCGCACAAGAAGTCGCATTGGAAGTCACGAAACTTGCTGTGTGCGTAACTGCCTCAAGGTGACGACGATGTGCCTGCTTGGAGTAAGGAAGTCACATCACTTGTTGTGCGTAACTGCCACAAGATAAATCACTTGTTGTGCGTAACTGCCACAAGATGACGATGGGCTTACAAAAAAGGTGTTTGCCTAAAAAATTGCCAAAGGGGGAGATTGTTGCTACGTTTAATAGTTGGCATGATTTTTTAGCGCAAAAGTAAAGAATTCGAGCAACATGTTACATGACATGTGGAGCAACTTGTTACGAGCCGCAGATTAGGAAAGTCTGAAGCTTTCCTATTTCGACGAAGCTTGGAGCGAAAGAAGAAAGGCGCCACAAAGACTTGGAGCGCAAGAGAGTGACGTCGACAAGTCAGGCGACTTCCAGCTGACAGTTACACGTCAGCGAAAGGCGGCAACTAAGACGGCAACTATACTTGCCTGATTTATTCAGGAAGTCAGAACAGGCAAGACGACTTCCAGCTGTCGTGGAAGGCGGCAACAACTTGCCTGACTTTCCTGTTCTTGATCCAAGAAGGATTAGGAATGTGAGCTGCTATAAAAAAACCCTTTGCTTCCCATTAGCAACATCCGTTCTTGTTCTAACACTTGCAAGATTTCTCAGAGCTCTTAACCGTGCACCATCGGCGTGTTGAGAGGCTGATGAATATTCGCTAGAACGGACGTTTTGCTCCGATCAAACCTTGTGTCGCGAAGACTAAGTGTTTGGATCGGTTAGGGTTTTTGTTTGTGATTGAAGACTCACAACTCCGTCCAAGAAGACAACGACACCGAGCATGGACTTGCTCGAAGGGTGGAATTGAGGGAATCTCAAAGACAGTGGGAGAGGCTCCTGGTCGAGGTGATTCATGGTGAGATCTATAGTAGCTTAGGACAATAGCTTGTGTGATAGCTAGTTGGGCTTGAAGTTGTACTATTGACTACCTGATAGTGAAAAACCTTTCCACTGGCAAAGTGCCCCCAGACGTAGGTGCGGAGTCACCGAACTGGGTAATCATCTCTGGTGTCGTGATTATTATCTGTCTATTACTTTGCTTACTGTTTCCACAAGAAGTCGATACACAAGTTAAAGAATTTGTGTTCGACTTCCTAACTTGGCTACGATTCAGAATTTCAGGTCTAAAGTGAAAATTTTGCAACACTTAGATAAACCCATATGAAAAATAATATTCTAAATGTATCCACCTAAAAAACAGACAATTTTAGGAGTAGCCACATGAAATTAACCCTAGTTTTAAGGAATAATTTCATATGACTACACTTGGATATGTCACATTATCACATGACTACACCTAGAATTTTTCGTGTCAGGGTGAATACCCAAAAAATTTATTTTTCTCACCGTTACTCATTCCTTCCATTTCCGTTAGCTCTTAACATTTTCAACGTGTGAAAAGACTAAAATACCCTTAAGAGGTAAATAATTGTTTTTAAATTGAATGAAAAGACTAAAATACCCCTCACTATTCATTTAATTTTCAAAAAAATACTTCTCTCTCTCTCTCTCTCTCTCTCTCCCTCCTCGACCTCCTTAATCACCAGCACCACCATCCCTCTCCGCCCCCTCCACCACCACCACCATCTCCTCCCCTCCGTCGCCACCTCCTCCATCTCCTCCACCATTACCACCACCGCCACCACCTTCATCTCCACCACCATCTCCTCTACCACAGTCAGAGTCTCGCCGGAGGTGACGACAGAGGGGGAGAGAATGGTGGTGAAGGTGGTGGTGGTGGAGATGAAGAAGGTGGCAACGGAGATGGAGGTGGTGGTGGTGGTGGTGGTGATGGAGAGGGTGGGGCGGGGAGGGGATGGTGGTGGGGAAGATGGAGGTGGTGGTGGAGGAGGTGGCGACAGAGGGGGAGAAGATAGTGGTGGTGGTGGTGATGGAGGAGAGAGAGAGAGAGAGAGAGAGAGAGAGAGAGAGAGAGAGAGAGAGAGAGAGAGAGAGAGAGGATGAGGGGTATTTTTGAAAATTAAATGAATAGCGAAGGGTATTTTAATCTTTTCATTCAATTTAAAAACAATTATTTACCTATGAAGGGTATTTTAGTATTTTCACACGTTAAAAATGTTAAAAACTAACGGAAATGGACAGAATGAGTAATGGTGAGAAAAATGAAATTCTTGGGTATTCACTCTGACACGAAAATTTCTAGGTGTAGTCATGTGATAATGTGACATATCCAGGTGTAGTCATCTGGAATTATCCCTAGTTTTAATGAATATAGGTCACTCTACCCGCCCAAACCTCATTCTAACTTCACTATACCTAATTTTAAAACTTTTTTTCTCGGTACACGAAAATGTTTTAGCAATACTTAAGATAATTCATGTTAAATCTAACAAAAGTGATTTCTAAGAAGTTCAAAATGCCCTCAATAGTTTTGATTTGAAATCAAGCTGGTTTGACTAGTTTAGATCTGGTGTAACCGGTTCAAATTAAAAATTGATTTACTTTTATTAAATAAAAAATCATTACCCAAATATTAATAAATTAATTAATATTAATAATATTCTGAAACTTTCGAATGTCAAAACTCTCTCATACGAGCTCTGTTTCGAGCTCATAGTATATCGAATCGGAGTGAATCAGAAGATGAAAAAATTTGAATCAAGAAGTTGTTTTTATGTATTATTAATAATTATTAACTCACCCATTTTTTGAGGCAGTTAAATGAAAACTTGAAGGCCAAATCGAGGTATTTTAGTCTTTCTTTGGTACTAAAAATGAGGAAAAAAAACTAACTCCACTGAAGCTTTATGAGACATTTTGAAATTTGTTGTAATTACGTAATAATCGCGTCAACTTAATTATAATAAAACGCAGGGCCGGCCCTATGGTTGTGGGGGCCTAAAGCGACAATTTAAACCATACGATTTTTTTTTTAATTTCACAGCATAATACTCTCAAACGATTATATTCTATTGTATCATTAATTTAATAAATAAAAATACACAAGCTACTAATATTACTTATATACCTGCTCATATGTATGAGATCGATATATTATTACATTTGTGAGACATAATAAATCACTACATTCACACTCTTAATAAATATGTTTAAGATTTTATTAGAAATAACTGAAGTTCAATAGTTTTAAAATTTACTTTACCACTTCAAAAACCGTTGTAGAAATGATTGGTTATTTTTATTTAAAGATAAAATTGGTTATTTTTTTAAAGAATAAAATTGGTTATTTTTTAAAGAATAAAATTGGTTACTGTTTGAAAGGACTGGTTGTATTTGAAAGGATAAAAATGTAGTAAATTTGTAATTTTATTAATATTCTTCATAATTAATTTAGGGGTAGTAACAGTTGACTACACCCAACTATATCACGTTTCAAATTTAATACCACAACTTTCAAATTTCATTTCGGGTACCTCAAGTTTCAATAAGCGACACTTAGCCCAACGTCTGTTAAATCTAACTGAATTGTTCTGTTAAAAAGTCTAAAATGCCCTCAATAGTTTTGGTCTGTTACACTGGTCTGATTGGTTCAATTGATATGATTGTGAAATGACTACTTTACCCCTAATTAATCAAACAATCTAACTTATGATTTGAGGGAAAATATGACTTTTCAATTACACATTAAAAAATTGGAAAACTAAAAATAATTCTAATATAAAATTTTATTATATTTAATTATTAAATAATAATTACATTTTAATAATTTATTATATTATATTATATTATTATAATAACAAAAAATAGAAAAAAAGAAAGAAAATGGTGGGTCGGACGAAGACAGCCTCCCTCGCCGTCTCTGTTTCTTCTCCAGCCTCCCTCGCCGGAGACGTTCAAGGCCATGGCGGCGGAGACTGAGCGCGGCAGCGTCCACGGTGCAGAATCGGCCAGATCGAGCTTCATTCGGCCAGATTGAGCTCGATTCGGCCAGATCCGGAAGCGCTCGAGTTCGTCGGAGCTGAGCTCACACCGTCTCGTCACCGGCGCTGGCGGCGTGGGAGGGCTAAACCGCTGCAACCTGGGTTGACGTTGAGGATTTCTAGCACGAAGAGGAGGGCTCGAGCTTCTGCTCGACCAGATCTGGTTTGGGCTCCTCAACCCCTCCTTCACATACGACGAGCTCGATGGACGGTGGTGTTGAAGGCGGATTGGAGCAGCAGAGAGGTCGATGACGAGGACTTGCTCTTTTCCAGGTGACCGCCTCGTCGTGCAGGGGTGCTCCGACGGCATGGCCGCTCGCTCTTGCCGGTGGCCCAAAAGGCGTACAAGCAGTGAAGAAGACGAAGAGGCCATTGGCTTTTTTTGAAAATTAGATTGACAATTGAGGACATATTTGTCTTTTCAATTAGAACTTTAGTTTTTATAATAATTAATAATAATATGGAGTTGAAAAGTCAAATTTGTCCTCAAGCCATAAGTTAAATTGTTTGATCAATTAGTGGTAAAATAGTCATTTCATAATCATATCAATTGAACCAATCAGACTGGTTTAACTGACCAAAACTATTGAGGGCATTTTAGACTTTGTAACAAACCAATTCAGTTAGATTTAACAAACGTTGGACTAAGTGTCACTTATTGAAACTTAAGGTACCCGAAATGAAATTTTAGAAGTTGGGGTATCAAATCTGAAACGTGACATAGTTGGGTATAGTCAACTGTCGTTATCCCTTAAATTTATAAAACCTATATTTTGGGGTTTAAATTTGGTTGGGACATTAAGTAGTTGCATTTTTGGCTACGCTGTAGGACATGCCCTACTAAAACAATATTATCCGAAGTTTAAACATCTCAACACCTCGTGCAAAACATTCTTAGAATTTTAAGATTTGAGAACACACACTGTTCTCTTCAAAGGAGATGCCCCGCGTCATCATCCTTTTTTATTTTATATGTGTAATAGAATCTCCATAATTGTTCAAAAGTATCTAAAATTATTACATGAATAATCTTATTATATTACATATGAGTAGGGCTGTTCATTTTACCCAGTAGTTCGATACCCGACCTGACTCATCCGACACCGACCCGACTAACGCGATACCTGGACTACCCGACAAGCCAACCAAGTCGAGTATTGGGTACCGTTGTTGAACACGCCGGGTACCCGATTACTTGACAATATATATAAAAACTTGTTATATATAATATAGCCCAAAACCAAGCCCGACAAAACCACTTCACAGTTCACATAAAGGGGCAGCCCAGATGCGTTCCCACAAGCCCAAACAGCCCACGAAGAGTAACAAGCAAAAAAAACCCAACTCTTGGTTTTGCAAGGTTCCACCAGATGGAAGCTTATAAACGTTAGAAAACGTTTATACGCTTCCGATATGGGATGTGAAGACGCAAAAAGAGTTGAGGCTTCAGCAGCAGACGTGACGCTTTCTTGTCCGTCCATCGCGAACGTGCGAGCTGATCTGAGCCGTCCGTTGCTGTCGACGTGGGCTATTCTCTTCCACCTACGACCTTACGCTTCTCTTTTCTTTCTTAGTTTCTCCTCGTTCGAATCAAACGAAAACCCTACCAAAAAAAAAGTGCCCATCTATCTCTTTATCGATTCGACTCGTCCTCGCTTTCCTTTCATCTCCTCGCCGTCACTGATGCAAATCGAGTCGTTGTAGGTGCTTCTCCACCACCACATCACTATAAATCAAGCGATGGCGGGGAGGAGAATCTCCAACGGCTCGATTCTCCAGTGGAGATTCAAGCGACCCTGGTGTAGTGGAGACTCACCGACGATGTCTGGAACTCCGGTGACGGTAAGTTTTCAAAACCGAATATTGTATGTCATCTTCTCTTCTAGGTTTGCATGTCCTCTTCTCTTTTATGTTCATCTTCAATTACAGGTTTAAGCTTTAGAGTTTATTGAATTTCAATTGGAGATTTGAATTTCAATTTGAAATTGAAATTAAGGTTTTCTGATTTCGATATAATTTTGGGGAATTCGATTTGAAAATGAAATTGGGGGTTAGGGGTTATGGTTTATGTACTTAATTTAAATTTGGGATTATGGTTTTATGATTTTGAAATAAATTTGGGGGTTTCTTCTTTCAATTTTGAATTGAGGGTTACGGTTTTTGATTTTGAATTTGGGGATTTTGATCTAAAATTCAAATTGGGGGTTAGGGCTTACAGATTCTGATTTCAACTTACAATTTGGGGTTAGGGTTTAGGTTTTGTGATTTAAATTTCAATTTTGGGGATTTCGATTTCATATTGGGGGTTGGGTTTTGTTTAACATTTGGGAATTTCGATTTAAAATTGAATTTGAGTAATTAGGCCCATCGGGTGTCTTGGGTATATCCGACTCACCCGACACCCGAGTCTACCCGAACCAACTACCCGACTCCTCAACCGAGTCGAGTATCGGTTCTGGGTTTTGGTACCCAACTCCAACCGAGTTGGGTACGACCCAAGCCGAGTCTACCCAACCCGACTCGATGGACAGCCCTACATATGAGTATATCCCTCTCTCTTGACTATAATTGACTTAAATTTGTTCTTAAGAGATTGGTTGAGATTATTTTCATCTCATTTTGTTACTATTCGTTTAATATTTACTTGAGATGATGTCCAACTCAATGGTGTGTTTGCTTCTCCAATATATTATTCAGATTAAACAACTCCAACCAAATGCCAATGCTCATGAAATTTTTTCACTTGCTATATTTTCATGTCATATTTGGCGTGAAAACATGACATATGACATTTGTCCCTTGAAGAAAAAAATGATTATTTTGTTATTATTATTTAATATTAAATAATTTTTTATTGACAGGAAATAATATTATAAAGACAAACAAAAAATACAATACAAGGTCGTGCAGAAATGAGAGAAATAAAAAAACAATTCAAAAAAACTCAGTTCAAAATGACTTAAGCTTTTAATTAAGCCAGGTCTGAATCAATTTGATTTAACCAACAACAAAATCGATCCAATTTGGCAGAACTCCAATAAACAGAAACCGAGCATCCTCGCCCCCGTTCGATTAAATCTACAGGAGTAATTATATTTATTTGTGTACCTTCAATAAATATATTTTTTATATTTTGAATTACAATACTTAAATTAAATGGTTTAAACCATGATTGGTGGGTAATGCCATTTGGCTCTATAGGAGCTACTGTGAGACCGTCCGTAGAGGATGTGAGCTCTGCGAAACCCTACTTATTTGTGCCTATTTTGTTGTTGGTCACATCACATAGTAGCTGCCGCAACCTCTCGCCGTCGTCTAAATCTTCTACCTACATTGGTTCGTCTCCTTTTGCTTTTCCGTTTGTATACTCTGAAAATTTCAGCATCTGCTTGAAACACACATCATTTTATCCTATTGCTCCAGCTTGTTCCTTTTTTCTGATCTATTTTTCTCTCTGTTTTATGTTTTCCTGTATTTGAAAATGTTATAAGTTATTGGGTTAAATGCTGTGTAACATATCGCAATATCAATTATTGTGGTGTGATTTTCGGGCTATGTTGTTTTGATTTCTGTGAAATATATTTTGAGGTATTGTGCTATTCGTTTAATCTGAATCCGCATTTTTGTTTCTGTAGTTGATAGGATTTTAGTTGTTCTGAGCAATAACATACTTCTTCAGTTATAATTTTGGTTTTCACATTCTGGTTTTGAGATACTGTTCTAGATATTGGATCCCACCTGTTTTTGTTATGTTATGTTATGTTGAGTTAATGTTAATGTGTTTTGGCTTTTTATTTGAATGACCTCTGTGCTTGCCACCAAATGGTAGTAAAGTGATTTTTTTGCTGCACTTAGTTTGATTAGTTTCGGATGAAGTTATTAGTTATGAATTTTGTTAGATCCCTCGTTCATAAATGTATTGAAATGGTTGATTGTTGTTTGAAACTGGGCATTTGTTTTGATTTCTCAAATTTGAGCACCTGAGTATGTGTTTAAGATTAAATCTTGCCTCATTTTATTATTCTTTAAGATTAAATCTATCTCTTTTGAATTATAGCTTTGAAAGAAGGTCGGTTCTGTAAACCTGTTTTCTTCTGCTTCTCCTTGAGTGTTTGATGAAGCAAACTCAAATTCTGTTACCTGAATTTGATCTTTCAGGAGTAATTGAATTGTTGAAATGGGGCGTGTTCGCACCAAAACAGTGAAGAAGTCCTCTCGGCAGGTTATCGAGAGGTACTACTCTAAGATGACCTTGGACTTCCACACTAACAAGAAGATCCTGGAAGAGGTTGCCATCATTCCCTCAAAGAGGCTGCGCAACAAGATTGCCGGTTTCTCCACCCATCTCATGAAGAGGATCCAAAAGGGACCGGTCAGGGGCATCTCCTTGAAGCTACAAGAAGAAGAGCGTGAGAGGCGCATGGACTTTGTGCCTGATGAGTCCGCTGTCAAGACTGATGAGATCAAGGTTGACAAGGAGACTCTCGATATGCTTTCAGCAGTGGGCATGGCTGATCTCCCCGGGCTTGTTGAGGTTGAGCCACAAGTGGTTTCTGCCCCAGCTTATGCCCGTGGTGGTGCTGCTGGAGGTAGGAGGTTCTGATTCCAGGATGGTGTTTTTGGGCAGTGACTTGAACATTTTGCTCTAGTTTTGTTAGTCTCGACCTCCAAAGTGATATTTGAGTTCATTTTGAAGTCTTTCAGTATGCGCCGAAGTGCTTTGTTCTGCAGAAATGTGCTTTCTTCAAACCCAGTATTGTGCTTTACATGAAATGACTGCTTCTGTATTTTTGGGTTTTACCTTTATATGTTGATTCCAGTTCTTGCAATTTTTAAACTTTGTGGGAGAGTGATTTTCGTGTACGTTGGTTGATAATTCGGCAGGAGTAAAGCTGCAATTGAGGTGTTGGTTTTCATATTACCGGATCAGACCCCATATATTTTAAAAATCACAATTTTCCTGAAATGCCAATAACTTCTTTTGGTTTATATATTTTGTGATTTCTGAATTTGATGTCATTCATCTTGGATAACTAATTATTTTTATTGATAATTTACTGCCGCCTCATTCACCACCATCACAACCCTCTCTCTTCCTATTTTGTCACCACTACCACCACCTTCCCCAATTTTCTATCCTTCTCTACCACCACAATTTGCGATAACCTACCTCAAAAATTCAAGGAAAAGTTTCCCAAATTCAATTTCGGTCAAAATTAAACGTAGTTTAGGTATTGTAAGGGTAAGTTGTCAATAAAATAGTCATGATACTAAAAAAGAGAGCAAATTAGTTAAGGTATGAAATTGTCATTTCGCTATAGTTAGGTGAAACAAATGGTCATTATCACTTCATCTTGGGAGCCCAGACATTTCCATGAATAAGGAGTCATTTTGAATAAGACAAAATGAAATTCAATAATGATGCCCACTAAAATGCATGGCTCTCGAGATTTACTGAAATTTTTTTCTATTTGCTCTCTGTTTTATTCACACAATTGTAAAATTTTCTATATGCGATTTTCATAAATACAAATTATAATTTTTTAATTGGACAATATGAGATTCACAAACTCAAACATAATTTAGGGTTCATAATATATTTGATCATTGCCCGATGTATTTAGCACCTTCAGCTTCTATGCAATGACTGATAGATGAAATTGCCTAGACGACGGCCAAATCCAAATCCAAATCCAAATCTATGATCGTGGGCAATGGAATAACCATAATTCTATCTTTAATGACCTAAGAAAAGACTTGATTAAGTTATGTGTTCCCTCGTAATTACACACGTTGCCGTTGGAATCTCCATGACAAACCCACAATGCAGGATCATGATCCATTATCCAACGTTTAGCGTGGGTTTGCGTGTTCGCATTTTAAAAGCTGGTTCACACACGAATACCCTTCCACATAAATACACCGGTTGCCATATAAAATATGCATTCGAATGACTATTTGCTTAAAAATGATATGCTCTACCACTGAAGTACATGTTATATTGTTAATTTTGAGTATTCAATTATATATTTCTATTAAAAGGCAGTTGCTCTACCTGATTAATCACGGGTGCTTCTCAACAATTGAGTTTCTTTTTGTGCGCAAAAGAATATAGCATATTATCTCGATATATTAACTTATTAGTAAGTACACACAAGTTCTCATTTTTGTCTATTTAACTATTTCAAATCGTGATTAAATATGATTTAAAAAACGTAAGTGAGCGGAAAAAATAAAATCAAACTTAGATATACTCATGTTGAAGGAACAAAATTGTTGGTATGCCAACATGTCTTTCCTTCCTTTGTTTTTAACCGAACTCGGATTTAACTAGATAATCTCATTTAAACCCAATTTGAACTTTAGTGAAACAATTTTTTTCAAGCCAAGTTGAGATCTTACAAAAATGAGTTTGATTTGTTTTGTTTACATTGTTAAAAACTGTTTTTGGATACACATTATTGGACTTGTTGTGTTATGTTAATACAAATGTATTTCAAGTTACACAGATATAAAACCCTAAAGCAATATTTAAAATTCTTAATCTAGCACATGACAATTTTATTTTTAGCTTTTTTCAATGAATATTTTTATTTCGCCATGCACTTGATAAACAATATAAGTTCAAAAACTTGTGACATAATTAACAATGGCACGAAAATAATAGTCGTTAACCAAATTCAATTACAATTTCTTGTCATAATACATTAAAATGTAAGGAGCTATTTTGCACTCCAATCTATCCCTGGTTACAAATTATTTTATTAAAAAACGTTATACAAATAATTAAAATTGAGATGGATTTTCTTATTACTTTTTAAATATCAAGAATATATTAAAACACGTAAAACGTGGGTAGTAATGATAGACTAAGCAAATTTTCTTGTGTTTTATAAAAGGAGTCAAATTTTGTAACTGATATACATGACAGGTTATTGTAAAATAGCCAGTTTAATAAATATTTCAGATTCAAAACTAATGACAGATATAAAATAATTAATTTTATATCATTATAAAATATAAAATTAAAGTAACCGATGTAATAATATATATAATGATGAATAAGGAAAAATGACAGAAACAAAAACTAATGCTTTTGTCATGTTTCATGGGATAATTAAACATCCAGTATAGCTTTTTATATAAGATCAAATTTCATTGACGGTTTTAAATTATTATCCTAGGTTTTCAAGTAATTAACATATTAATTTATTAAGTATTTTTGAGAAAAACCTATGAAGACCAAATATTTAAAGGAAGGGAGGACAAGACTCTCTTCCAATACCTAATCAGAACAGAAGCAGACAAAACCGCTCTAGCAAAATATTATGTATATCAATTTATCACAATCAAGTTAAATCAAATTTAAGGATTGTTCTTTTGAAAATCACTGTTACATAACGTTCATTAGGGTGATGAGATTGAAACACATATTTATTAATTTTAAAGTTTAATCTTAGCATGTTTTATGGAAAATTTGTTAATCTAATATGATTGAGGGATAAAGATTTAGTAAGAAAAATTAAAAATTTATTTTTAAACATCGTTTTTTATTTTTATAAATAATTTTTTTAACAAAATTAATATTAAATATTTTTTATTCTTTGTTTTTGTAAAATTTTTTTATAAGAAAGAGTTCAAAATTATTTTTATTTATTTATTTTAATTTTTTAAATATAGAGGTATTTTCGTCATTCGAAACTTTTTAATACTTATGACACTTCTGATATTGATTTTGTATTTAAAGAGTTCACTCACGTATAATTAAGGGTAATTATCTAACATTTTCTCCATAATTTACTATACAATTATTATTATTTTTAAATGAATTAAGATCCCTTATCAATTTACATTCACGTGCTGTATATCGTACAATTTTTGAGTTTGGCCCCACTTTCACTGATTGCTTAGATGATTTCATTTCACATCAATTATTATAAATAAACAATAACTTATCAGTTTAAAAAGGGAAACTAATAAAGAGGTGTTAAATTATAACTTATTGTAAATACAAAAACAAAAGGAAAGAATGACAACACATAACGATCAAAATTCACTACGATAAAAGGAATCAAGTGTTTTGATCAGTACTTGTCCTACAGAAAACATATAATTAACAATTCACTAAGTTTGAGGCAGATATATAAATAATAAAATATAAAATAAAAACGACTGAAACAAAAGAAGAAATTAATATATGATCAGTTAATGGTTCTGGGTTTCTTGGGATATTGTTGGAGTTGATTTCCCCAGGAATCAACCAAACTGGTGTTGCTGTTACAGTTGATGCAGATGGGATGATTGTGAGGGACCATGAGAAACATTAGGCACGACCTGCAGCCAACAAGAACCAACGACACTTGTCTCTGGATCGTGCATGGGACTTGACCAGACGATGATGATGATGAAGAAGGTGGAGGAGGAGGTGGCGATGACGACGATGATGGATCCGGAGATGCCGAGTTGCGGAGGAGCCCACCACCAGCACCAGGTGGTGTCAGCCTGAGGGTCAAGTCCAATTTAGGGCTTTCCCTTTTCTCATATTCATGACTTGCTTCTTCAAAGCTTCTCTTCTTGGTGTTCTTCATCACATGATCAACCTAATAATTATTAATTAGGGTATATATAAATCATTTCACATATAATAATATGAGAAAAGAAATTAGGGGTTTGATTGTTTTGTTTCGCATCTAACTAGGGATGGGCACAATTCTCCGTCCCGACGGGAATTCGACGCCCTACCCCTTTTGTGTTGGGAACAGGGTAGGGAATCCCCAAATTCGGGTACATCGATTCAATATGTTAAAATAATATATTTTAAATACATTTAATGATAATGAATGTTTTACACATAAAATAATATTTAAAAAGTATATACATTTTACTACTATTTTGATTTTAAACGAGATATAGGGAATCTCCGTGTCGAGAATCCTGCTCCCGAAAAAAACCGAGGCGGAGATGAGATAGCCAACTCTGCGCTGAACCTGTCTCAACATATACCATCCCTAGTCACATCTAAAACAACCAAATACGAATCGGGGGGACAATTCTCAGATCTTAATTACCACCAACGTACCAAATCCAGAAAGGACCGCCATAGCAAGATAACGGGTCACATTGTTTGCTGATCGTTTCACAAAAGCGACTTAAACATTACAAAGTCGCGAAAGTAATTAATATCTAAAATCTAAGAATAATACTCTATTCAAAGGGGTGAATTTGATTCCACTAGAAAATAGGTACAATTGAAAGTATTCAAATACAACTATATAGATATTAAATATTTACTCTCGATTAGTGTTACCTTATTGACGCTTGCATTTATTGAAGGGTGATGAGGACGGAGATTCGGAGTAGGAGATTTGGAAAGGAGATGAGAATCACCGATCGATTTGTTCTTTGTTGAAGCAATGATTTCTGGAAAATCTGTGGCCATGTTTTGTATGAGTGTTACTACTCAGAAATTAAGGTGATGCTTTCTCTCACGCCTCTTCGTTGATTTGTAAATAAGCTAGAGAGTGCGAACATAAATAAATAATAAAATCGAGAACATAGTTTTCAGGTACACTGATTTTCACAAATATTTCAGTTGGAAATTTACATCAAATAGGATGAGTATTATATATATAGTGCATATATACCCCTTAAATTTAAAAGCTGGATTCTTATCTTAATTGAAAAGTTTCATAAAAAAAAATATTATTAAATTTGGGCTATTATATGAAGTTCCATATAATAATATTATTGTCTATTATTATAATTATTTTCAGGTGATGCCAAAATGAAATTAAAGTAACTGTTGTTATTATAAATAATACTAAAACAAGAAACCAATTCCAGTGTGTAAAGGGCTAGGGAAATTAATGCTGAATCATTTATTGTGTATTAAAAACAGAACTAGTCGAGTGTATTTATATTTATTTTGACCGAATCAACTTTGATATGAATGACACCTTTATTTCAAAAATAACAATCAAATTAAGAGAATATTCCGTGATAATAATTTATTACATTTGTCACTTTCATTTAATATATATACTAAAAAAGCAAATGAATTTGTAAGTATCATAAATAAACAGTAAGACATTCAATACAGTATGTGGTAGGGATATTCTGATACTGGCCGAAATATTGATATTTTCAAGTTTTTCGAGACGAAACTGGTCAAAAATTAAACATATATATCTTTTGATTTTTTAATCATATAAATAATAAAAAATTGATTTAATTTTTTTTAAATTGTTCTAAATAAAAAATAAAAAACCACTTTTAACAACGTTTTTTACTTTTAATAATTTTTTAGAAATTATTTTTAAGAAAAAACTAATTTCAAATCAGTTTTTAATTATTTATTATATAAAAAATAAAATAAATAAATACATGATTTTTTTTCTTTTTTTAAATACAAGGGTATTAAAGTCATTTAAATATTTCACTTTTAAATTTTATTAAATGAATAAAATACCCTTGTGTTTAAAAAATACAAAAAAATTCATTTTTTAACTTTTTTTTAATTTCTTTTATGGAATAAATAATAAAAACTTACTTGAATATTATTTTTTTTAAATATTAAAAATAAACAAAACGTCGTTAAAAGTAATTTTTTATTTTTAATATTTTTTCATAAAAAACAATTTTTTTTGAAAAAAATAATTTTGAAATCAGTGTTTCATTGTTTATGTGATAAAAAAATATATTTTTTTTAAAGCTCAAAAGATATATTTTTTATTTTGGAAATTTTTAATACATGAGTATTATGGATATTTTACATCAAACTTAACTCTGTGATTGACGGTACAAATAAATGAAACTTTACTGTCGTGACGTGCAACAGAGAAAAAGTAAAAGGTAATAGTATGCAAAAATTACATAATAGAGATAGTGATCAGAAATTTTTTTTACTAAGAAACTATGTAATTATGATTCGTCCTATTAATAAACTTCTAATCTATTAATATTTTCAGTTTCTTCCCTGAAATTGATTGTTGGCCAATGTAGATAATTAATCATAAAAAATACCCACCTTCTCTGCAAACTATGAATTATTAGTGACAAAAGATTAATAAAATTGATGGCCGAAATTAAGCACCTCATTGTTGGATTACCAAGTTACTTGGTGCCCCACCGATAAAAAAATTATTGCAGCGTACCAAATGCATATGTCGTTGTTAAGTTAATAGTATACTTTGAAAGGTGCACAACATATTTTGGTGTTAAGTTAAGGGATAATGACATTTTGTTACACTTAAATGTAGCGAAATAACACTTTCATACCATAATTATTTTTCTCTTTTAGTATTTTAACAATTTTTTTGTGACAACCTACATCTAAGATGCCTAATATACCTAAAATACACTTGGTCGGATCAATGATTCTGATTTGAACCAGCCCAATTTGAACCAGTTTCATTTCACTATTAGTTCAATTCTTTTTTCGTTCAATTGAACCAGAGGTATTTTAGGTATATTAAACATTTTAGATGTAGGTTGTCACAAAAATATTGTCAGGGTACTAAAAAAAAAGAGAAATATAGTTGGGTATGAAAGTGTCAATTCGCTATAGTTATGTGTAACAAAGTGTCATTACCCCTAAGTTCATTGTGGCTGCCTTGAAAGATGCACGGCCTATATCATTTTAATGGCAACGTGTATGATGTCGCAAGTCATTGTTAACAATTTCACTAAATAGAACCATTTTTGAAAAAATGGAGCCGTCTCCACGTAATATTCATTTTTTGGTCGTCAATTTGATTAACATCAACAATTGCGTACCAAGTATGGATACCCCTCCATTAATTGCTTACACAACTTACTATGTTGAGGTACTCCACGTTGAAACAAGTACTCCCCGTTGAAACAGTTTGGCTCATCATTGATCAGTTTTGATGGAACTCAATGCAAAATAAATATAGCTATTTTCATAGCATATCCCTAAAATGTGATTGGAATATCAATTTGACTCATCATTGATTGATCAATATCTAATGATAAAGTTCGATTCTTCTGTTCCGACACACCATTCTATTGCAGCGTTCTCGGAGGAGTTAATTGAGAGATAGCATCACAATCTGTAAAACTATCCATAACATTAAAAGAATTGAGGCGCGATCCTTATTTGAACATCAAGAAAAGAAACAACAACTACGAGATTAAGAATGTTCAGTGTGTCTAACGGCAAGGAGCAGTTTGTGGACAACGTTATTATCAGCAGGAAGGTGTATAACAAGTGTAAACAAAAAGTTTATTTGACCGTGCCGATAAGAAGACAAGATGATCTTAGGTTCTGGGTTCTGGGTTCTGCATTGCTATTAGGTGTTACACTGCTATGACTTTTGTTACATGTTTTAGCTTGTTACAATGATGTTATAATGGATATGTAACATCAACTATACCTCATGATGAAGTTCCCGCATAATTTCATACATGTCTAGAAGTACAACCAACTTTTCTGGTGATCGCTTGCTTTTGGCAAAAGCATTCCTGATGGGCCGAGAAGTGTGCACGCACCACGCACACCTCAAGGCTTCGCACATCAGACGCGATCATTACCAAGTAAATTTGTATTCCGGGTCAAATTCACAGTGACCAAAATAGGATCCCTTATTTGACTAATTAAAGTCCTTTTTTCAAAAATAAAAATAAAATAAGTTACTCAAATTTTTGGTGTTTTTTATTATGAACTAATGAAATTAAACTATGGTTAATTATAGATTACTACATGGATAATGGGGTGACAACGAAGTTATAGAAATAATATAAACTAGCAACCACGGATGCTAGACCGATGGCTTAAAGTCAAGCCAAGTTCAATAATTAGTTAATCGAGCATGCATAAAACTGATCTATCTTGTGAATATATTACATGTCTCTCGACATTGGATAATACATAATATCAAACCGATAACCCTCTCGGGATTCTTTTTAACCGTTCTTCTACATCAATAAGAACAACAATTTTTGAACCGAGACATCGACCCTAGGAGACCGACCTCTCACCTCTATTTAGATCAATTCTCAATCACTCTTCTCAGAGCTAATTTCGAATTTAGATTATAAATATCAAATGATCAGTTTAACACTCATAAATTCATACAAAGCATGATCAATTAAACCATGCATCAATTAACTAAAAATCAAACTCGTCAGAACAATAAATTGTCACAAGGTCTAACATCCATGGTCAAGGATTTTTAGCCCATAACCATGGTGCTTAAATACATAAGACAAAATCAGAAAATCAAAATACAAGAGAGAAGATAAAGAGCAAACTTTAAGCATTAAGACTCGGATCGATACACTCCGAATCTTCTATTTCGATCTCGCAACAACGCCTCCTTGCTAATCCTCGTGATCTCTAGGTGTTAGGGGCAGGTTAGGGCTTCAACTCTGCTCTGGAACTCGACAAAAGTCTGAATTTTTTCGAACCTTCTCTCTACGTCGAGCTTGGTTTTTATAATTTTATGGATTTTCGACGTGTGTGTCGATCGACACCTCGTCGCCACGTGATCAACGCAAGATACCGGAAATTTTGGATTTTGGGATGTGTCGATCGACACATATTTTCTGCTCAATTTTCAACCTCTTCCAAACCTCCAATGCAAAAACTTTCTTCATGAGATTTGTTCCTCTTTTCCTGCTCTTCAATTTAGATATATAGTTTGCTCGATTTGGACTTTAGATGTGAGAGTTATGACGCTTACAAGTTTGCTACTCTGCAATCCTGGTATCTTTTTTGGTGCTGCATTTGATTGTATTTTATAGCTTCTTCCCATTAGAATTAGAGAAAACTTAATTCTGGAGATTTTTGTTATCAACCAGTTACCTTCGATTTGATATAACTTTGGTTCAAATCAGCTTAGGTCCGAGAAAGTTGTGCTCTCTAAGAAATTATATTGCGATTCTGATCCATTTTGCTCCATCTCACCTGTTTTCTGCATAATTGCATCAAACATACCTTAAGGCATAAAGTGGTACAAACTGCTCTAAATAGATACAAAACAAGGAAAATTCAGCACTAAATGTAAGTAGAGAGGTGTCGATCTAGGCAACGAATGGACCCACGTCAATCCATAAAACTAAGTAGCAATTAAACATTGTGTTACTACGTTTAGTATTGGCATATTTTTTAGTGCAAAGTCAAGATGTCAGACAACATGTTGCAACACAGTTGGTGCGACATGATACTCGCAGGATTAGACAAGACATCCAAGACTTCCTGTTTTGAGCACAGAAGCTCCGCGCACATAAGAATAAAGACATGGATAAAATAGGCAAGGTCCAGCTGGAAGAAAGACACACACGCAAGGTTTAATGAAGGAGGCAACACCAACTTGTCACTTTCCAGAAACACAAGGCGGCAAGAGACTTCCTAATCAGAATAGGAGTCCGATTAGGCAATAGGAGTTGCTATAAAAGCATACGCTACCCCCTTAGCAACTCTGTCCTTTCTCAGAGCTCTTAACCGTATACGACTAGCAGATTGAGAGGTTGATCTATTTAGAGAGGACGATGTTGATTGCATACATCAAGTCGAGAAGATTTGAGTGTTTGTAATCTATTGGGTTTTTATTCGTGATTGAAGACTCACGAAGAATATTGTCGACGACGACACAACCGAGCATAAGCTTGCTCGAAGGGTGGAATTGAGAGGATCTCAAAGACTGAGGGAGTCCCTGGTCGAGGTTGTTCACGGTGAGATCTCTAGTGGTTTAGGACAATAGCTTGTGTGATAGCTGGTTGATGCTTGAAATTGTACTATTAACTACCGAATAGTGAAAACTTTTCCACTAGCAGAGTGCCCCCAGACGTAGGTGCGAAGTCGCTGAACTGGGTAAACATATTGTCTGTCTTCTGTTTACTGCTTTATTATTTAGTTCATAAACTGTGATTAGGCAAGTTGTCGAACCAATTGGTACAACATTGTGTTCGACATCTTCTCCCTGCTACATAACAGAATTTCAAATGGTATCAGAGGGGGCACCTTAAATTCTTAGGTGATTTCCTGAAAAGATTATGTTTAAGCAAATATGGACTCAAAGGAAGGAGGATCGATCAATCGACCATCAGTGCTCGATGGAACCAACTATAGTTATTGGAAAGCACGAATATGTGCCTTCATGAAATCTCTCGATAGCAAGACCTGGAAGGTTGTTGTCAATAGTTGGGAAGAACCTCAGTATGTTGATGCTCAAGGAAATCAAACCGGTCCAAAACCCAAAAAAGACTAGAGTAACGAAGAAGATGAACCAGCCCTAGGTAACTTTAAAGCTCTCAACGCTATATTTAATGGAGTTGACAAGAATGTCTTTAGGCTCATCAACACCTGTACTAGTGCCAAAATAGCATGGGATGCTCTTGCCACTGCATATGAGGAAACGTCCAAAGTCCGAGAGCAAAAACTACAATATCTCACCACAAAATTTGAAATTCTCTTTATGAATGAAGACAAGATCATAGATGAGTTCAATGTACTCTCTGGGAAAGCCAATGTCTAATGAAGATCTAGTCAAAAAAAACCCTTAGAGCTCTAAGCTCTAGATTCAAGATGAAGATCACTTCCATAGTAGAATGTCATGATCTTATAGTTCTGAAATTTGATGAATTCATGGGATCTCTCATGACCTACGAGCTCTCCCTCCCAACCATGGAGAAAAAGTACAAAGTCGTAGCCTTCAAAAGCTCCACCCAAATCCAGAACGAGCAGGTAATTTCAGACTTAGACATCGATATTGATGACACCATCGCTATGCTTGCCAAAAATTATAATCGAGTCATGAAAAGATTCAACCAGATGGCTGGAAAGAATGTCTCACGAGATGTTAGAGACAAACCTCAGCAAAGGTTTCAAAAGGCTGAAAACAAAGAAGGCAGACGAGGTGAAAAGGCAAAAAAATAAGTATAATGCTTCGAATGTGAAGGCTATGGGCATGTGCAGAGGGAATGTCCTAAATTCTTGAAAAATCAAAAGAAGTTATACATTGCATCCTTTTCGAATAAAGGAGAAGGAGACAGTGACGCAGACCTAACGAGTAACTATGTAGCATTCACTGCCTCCACATCCACCGAACTCTTGAAGAAATTTGCCTCAGATGACGAGTTATCATATGAAACTCTCAACAACACATACAATTAGTGGTATTTCAAGTGGCTTGAAGACTCTCAAGTCATTGAGAAACAGAACTCTATCATTCTCTCACTCAATGAAGAGACCAGACTCCTCGAAACCATCATTGATCTAAAGAAGGACATCGCTCATCTGAAGGGGGAACTGGAGCTCGTGACCAAGTCTATCAAGATGATGAACCCAAGCACTGACACTTTGGACCAAATTCTATCTATTGGAAAGTCTGCAAACAGCTTGGAAGGACTAGGTTACTCAAAAGGAGCTTCAACATCACATACCACTTTAGTTCCTCAAAGAACTACCAACAACATGTCTCAACAGATGTCACAGATATCGGTATTACCTAACCTTAGAAGAAACACCATCATGGCAGTCCAAAGAAAAGAATACATGATTGGACATACCATCACTATGGACAAAAAGGTCACATCCGACCATTCTGCTATCACCTCTATGGGAAGAGCTCCGTTAAACGCAGGACTACCTAAGCTCAAACTCAAGTATGGAGGGAGAAAAACGTACATCACCAACCCAAAATACAGAAAGAATGGCGGGTGAAGAAAGTACACTATAGGGCTAACATTGCGTACACCTCACTAAAAGCCTCTACCAGTAATGATTGGTAATTTGATAGCGGCTCCTCTCGGCCTTACTACTCTGACACCATGCTCAAACTGTTTTGTCACCTTTGGAGATGGAGTGAAAGCCAGGGTATTAGGAAAAGGGAAGCTCAACCTACTGAACTCACCCTGTCTAAAGGAAGCCTTACTGGTAGAAGGACTCACTGCCAATTTGATAAACATCAGTCAACTCTGCGATCTAGACCTCGAAGTTAAATTTACTCATAACAAGTGTGCAGTGGTGAACACTCAACTAGAGGAACTCATGACAGGACTTAGGTCACAAGACAACTGCTATCTATGGTCTCCAACAACAGCTCCTCTGTCTACTAAATGTCTTCTATCCAAGGCACAAGAAACCAAGCTTTGGCACCAAAAGCTTGGACACATAAAGCTGAGGAACATGCAAAACATTCTATCTGAAAAGGCTATTATCAAAGTTCCAGATCTGAAGATCGTAATTTGCCGGAGAATGTCATATAGGAAAACAAGTCAAGACATCACACAAGAAGGTGCAACATCTTACCATCTCCCACGTCCTAGAAATTATGCATGTAGATATCATAGGACCTATGCAAGTTGAAAGTCTTGGAGGTAAGAAATATATTTTTGTATCTGTGGACGACTTCTCAAGGTACACATTGGTTGAGTTTATTCATGAAAAGTCAGACACATTCTATGTCTTCAAATCACTATGTCGAAGAGTTCAAAGAGAGAAATGAGAAACCATTGGCAAATTAGTAAGACTCAAGAGTGATCATGGACGAGAATTTGAAAACATAAGCTTTGCAAACTTCTGTGATGCTGAAGGAATTGTCGATGAATTCTCTGCTCCCATTACCCCTCAACATAATGGGATTGTTGAATGGAAGAACCGAACTCTGCAAGAAATGACTAGAGTCATGATGTTAGCCAAAGACATCCCTACACGTTTTTGGGCAGAGGCACTCAACACGACTTGCCATATTCACAATCGTTCCACCCTTCGTCCAGGTACCTCGGTAAGACTTTATGAAATATGGAGGGGGAGAAAGCCTAATGTCAAGTATTTCCATATCTTTGGGTCAGTATGCTATATTTTAGCTGATAGGGAACCCCGAAAAAAGCTTGATCATAAGAGCGATGAAGGAATATTTCTTGGATACTCTAGAAACAGTCGTGCTTATCGGGTCTAGAGCAAATGAACTAGAACTACGATGGAATCTATAAATGTGGTTGTTAATGATGATAGCTCTGAACAACCTAACGATGACGAAGAAGAAAATCCAGACACTCAAGATGTCAGACCACATGTCAGTGACGAAACTCATGACCTAGAGCCTGAGGAAGAAAGTAACATCTCCCCTGACAAAGTAGAAGCTATCAGACTACTTGATGCTTGAAATTGTACTATTGACTACCGAATAGTGAAAACCATTCCACTGGCATAGTGCCCCCAGGCGTAGGTGCGGAGTCGCTGAACTGGGTAAACATATTGTGTGTCTTCTATTTACTGCTTTACTATTTAGTCCATAAACAGTGATTAGACAAGTTGTCGAACCAATTGGTACAACATTGTGTTCGACATCTTGTCCCTGCTACATAAGAGAATTTCACACTGCCCTACCTAGGAAATAAATAGCATATACAACTTTCTTATATTGCTCCTTAGAATACTATATGCAAAAACCAAACATTCTTGAACCATGATCTATAAACCATATCTGATATCTCGTTCCATTCTAATACCTATGGACAAGATCAAAGCACTCAAAGAAGAAATGCGTCAAACTTCAGCAAAGAAAATTGTAAATGAATAGATGATCACCTTTGATAGTATGTGCACCAAATACCTATTGATTCACCAATAACGACTCCAGAGACTAGCGGAGGCCCAAGGATGCCTAGAATGGACTGCCCTCTGTGGATCTAGTTGAATCGGTGCGAACTTCTTTTTAGCCAATTTTCAAGTTCCAGTATAATTTACAATTCTAAACACCGAGTAGAGCCAACAAGCTAGGTTAGTTATCAAAAAAAGCAAGTAGAAGATGGCCCTTTTTATTAGCGTCCTCAGAGAAAATTTGGCTATAGATGTGGAGGTTCACCAACCGACGCACCTAAAACCAAGGTATGAAACTCGAAATTTGGGGCAAAACTCGACTCGTCAGAAAACAAAAAAAACTCAGAACTATAGCAAAACACAGTAAAACTCGTTTTTTATTAAAAAAATATATTTTATATCTATATATTCATATGTAATATTTATGATCGACAAAATTAATTATATATAGTCAAAGTTGATAGTGTATATGGCACATGAACTCCAAAAGGATTAACTATTTATAGAAATGAAAACTTTAAATTAATCGTGTATGCTTATCAAAGTTTATCTTCTAGCATTTAATATTTATTTGATAAATATTAATGCTAGAAAATCACAATGATGTGGTTGATTGAATATATACCGAACCAAAAAATTCTAACACTTAATATTTATTCACCGAATTAAAAAGTTCTGGTCGATTGAATGTGTTGTAGAATATAGCAACTAGAATTAATTGAATTTAAAAGCATTGAATAAGAGAGGGTATGGTTTTCAAAAAAGTAAAAATAAATTTAAAATTGGACCAGGCTGAACCGGTCTAGACCAGAATTGGATCGAACCGGACCGAAATGAACCGACATGGATCGATTTGACCGAGTTTCGACAAACTCGGCTCGCTTGGGCCCAAAATCTCATATTCTGGCCGAAATCCGACGAATTTCATAACTCTGCCTAAAAACAACAATGAGCGTAGCCCGACTTTTTGAAAAGAGACATATTCAGGATGACAACCCATTGAACCAGAGGGGAGTAGCTAACACTTCATTCCAGCCATCAAGTATTCGAAAAAAATTATAGGTTGAGATGATGGATCGCAGAACAAAAGGGTTATGTTTCGATTGGGACGAAAAATATGAGATCGGGCATCAATACAATCGTTTCTTTTGGTTGGAGGCCATAGAGGAAGATCATGAAGAGATTGGATACTTGCAAGACGTCTACGACCAATGAGCCATGCGGACATGGGCCAGCAACACCGACCCCAATTCAAGCTCATTGACACATCTTAAGCCATCCTATTTTTCTTTTATCGCAGATTGTGTGACTATTTTATGATGAAAAAAGATAGCGCTAGTATTGCCACTTAACTTCCCTCTTAAAAGAGGCTTAGCAGAAGTTGAGAGAGAGAGTTCCAACAAAATTTGAAAGATAATAAATGTAAGATGAATACCAGAGTAAGCCTCGAATCCATGACTCTTTAACACAAAGTTAAGTGTTTAACCAGTTGGTCTAGCAAGCATTGGTTCAAATCATCTTTATTTAGGATAATTTAGTTAGCCATCGCCCATTTCCTTTCTTGTAGGAGTTATATACTCCCTCATTTTATAATAGGAATCACACCGTCATCACGTTTGAGTTCTTTACAAGTACGCACAATTACAGCTCTGATCACTTCTGATCTGTTTTGGCTTCGTGGAATCCTATTTTCGGGTATTAAACTACACGTGTTATTGAATTTGATAATTGGTGCGCTATTTATAAGTTTTAATAAGTTTAGAATGTGATTTAAGCATTTAAAAAAATTAGTTGCCCATACCCGACGGGAGATAAGGCATAGTAATATTATAAATAATATACTTGTACCTGACAGGACATTTTTTATTTCACATCGTTTATGGTTTACCACACCCGACGTACTTGGTGAGGCCTAAGCACGTCTGGCACATTATAAAATACATGACGCGGCATGACTCGTAGGGTATGGATAATGAACCTGGCGTATGTTGTGAGGACCAAATAGTCAGGTGTATTACCCCATATCCGCAAGACATAGCCGCCTCAGGTATGGTGTAATGTACCTGACGTACTTGGTCCTCCGGATGTGATAAACAATACTCGGTTAAAGAGATAATAATTAAGACCATATTCTCAGTTGGAGGTGGAATCCGACTGTTAGGTGCGTGTTAAAGACATTCGGCGAAAGGGTTAGTTATTGTTATCTTTAATACATCGAGTTAAAGGCTCTTCTTTGACTTTTATTAGACGATCTGCAAATTCAGCGGCTCATCATTTGGCAAGAGCCGCTTTGTTCAATGGTGATTGAGATCTAGCTCAAGGGTAGTCCTGACCGAATTAGTCGACGTTGTTTCCTTTGGCCTACTTTAATATATATCTTTCGGTTTGGTCTAAAAAAGACCATATTCTTGAAGATTTACTAACTGTACTAAGAAACTATATTATATACTATTCAGAAAAATAATCAAACTACATAATAGTACTGTAAGTACTAAAATTTGTCCTATAACTTATTTTGTATTTTATGATATATCACATAAAAACCAGATGTTAGGTTAGAGAGATTGTTGTTGTATTGTTCTAATAAAAATTCGTCGTACAAAAGTTATATACAAAATTGTCTAGTTTACAGCGGAAAACACGTAAAGTTATTCACTTAAATTGTTTTTTTTATCAAATATCACATTAAATTACTTGTTCCCTGAAATTGATATGTTGGAAAACGTAGATAAACATACAAAGAAAAACCATCTCCTCTACAAATTATGAATGATTAGTGACAAAAGATTAATGAAAGTGACAAAAGATTAATGAAAGGGAAAATTGCAAAAAATCTCTTTATAATTTATTTTTTTTACAACTATCACTTCACTGTATTTTTGCAAGTGAAAACTAACGAAAATGTCAATTAATTGTTAAATGTATAAGGTTGGGCATGAGTTTAGAATCGGACCGGACTCCCCGGTTCTCCATTTTAAGAACCGGAATCATAAGTTTACATGCGGTTTTCGGTTCTCCAGTTCCGGTTCAGACTCGATCTCCGGTTCCGTTGTCAAAGTGTCCACCCCTAATCACGTTTGAGTTTAACACTTAGTGACGCTTCCATTAATTTTCATGGATTTACATAGACTGTGCAAAAATACAGTCTATGGATTTTCACGTATGAGAGAGTTTTTGCAAAAATAAACAAGAGTGAATCAGTGTTTTTTTTGCAAAAATACAATTAAGAGAGAGAGTGCAAAAATAAATAATTATAAAGAGAATTTTTGTAAATTTCCCTTAATAAATGGAGGACTGAAATTAAACACCTCATTACTACATCGGCACACAAAATATTTACTATAGTAAATGTTACCAAATGGGTAAATGTGAAAATGAAATGAAAAAGTATATAAAAATACAACATCAACGTACAATGGAGACAGATACATGAAGAATAGAGTGAAGAATGACCAAACGTTCATCATTTTATACCCTATTGAACCAATCCAAACAAGAATCTCATGAACTTTTCTACTCTTTTTCCTCAACCATGTTTAAGAATCGCAACTTATGAACAACTCAAATACTTGTAATAAGTAGCACGCACAATCATCTAGCGTTTGAAACATTCAAGGTCTTCCCCTCAAAAAACTCGCCCAGCATCCGTTCAAGATCCTCGGCTGAGTATCTTATAAACTTGTTCGGGTTCTTCCCGCTCTCCACCAAAGGCCTGTAAGACATTCAAAACCACCACAATGAAATGAGTGAAGTTCCTTACTCTATTTCATGCACTGAAACAAAACCAATCCTATATATGTTTACTTAGGTCCTTGCAGTCAGTAGATTAATTTACATACAACCATTTTATTGATGTGAAGATGACATAAGTACATTCTGATTCATTGCCATTTCACACAGATCAAAATGAACAAGCTGCTGGAGATACAAATTGTACGAGTCAAGCCTACTATACGATGAACAGATAATTAAGCAGCCACCTGAATTCATCCAAGTCAATTGTTGAACAATTGTACAAATATCTCCCCCGAATAAATGTCCTAGTTTTTAGAATTGGATGTCCCAAATAAGTGTCCATTTAAGAGGTTAGTACCAGTAACATCCTCGGTTTGAATTAGTTGCATCCTCTTAGTGGGGTACTGCAAGAGCTTAAGGGTATGTAGTGAAAAGGGAAGTACTGATCCTTAGTCCATGCTAAAAATAATCAGGACATTTATTTTGGGAGATTGCACAAGGTTTCTCAACTACTTGATGCTCTGTGTGTAATATGTGTGAATAGCACAACACACACATACACATTTATATTTCTAATGTAATTTATTGTCAATGATGAGAAAACACACCCAAATCGTTTGATGAAAGATCTGTAGGCTGGCAATAGAACTTCGGCAACTGCAAGCCGCAGAGATTCTCGCAGCTCAGTATCAGGAACTGTCCACTGAGATTGTTTCTGATGGAGCTCCTCAAATTGTGCATTGAATATCTTGAACCTGGAGACAACATACCTTCATAATATATGTGTGTTCTTTGGTGGGAAATAAAAGAGCTTAATTTACCGGTACACGTCAGTACTCACCTGTCCTTAATCAAGGCTCTTGAAACACCACTACTATTTCCTCCATCACCTACTGAACTGCCACCGCCAGATGAGGTCAGGCCTTGGACAGAGAGACACTGCAGAATCTGTATAGAGAAAAGTGCAAGAATTAACCCAATCCCTTAACGAATCATTGTGTAAAAGGATGATAATTCAAAACTTCCGCACTTGCAGAAGATTGTAGACCTGATTTTCAGATGGATTATGGTAAAAGAAATAATAACTGCAGTGTAACTAATAAGGCAAGGTAGGTAGGAAGATGACAGCTAACTGGGGACACTGATATCCAAATTTTGGATAAAGCGAAATCAGGAACGAAGGAAGTGAGTAACAAGCAAAATGAATATAATAATGCATCAATATGTTTGGTGTTTCTATTTCGGGGATGCTTCTACGTTGTTGGCATGCAAATAAGCATATTCCCATTTGTCGCACATAATAGTTAAGCAATTATACAGCCCAAATGGAGCCATGCACCACTAAGGAATGGTAATGTAATATTCCAAGAACTATTTCAAGCAACACCACTTGTAGCTAAGAACAAAATTAGTGCAGACAGTAAAAAACTACCTTTGCCCAAGCATTCCTTTTGTACTGATTTGCATGCTGCTGTACAACCCGCCTATGCCTTTGCACCCAATCATCCCCTAACAAATCCTTGGCTTCAGACCTGAAAAAGAATATTATAGAGCACCAGTTCCCACACACAAGACAAGTTGATAAAGCTTCCTAAACCAGTTCTAAAGTTTTCAAGTACACACAACAAACCTGCGCACAGATCTGACCATGTAGTGTATATTGTTCATGAGAAATAAATGGGTCAAAGCTGGATCCCTGTACTGCTTAGATTTCCCATCCAAATTGGTTTGAAGAGCCTGCATTATCCGCATTGTCACAGTTGCTAACTGTGTTCCATCTCCAGTCTCAAATTCTTGAAAGAGTTGTTTCAAGGTCGATTGATAGCTGTAAGAAAATGTGCATACTTTTCAGATTTGATATTAAGACAATCAATATTTAACCAGGGAAAACATAAGAGAGCGCATATTTATTTCCCTGAGACTAAACCAAGGTCAGTGGTGCTTACTCAAATAGAAACTTCACATAATTAATCACATAGCTTGTCAATGGATGGACAGTTCCATCCAAAACAGCAGTTTTTGTAGCATCTTTTTCAACTGCTTCCTCAAAATCACCAAAGGTCTCTTGAGCTGTCTGAGCAAGCCGTTTTGTCAAGCCCAACGCAGATTCTCTGATTTCTGTGCAAGTTTTAAACAGTATCTCTATCTGGCAAAAGAAACACTTATCAAGTAATGTCTCTACTCTATCTACCAAAAGAAATCGCATATCAAGTAATCATAAATCACTATGTTCTCACTTGAAGTAAAATGATCTTTCGCCCTTAAAATGTTGTATAAAGTCATTAGGATGAGATTATAGTTGTGGAGCTCAATCCATTATATGTAACCCAATTTTTTTTTAAATCTGCTAAAATGAAGTGGCTGGTGGTCAAGATTCGAGTCACGGCAGCAATAAGAAAATTTAACCTTAACAAAACTAGGAGATCCTAGGAAAACGACATATTGCCTGGAATCCTATATAGATATCACGAAATGGATAATAGATATAGTTTCTCTTTAACTTCTTACATTGCAAATTATTTAGCTACAGTATAATTTAAGCCATTTGAGGCAGTCTGTAGTATAATCTTTTGGAGAAAAAACTAAATTGGACCAACTACAATTAAAAATTGAAAAGGAAATACATTGACAATCTTTCAGATGGTTCCATCTGAGCATCAGAAAAGCGTCATTATTCACAGACTACCTGCCAAGATCATATACAAATTTACTTACGCTCCAAATTCCAAGTGTCCAACTACTAAGTGCTTCAGTCATACCGTAGAACTTGTTGTACTCCCAAGTAATGAATATACCGCAATGGTGTTATATGGATATGTAACATTAACTATACCTCTGGATGAAGTTCTCGCATAATCTCATACATGTCTAGAAGTACAAACAACTTTTCTGGTGATCGCTTGCTTTTGGCAATAGCATCCCCAAAACTAAGTAGCATTGAAACACTGCCTGCAGTCACTTCAGAAAAAGATTGATCCCTGAGGGAATCAAAGCCTTCAAATATTTGATCACAAACTTTCCTTTCTCCAGTAAAGAGCAGTTTGACCTGTTCAAAGTTCAAACCTGGTTATAAAATTGGACAAACAAATTTAGTAGAAATAATGTGTACAAAGTCTTCCTTACAGCAATACGCATGAAATGAATCCAATTTCCAATCTTCGCTTCCAGAACCTCCCACTGCATTTTCTGAACATCATCTCTACTAAGTTTTTCAACTCCTAGTTTCAGGAGACTCTCTTCTAGAACCCTTGAGCGGGCATCCCTGGATAATATAAGAGTGAATCGTTTGTTGAAATTATCATATAATAAATCTTATAATGATTTATATTGAATTATATCTGAACCCAACTTAGAAAAATAAATGGCATATACAACCTTATCTTATGTTGCTCCTTAGAATACTATATGCAAAAGCAAAACATTCTTGAACCATGATCTATAAACCATATCTGATATCCCGTTTCATTCTAATACCTATTGACAAAATCAAGCACTCAAAGAAGAATCAACCCTCATAGCATGTGTGTCAAATTTAAGCAAAGGAAATTGTAAATTAAATAAGTAAATGAATAAGTGAAGGTAACAGAAATAAAAATATTTAAAAAAAACAGAAACCTTTGATAGTTTGTGCACCAAATACCTATTGATTTAAAAATATCCTAGAAACAATTCATAGTAAACCTGATAGTGGTAATATATTCTGTCTGAAATTGGATCTTAATGCATTTCTACAACAGACACAAACAAAGAAGAAAGAAGCCAACATTATGTTACACCCTGAGTAGTGTATCGGCTTATAAGGGATAGAAATATAATAAAAGATATATTTTATTGGATACTTCCAGGTAATTCGAGAGACCCGGTTTCTCTCCAGCCTAGGGCTCAAGTACAAGACAATTCTCAATTCTTATTCGATACTCTCTACGTTGTCTCAACCCCATTATATAGATCTCAAACTAGAACATTAGGGAAAGATAAACAAAATGAAAGCCCTCTAAGGAAATGAAATAAAATAAAATAAAAGGAAAAAAACTCGTCTTCAAGAAAACTTATTTTCCAAGAAACATTTTCCTTTCTTATTTGCTAACGAAATCTTTTCCTTCCTTATTTGTCGATTCAAAGTCAAACAGGTGTAACATATTATAGTCATGCAAAGATGGACTAACGTGATACTCTTCACCTGTATATCCTGAGCAACTGCTGTTGATTGCCTGCTTGAACCATTTGTAGAGCTAGATCATGCAGTAGTGGCAGGACCCGGGGTGGTATTAGAGTTGGAGGAGTGTAAATTGCAGCTTCTGAGTTACTGTTATCTGAATGGTGATGCTTGCTGCCAGGTTCACCATTGTGTCCAGGTGATTCTGAAGATGGCCGCAGCGCGTCTGGAAGGCCATCGAAAAGGCGATCAGGCTCCACAGGTTTGCTGAAGTTTCAACAAATAAAAGATAATCAGGCTCCATAACTTTGCTGAAGTTTTAATAAATAAAAGATAAATATACAAAGAAAATCCAGCTAGCTTGCATGGGTAGACCAACTGCATCCATAAACAACAAAAACAGTAACAGTAAGGTCACATCAAAAGCACCCAATAACCATAAGTTGTCAAATATAAGGAAACAAAACCTAATCACACTGAAGCATTAGATGCAAAGATTAGTAGTCAGCAACATATGCTAATCATTAAAAAAGAAAGCAACCATAAATGTCCACAAACCTATAAGATAGTAAAAGCTGCTTGAACTCCTCTTCCAGCTTTGAAATAGCCTTAGCAAGTAAATTGCTTGCATGATTAACCACTGATTCATTACTCTTAAAACTTTTGTTGTTGCTGAAAAAACGGATATTGCTTCTTAGCTGGTCAATTGCTCCCAGATAACTTTCCAAATCCTCATGTGGCCCTCTAAGTATTTTAGCCTCTGCCTGCACATTGGAATTATTGTAATACACAGTATTAGTATAATGTAATATAGCACATTTTTTTAACAGCTGAGACAATTTTATGTATTGAAAGAGGATCAAATTCCCAAGTTGGAAAGAGGAACTCTAAAAGATGTAAAAGGAAATAAGGAAGAACATTACAAAAGTAGAAAGGGGAAAAGATTTTAAAAGAAAATCAAGAAAGAAAAGGATCGCAACCAGGTAATCAAGAATTGGTCAGGAGCGAGGCTGCATTATCAGCCTAAATCATCTGAAGAGAATGAATGACAACGTTCTCATTAGAGTGGGCTGTACCCAAAACAGAGTGCAAGAATTTGGACATAAGGTGGTGGTTAATTTGCCCAACACACGAACCAAAGGTGAAGTATCCACAACAGTAGCACAGGAAGGTACTGGGAAGGGCGTCGAGGAGGATGTGGGGTTCAAACCTAAGACCGCCTCTTTGAAAGATTTGGAGGTGTGAATAGAGGGAGGAAAATGTGTTGGGGCTTAGGATGGTGGTGCCGGAGGAGCCATTGTTGCTAGCTTCGGTGACAAAAACGTCGTTGAATTAATTGATTGCAAGATTAACGTCTTACTTTCAACGGTAATGGGTGAAAGAGAAGAACTTGTCATTTTTGTTTGGCTGGGAAAGGATATCAACTCCACAGGGAGTACCTATGGTACCAAAAAAAATCCTCGAACCAAAGGTGGGTGGTGTGTTGGGGAAGATGGCAGACAAAGATGGAGAATAGGGATTTTGAGCGGCCGGAGAATGAGGAGTTGGGAATGGGAGGTTTGGGAGGAGGGAGAGAGGGATTCAATTTGCTTTCTACTCAGTATGTTAATAGAGCACTTAATTAACGACGTGCGTACCTTTGAATCCATAAAGGTATGGGAACTAGTATTGCCACGGGAAAAAGGAATTGATGATAACCATATAGCAAAAGCAATTTTAGCATGAATTAACATTTTAAAGAAAAGGATTTTATCCCATGATATAGTATTATCTTTCTAGTTAAACCAAAATGAAGTCTTCAATAGTATTCAGGTTCCTTCCATGAATGGAATTATAACTGTTAGCACAGCATCCTTACAACCTATTACCCTAAAAGACTGGAAGGAAATAAAACAGTTTGAGCAAATGTGTGCAGAACAATACTTCTTTAACTTAGAATGCCAGCATGATGCTTTACATAAGATATTCATAGGTGAGTGTTTCCGATAAGCTGAAGATAATAAAATGAATGCGTCTACCGCCAAAAGTTGCAAGAGGAAAATAAAAATAAAAGAAGCCTCAGACTATGCATTCACTTCTCTCGTGATATATAAGAAGAATCTGTTATAAAAACACCTAGTGGATTGAATGCAACACAAAGCTTACATAATTTCTCTTGTTACCCATGTAACTCTATGTCATTTTCCATACATTTCGATATTATGCAAATAGTCCTATCCACTAAATATCTTAGAAGCACCGAGGACAATATACAAGATAAATGGGTCTTAGCAGGGCTCATGTTTCTCTGATAACAAGATTTTACCACAACATAGATCCACAAATTATGAAATTCTCGAAGCTACAATCACAGTATTCTTAAATACAGAGACATTAAGTAATTGCACTTTTTCTTTACTAAATCATCAAACAAACATGAGGAGCATTTGTATATGATCTATACAACTGAGATGGTAAAAGTAAGCAAATTAAGCATGAACTAAAAGCAAAACTCAGATAAATATTTCAGAAAACAAACCTGCTTGGCCAGATCGAATTGTCCCAATACAACCTCTGCTGCTTTCAAAGTTCTGTCAATGTTCTCATGAGCTTTCCTTATAGAATGAGTCCTAATCTGCAAAACTAAGCAGATTGATCAGATCAAGAAAAAGGCACAGAAGAAAGAAAAACCCAGATTTGCCCAGATGAAATAACCAGATGGGTGAGTCTAAGAAACCCAAAACAGCACAAACCCTCCGATCCATGGCCTAGCTACATGGAAATGAAAGCCACATTCCAGTGAATCGGTAAAGACGTTGACCTGAGTGGGACGCATGGCGGTTTCGAGGGCGGAGAGGCGGTGGTCAAAGGAGCCGAGAATGGAGACGACCTTGTCGGTGATGGTCTGGCTCTTCTGAAGAGAGTCCCTCATCATGGCGGCTCTCTCGCTGAGGGAGTCAACAGCAACACCCATTGTCGTCGTCGCTGAAACTGGGATTGGGAGAGAGATGTGTGTTTAATTGAATGTGGAAATGAAGTAGGTGGGCTGGGAATAGGAAAATGAAATCGCAGACATTGTCATGTTGATTTCAGCTTTGACAGGGTGTTGATGATGAGGTCATTTCTTGTTATTGCTCTTTCTTCTTCTTCACTTCTAGTTGTTAGCTAGCCATTGATGGGCCTTCACTCTTCTACTTCCTTTATAAACTATTTTATTTCGTATGAATCAATAATTTGAAGGGAAAATGACATATAATAATTACACATAAGTATTACAAATTGATGTATAAATGTAATACGACTAATATTTCGATTATTGTTTGAACTATGCTAAAAATCATGTGTTATTACGTGTGAGTTTAATTTCTTAATACCCTTATTATTTTTTATAAAAAAATATTGAGTTGAGAGAATTCATGTTTGTTGAAGAAGCTCAATTCAAGGAGAAGGGTTAAACATTTGACGGTCCTCAATTTGAAATGATGGCGGCATAAGAGATGCAATGTGAGCATAAAGCGTATTCTCTCATGAGAATGTCCCAAACACTTGAGAATCCACACCAAATACTCATTGACTACAGTAACTTTTAGTAGGTCTTTATTTTTTTTCGTAGAAGTTTCGTGTTTGTGTTTTGGGAATTTAGGGGTTGAAGTAAAAACTCTCAATTTACATGAAATTGAAATTGTCTATGTTAATTTCATGAAATCCCCAAATTGATTTGCTCGAACTCTAAAATTTAGGGCATTAAAATATTCTTTAATTTTGGTTAGGGTTTTTTCTCAATGGGTATATTTTTGACAAATTATAGCTTAATCACAATTGATTTTTGTTATTACATAGCATATCCAAAAGCATTTTTTTCATTTGGTAAATATAGAAGAATTCGTTACTGTGAAGGAACAAAGTTTATGTGAAATGGTGAAGTGCGGTTTGAATCCGCATGGAGAAAAGAATGTGAATGATGTATTAAATAAGAGACTTATATAAAATGAATAGTTGCAGTATTGTTGTGGAAGCTCATGTGTGCTTCAGATGTAACCAAAATGTTGGTAATTGAAGTGTGTTCATTTTAGATTATTGTAGATTTGAGATGTAAGTAAAATTTGAATGAAGTTTGTAATTATGAAGGGACTGGGATTTTTTCATGTGGTAAATAATTCATTTATAGCTCATGCAACATCTCTTTTTTTTAATTTCATAACTAAGTCATAAAATAAAAAATATATTTTCTCTTTTAATTTCTGACATATAATTATTTGATGATAACTTTAATATTTTTATTTTTGCTTGTTCGGGCTCCCAACCAAGGTGATAATGCCTTCCTTAACTCTTTATTCCCCTATAAATAGTAAATGAAATGAAGCTGACTAGAGAGTTTTGTAGACTTTTGCAATGCTAAACTGTCGGATTGTGACCACAGTTTTTTTGCTGCTTATACAATTTTTTTTCTTTATGTACCTTTCACTTCCAAATAAGTAATGGACGTTTTTTTTTGCTTGTGTTCATCGACTTTCTTTATTTCAAAATTTCAAGTTTATTAGTTTTTAGTGGGCATTGTTTTGCTGAGTAATAACACTCTGCGATCCACCTTGGAAAAATATGAAACTATAAGAAATAGCTCTTACAAATATCGCATAAAAATATCTGATATTGAAAAACATTGAACCTGACTATGCACAGTGATGAGCTAAGCTCATCTATAGGCTATAAGTGCTTAAATAATTGAAATGTACTTGTATGATTAACCGCCCAACTTAGTCAACCTAAGATGACTTAATCTATTCTTAATCGTCTTATATGACTCATGATCCTATGCTTGCTCGATCTTATTTCAGGATCGGATACAGGGAGTGTATAGGTTCCTTAGAGATGCTAGTGACCTCGAGAAACCTATAGCTAATAGCCAACACAAGGGGAAGTGTAACTATTATACTCATTTTATGAAATCATATCCTGGTTAAGGGCGGCTTCAAAGGAAATCTAGTTCTGTTTTCAGTACGTCTACATTTAGAAAATAATGAAGTGTTCTTAATTAACCATCTTTATTAGTTATTTTGGAAACCCAAATAACCTTCTTACAAAACGTAATATTACAATGTAGTTGGCAGCCACACATTTACCAGTGCAACTTTTTTATTGAGCATACAGAAACACACCACACACACATGTACTTCTTTTCAGCACCATCCCGTTGATAGAACAAGTTGTCAGCTACATTCTCGAAGGCAAGCGTCGGCTCAAGGACGCCTGAATTGATCCATGTGGCTCGTCCGTTGGTAAGTATACATCATCAGCAAACTGCAAAGCCCATCAACAATATCATGACTCAATCAATGTCTTACAGATGGAACATGTCACTAGTTCTAACCTCCTACCTGCGGCTATCGCCTATAGAAAAAGAAGACAGCTTTTGTTTTATGCATACTGCACTAAAGGTAGCTATAAACAAATGGGATACTTGAACATCCAATTAGTTAAATCATACCAAAAAGCAAGGTCATTTTTTATCATATAAGGCTTTCACCATCCCTTGGAGTCTTTCCATATCTCATAACACACTTCAAGCCAATTGTGTATGTTATGAAAAATTAGCATTTTTTCTGAAACCAAGTCAACGGACAAATCATTTATTGACTTGGAGATAAGGCAATCCCTTAATGACCATGGACTACTTCACTTCAAAATATATGATCCATTTTGGATAGATCCCCGAGGCAGAAGTTTTACTTCTACTTCTACATGTGCTGAGCCTTAAGACTATTATATGAAAACCGGAAACAATTGACACTCTCGAGTAACAGGTAACAGGAGACAAGTCCACTAAAGAATAACAACTTTATAATAGTCATCTTAGATATCCTCTAAATTAAGAAAATATCAAGTATAACAAGTCAACAGGCAAATAGGGGTTCCTACCTTCACCATTGATGGATTATCCTTGCTTGAAAGATTCACTGGTAAGAAATGGATATTTGGCATTTTTAGTCTTATCGATGATACATCATGATACCTGAGAGCATAAAAATCAAAAATTGAAATAAGAAACTTGTCACAGTAAGAAGCCAAATATACTGGTAAGTGTGTGCACACTTGTGTGTGTTAGAGAGAGAAAGAGACCTATTGAGTACAGCCTTCGCCATCTGATAAAGTGTGCTTTGCACAGATGGGCTGTATACTCCCTCCTTTGATGGGCCAAAGAAAGTACCAAGAAGGGTCTTTTTCACATCCTGGTATCTTTCTGTGAAGCAAAACGGCTTTCCAGGGATGCCATGGATAGACTCAAATGGATACCTGCATAATCAATGTCATAAATATCAATATCACCTAGCATCTTTCTTTGGGCATCACTTCATGAATTAGTAACAAGACAAGAAAAACCATACGTCCATTCTGCAGTGACTTCTGTAGCCAGCATCCTTTCTCGTGTTTCAGGCAGAACTGTGTATTTGTCCCTAATAAAACCTTCAAAACCTGACTGCAAAACATGAAAGCAATAGAAATGAGCAATTAGCAGAAAAATGAAATATGATTCATGAATCATGACCCCACATGGAAGCAAACTTTGCTATTTTCATTTTGTTCTGAGGAACTATATCTTCTTCCTAATGTGTGTAGGGAACCCTTATTTTTCCAGAGAGCTAGAACTTTGTGTGCCAAGAAGTGCACATCTAATACACAGAAACCAGGTGGGGATTTGAGTATGTGTATGTATATGGGAAGGGGAGACAAACTCTGGTCCACATCTTGTACAGAACATCAGCAGTGACTCATCAAATGCTGAAGCAAAAGTGAGATGCTCACCTTGGTTGTCTTCAATACAGACAATCCTTCAACACCCGACTTCACCTTTAAGGAACCAGACTTCTCCAGACTAACCTCAGTAGTATGCTTTTCAGATCCGAGTTTAAAACCTTTGATATAGGAAACAGCAACCACACTTAATATAACTGGCATTTATTGATTATCCCTAAAATACTGTACTTATCAGAGAGCTATGTATCAAGAAGATAAATGTCCAACATCATTCAAACCTCCATAAACAATCACTGAAGGGCTGCAAAGACGAGTTTCAATAAATTGTTTAGACACTACTGTTGGCCTCAAGTTGTGAACACATCACCGTAATAAGATGTACAATGCACAAGTTTAAGCATAATTGAGAGCCATACACAAGTCTCAGTACAGTCAAATTTGATAATGTTAATGCTGGGTATCCACCCATTGGAAAAAAGTTGAGGTAGTAGACCCTTTTAGACTTTCAAGATCATTTTGTAACACACACTTGCAATATTTGAGGATCCAGAATTTATGGGATTCAGGAAAAGTAGGAAGAACATACTCGGGAAACGTTTTTTTTCGAAAATGCAGGGACTGAAAATTTTAGCATTATATCAGGTTGAAGCCTCAAAACATAACAAGAGATTGGTGGGGAATAAGGTAAGGACCAGGTTTCAGTTCAGGTTACACTTATAGTTGCAGGCTCTATCCAATCTGGCATTCAGTATTTAAATCAACAGAATATCCTGATATTAACAAAGTGACATTGATAAAAACCATCAGAAAAAAACAATAATGTGGAGAAGATGAGAAAAAAAGCAGAAAGAGGCAAATTCTGAAGATACTACAAAATAACACCATGCAAACATTTGTAAAGCACCTTATAAGGAATTTATGTCCTGTGATTCATATACGAGAACTATTCTCTACCCTTTTCATTCTCAAAGTTTAGATAGCTATTCTCTACCCTTTTCATTCTCAAAGTTTAGATAGCTATTCTCTACCCTTTTCATTCTCAAAGTTTAGATAGCTTACCATGTTCATGTAGCTGACCATCAATTGATACACGCTCCCATGGCTTTTCCACTATCCTTATGAATACAGCAGTAACCTACATTTGTAGACCATAAATAGAATATATATGAAGATTGTAAAATCTATATAGCAATAAATAAATATTTGTGTTAGGAGTATGGCACGTTTTCATCCCTAAGGTCACTCTTGGCCCTAAACCTTGGCAGGAGCAGACCTTATCATCTTTGGAATCATTAATAGAAAAATAATAAAGATAGATGCATGGAACTTTTGTATACCACAAGGGCTGAAGAAAAATATCCTAAGATTTCTTGAAAAGACAACTCTTATTCTAAAACGCTAATAAAAATGCAAATATGTCTGTTCACGTGTGTTTAAAGAGTTCAAACCCAAAAACTCTGCATTCACCATGTGGAAAAAGAAACAAAAATGTACTGTACTCAATGGAAAGGTACAGATACATTATTCAAACATAATGGTCAAGGTTAAAATTAAAAGCCCACAGTTTTTGTGTTTCAGCACTATCTCTGTTTTTATTATCTCAAACAGTAACTAAATCAATCCATAATGGGATTCTTGTTCTAACTGCCAGTGCGTGTTTATTCTCCTTTATTGAATCTTCTAGTAACTTCGAAAAAATGGAACTAGAACTGAACAGCATGGAGCCATTTTATGCCAAGTGAAGACCGAAACCTATAGAAAACACTAAGGAAAAACATTTTACCGCCGGACCAAAGACAGAGAGAGTAAACTATTTGCCTTTTGTGAGACATTATATAACTTTTGCATTATTCTTTCTAGGGGATATGGATTTTTAGACCTATGCGGCATTTCTTTCTTCTATAAAGGTACCATCTTTGAAGAAACTCTAATCTTTGGAACAAGACAGATCTCACTCAAACCTGGAAACTGTCGTCAATCCAAGCCAAGGCATCCATTAAACAAAAACTGTACACATAGGAACAAAGGACATAAAATCACATTGACAAGGTTCTAGAAGTATATAGGATGGAACAATGTGAAAGCCTCCTACCAAAGAGCTACATAGACTAAATTATTCAGAAGAATGGCTGTACAGAGACTCCAGGATAGGAAAACCAAATAAAAATTAATTTGCTGAAAGGGCTGTATTTATATGAAGCAGACATATAATCGTAGGTTATACAATAGACCAACCAATTCAAAAGATGGCTCTTTATGATAGGAAAACCAAATATAAAGTAGTTTCCTGAAGGGGCCGTTGTTATACAAAATAGAATTATAATCTAATGTTATACAATAGACCAGACCATTCAAAAGGATGGTTCTCCCGAGACTCCAAGTGAGGAAAACCAAAAAGAAATTAATTTGCTCAGAGGGATTGTATGCCTGTATCTATACAAAATCAGGCTGCCTTCTAATTACTATTTTGTCAGACACTAATGATGCAAAGCATAAGTTCAAGTAGTGTACCTGCTGGTAATATGATGTAAAATGCTTAGCAAGTACTATCGCAAATTCCTCCACTGAAAGTTGCTCTGAACATTCCTTTGCTTTCACATAAACCTGTATCGCACATACTATAGCTATTTTAAACTGAAAATGGAGAGGCATTGCAGTTTATCTTTGTTGAGATATAAAAATAAGATGTCTGTCAAAGAAAGAATCATGTTTGGAAATCAGTCTATATATAATATCACAACTGATGGCTGACATAGTTTTAAGCCACCCATTCAATTAAGATTTTTTTTCCTCTTTTTTCTTTCTTCAATTAACTCTCATAATGATATTCATATGACATGGACATTATCTGATGTCTTTAGAAGTTTCAACTTGAAGACCTGAGTTCCTAAACTTCTTTATATATCTGGTTGAAAAGGCATGCATCTTAAATTTTTTTCAAATGGTAATCCTACTTCATCTTGCCAAATCATGTACTACAAAGCTCTCGGGAACTAGTCCCTAGCTAGCCCACATAAGCATTAAATATACTAAAATCGACGTCGGTTGAGTAAGTTCTCAAGTTTGATTAGGTGGTGAAAGATAAGGTTCAGTTATGTGAACTGGGCAGAGGGCAGTTAACTGCAACCTCCACATAGAAATTATAAAGTTTATCAGCCAGGTTGTCCTCTTGGCCCAGTGGGCAGGATATCGAACCCATGATCTCATCATGATCATGAATTCGAACTTGAACTCAGGACGATAGGGTTTCTTGGCATAGGGTCCCTGTGTACCAATTAGTCCACAAGGAATGTGTTGCACACGGGTATACGTGTTTGGGAAGGTGGCTCCCATTCTCCTGATGTGCTATATCACAAGGCATATAAGGATGCCAAATAATAATAAAGTAAATTTTGGACAACAACTTTTACATTGTCTGTTAATCGGGACAGTATGATAAGAAACATCCCTAATTCCTCATTTACCAGATAATGAGTAAAGACCCAATGTCTGACAATAGATAGAAAGACGGCAGTGGACATAAAATCAATCGTGTCTTGTTGCCAGAGCAACATCATTTGGGTATAAATTTAGCAACAAAAATCAGATTTTGAATCCATTAGTATTTAAGAAAAACAGTATTAACGGTACAGTCAGTAGACAGCAGAAACATATCAAAGCAACATAGTCCAAAACTCAGCTCAAAATAGAGAGATCATCAGAGATTCACAGGGCTACTCAAAATAGATATATCAGAGATTCATATTAGTGCAGGAACAAAAAGATTAACTATAATCGGTCAGTGCAAACTCCTAATCGAAGCGATCATCGGTTAGGTCTTGAGATGGAGAGGGATCGGAGAGAACAACTCACAGTGTTCTTCATGGTGTCGGTGGCGACGATTTCGGAGTTATCATCGTGAGTGTAGGAGGGGAGGCAGTCGGAGAAGAGACTGATGCTGACGCTCCACTCCACCATGAAATAGCGTCCATCTCTTCCCTTCCAAACCCTAGCCACCCTCACTCTCTCCTTCCCGTGCTGCTGCTCCAAAATCAACCTCTCGCTCGACATCGTCGCTGTTAATTACAGCTTCCCTCTCTCTCTATCTATATACCTGGAGGAGAGAGGGAGAGGAATCGAGAAAAGAATTGCAGATATGAACAGTGTTGAGAAGAAGACGAAGATGCTGAGTCAGAACTCGGTATGAATTGGACACTCTACGTGTACGCGCGTGTCTTCAAATACCGGCGGCTTCAGGCTTCAGTCTTCAGTGTTAATATCATGTGCGGAAAGAAACAATGATTCAGGTATATTGAAAGGCTTCCACCACTCTCACACTTAGCGCGTGGCTGTAATCAAAGGGGCCTCGTCGTGAGCCGGAGCTGTCACTCATCAACAGGTAAAAACAAAAAATTTACCACTTCATGATCTATAGCACACACAAAACTAAGGTTGGCTAAGAATAACCAAATCGACTTGAACCGATCTAAAAATATCTGAATTAATTTGGTTTAAAATCAAATCAAACTAAAATTCTATTAATTCAATTTTAGTTTATAAAATGGGAATTAATAAAAAATCGAACCAAACTAAAAATCGGTCGATTTAGACACAAAACTTTTTTTAAGTTATTGATTCTTATTAATTGAACCTAAAAATATTGGATCTTGAAAAGGAAGTCAAGCAATAAGTCAAAACTGGCAAAAAATGTGAGAATTTCATGAAAATCTGTTTATTACAAATTAAAAATCGACAATGTTATCAACGTAAGTTGGTGCGGAGAAGGGTTCTTCTCTTTGCGGTTTGAACCTTTCGCCCGTGGCGATTTTGGTTGTTCGTCGAAAATCGACGATGTCTCACGGTGGCACGGCTCCGCCTGTGAGAGCTTCTAGTACGACGATAGTTCCGGGTCTTGCGGTGGTAGCTGCGACGCAACTGGTGGTGAAGGAAGTAGATCTAGTGGGATGGCAGGAATGGAGTCGAGTGCAGTGGGGTTGAGGACGGAATTGCAGTTGGGGCGAGCTTGGGTAGCGACGGTAGATCGGTACTGGGAGGGAATTGGGGTTATCTGGCGTCGGTGGGCAGACTCATGCAAGCATACCGAATTAGGGGGTCTCGGCTTGCTTAAGCTTCAGTACGTGGGAACCGGCGGCTTTGATTGGTTGGTAGATCGGTATTGGGAGGAATATGGAATTATCTGGCGTCGGTGGGCAGACTCATGCAAGCACACCGAACTAGGGGTCCTCGGCTTGCTTAAGATTCAATACATCACTTGTGTGTCCTATTGTGATCGGTACTGTAAGAAAAAGAAGGGTCCATGGTGTCGATTGGTTTGATCGGGTTAAACCTAATGTGTTGGGAGAATTTGAATTTCGTGATGCACATATTGATCGCAGGGTTGATCAAGGAAACTGGTTTAAAGCGGACTGCAGCAAGATCACGGGGTTTCTTCATCTGTATGAGTTGGAGGTCGTGGCTCTGCATGAAGCTAACTAGTTCGAGTCTATTGGTCTCCGGAGTTATCATGGATGCCTGTGTAAAGCACTCTGCAGCAAGATCACGGGGTTTCTCCATCAGTATGAGGTAGAGGTCGTGGCTCTACATTATGCTAAACAGGTCGAGCTGCACAACTTTGGAGGAATCATTAGCGAACGGTGTTGCGTACTACCCACTATTGGAACATGTGTTCTTTGTTTTGCTTGTAATCAAATGACTCACGAATTGGCCATGTTTGCTTTAACTAACAGTAGTTGGGATTATGGTGAGGGGTCTGTCCCACCAACTATAGTTTCACATGTCCGACTTGATGTCGGGTTAGTTGTTATTTAATTAATAAAATTCGTTTTTCCATTCAAAAAAAAATCGACAGTGTTCAAAACTGAACTTATTCGAGTTCTATCGGTTCAATTTCAATTTTATTTTATCAAAACCAAAATTAGTTGGTTCCCTTCGAAACCCTAGCCACCCTCACTCTCTTCTTCTCATGTTCACTCTCTTCTTTTCGTGTTGCTATTCTAAAATTAATCTTGATTGACATCGCTGATGCACTGTTGTTACCTCTCTCTCTCTCTCTCTCTCTCTCTCTCTCTCTCTCTCTCATTGATCTGAAACTCGACCCACACACTCACCTGCATGGCTCGTAATCTGTAAGAGACTTACCCACGAGTTACGAATTAAGATACGGATATAAAATTCTTGGATTGCACGTTTGTCAATTAAGACCTGCGAGTGACTCAACCCGCCAGTAAAGTATAACAATAACTAGCATTTTTTAAATCGTAGCCCAATCAAGATACACCTAACTCAACATCAAAATCATATGCTCAAAGGTGGAAACTGCAAGGTAATAAGAGAGAATTCTTTGCTTTCTCTCTGGTAAAATGACGTCGTCTCGATTTTAAGTAGTTTTTGGACTTATTTGTACAACATAAGCTTTAAAAGTGTGTTGAAAGATATTGAAAGAAACCAGTTATTTTTTTAGTGAAAACGAGGAAAAAATAGTGCAATGGTAAAACAGTCATTTTGGGTGAAATGTCAACCAGTCGGACTAGACTGACGGGCAACACCCTTGTCACTCTATCCAAACATATGCAAGACATACGGAACAATCCTCTATGAAATTTCGCTCCAGGCTGGCAGGCCTCAACCTCCTCATTTTACCCCGTCAATCACAGGACGTGACATTGGCCCGTGGCCCAAACACACGGAATCAGGCAAAGGAGAGAGTGAGGGCGGCTAAGGTCAACATCTCGTCACTCGTTAACATATTTTGCAAGGGTCATACCTTTTTTATCCGGAGTTCAAATCAAGTAAAGTTATACATCAAAATGAAGAGAGTTGAATGCTCTACAACTTTGAAAAATAAAGTTTTCGAATCAGATATCTACATTTTAAGTTATGAGATGTGAAACATATGGGAAAAATGTGGCCAACTTTAAGGACCGACTTGACGGTTGAAAATCAACTAGCTGATTTACATAATCCACTTGAACACCCCGTCAAGTTGGCCTAGACGCGATTTTCAGCTTCAAAATCTCGATTTTGCTCCTATTTATTGTGGTATAAATAGTCTAATTAATTCCTTATATGGTATTAGGAATTTTAGAAATAGTTTAGAGAGATATTATTTAGGTTTAGGGATAATGACACTTTGTTACACTTAACTATAACGAAATGACACTTTCATACCCTAACTATTTTTCTCTCTTCTTAGTACCCTAACAATTATTTTGTGACAACCTATGCTAAAATGACTAAAATATCCCTGGTCAGTATAGGATTGGTCCAATTTTATTTATCAAATTATATTTAAAATGGGTCAAATTTAATTTTAGATTTGGGGCATAATTGTAATTGCATCTTAAATATAAACCAAATTGAACCAGAGATAAACAAAATTGAACCATTCAATTTATGGTTTTTTAATCCAAAATAGTTTATGTATTTTAGATATTTTAGAGCTATATTGTCACAAAAATATTGTCATGGTACTAAAAAAAAGAGAAAAATAGTTAGTGTATGAAAGTGTCATTTCGCTATAGTTAGGTGTAACAAAGTGTCATCATCTCTTAGGTTTAAAGTAGAGAGAGATTGGAAATCTATAGAAGGACGAGAGCTTAAAGAAGAATTGGAGCTCTCAATGATGTTCATCAACTAGTTTAGTGATTTCTTACTCTATTACCTTACTTCAATTATATGGTTTTGGAATTAAGCATATGAGTATAGATTTTGGAATTGAAAGGAATATCGAGTACAAATTTTGAGTTTGATGTTTGTGTATGAAAATTGATGAGAGATTGTGGATTTAGTTGGAAATTATGAATTAGTGATTATTGTTGAAATTTAATTGGTTGATTTTGGATCTAAATATTAAACTGAATCAAGATTGTGAGATTTCATATTTCTGCAAAATTGGAGGATGGATTATAGATTTGCGTGAAAATTGATGATTGTTGAATAGATATAGTTGATTAAAAGTAGATTTAGAAATTGAATTAAGATGGATCTTGTGAATTGAGATCATTTCCATAAAAAATGTAATCTTATACTTTGATTATTGAATCCATGAAGAAATTTAGTAGCACGTGATCAGAAATAAAATGAAGGGAAATGACTGAAAATAAGTCTGATTTCATGTTATTGAGATTTAATATTTCACCTCGTGAGTAAGCTTGATAATGATCTAATCTAAGATGAGAATTCACAAGAGTCGTCCAAAATCGTTCAATTATCTACTATGCACCATTTACAAATGATATAATCACACCACTATTCATCTTTCGAGTGAATATACTTAACTATAACACACATTTGTCTACACACTCTTATAAGAAGTTTATCCTACTTATTACATATATAAGGGAAAATGACACTTTTGTGCACCTAAATATACACTTTTAACATTTACATACCCTAACTTTTGTTTTCTCTTTTTTCCATACGTGAATATTATTTTGGACACTTTACCCCTAAAATTTTAAAAATACCGAAATTACCCCTGAGTTGAACCAAAATTAAATCTGGTCTGATAGAGAGAACCGGTCCAACTTTTAAAGAGGGTAAAAAGACGAAATTACCCTCACATGTTCATCAAATTTTCAATTGAATGCCCCTCTCTACCTTCAACCCTAAATCCTTCCCGTCCCCGCCTCCATCAACGGCCACCAGGAAGAACCGCCTCGTCGTCGCCCCAAGCCACTGGCATCTCCTCTACGAGCAGAACCACCTCGTCGTCGCCTCCAGGGTTCGCGACTCCCTCAGCGAATCCTCCATCGACCTCGACGTCGTCGCCTCCTTCGACACCGGTGGCGTCGAGCTCCTCTACGAGATCTGCCTCCTCTCCGCCCAACATCGCGCGCCACCGTCATGTTCCTCGTCGAGAACCGCCAGCTCCTCTACTCTTGTTGTGGTGCCGATTATGATACAAATCCACAGTTGGCGGCGGAGCCTAGGGTTTCAGAGGTGAGGTCATCGAGAAGGGGGCGTCGAGAGGGATGCGTCGAAGGGATGCGTCAGAGACGATGCGACGAAGGGCCGGAGGCGGAGGCGGATGGCCGACGCGGAGATGGGTGGTTAGACTGTCGGAGAAGATGATGAACAGTGAGGAGAGAGGGGCAAAAATGTAATTTAATAATTTACTTTTCAATTTTCAATTTGTTATTTGAAAAGACCAATATACCCTTAAATTGTGTGATAATTTTGTTATTCAATGGAGGGTAAAAAAGTAATTTCATTATTAATTAAAATATGGTTGGATCTGGTTGAAATTGAACCGGCTCAATTCAGGGGTAGTTTCGGTATTTTGAAATGTCTGAAGAAAATTGTCCCAAAATGAAACTAAAGTATGGAAAAAAGAAAAAAAAAAGTAGGGTATGTAAGTGTGAAAAGTGTATATTTAGGTGCACAAAAGTGTCCTTTTCCCCATATATAATTACACTTCTAGAATTTGGTACGCAAAATTGTCACTATATCTTAATTTCCTCTATCTAAAAATTTTATACACCTCATTTACCGTCAATTCGTCATAATGTAAATAATATTTTCACACTTCAAGTATTACACAAAATGAGTTGATTAATGTGGAACATACCTTGTGATATTCAAATTGATGATCTCGTTCACATAATTCATAGGAAAAAACTCATACAATCGATTATTTATGTAATTCCTCTTCACTTACATGTTCATTTTTTGAGTAGTGTACGTTGGTCGCATAATAAAGTACATAGACAAAACATGTTTATTATTTATTTAAATACACATAATCTATTTAGCATGAATAAAATAATAAATTTCAGTTATATATATTATTTATATAATTCAAAATAAATTTTAGTTTAATTTTCAAAACTTATTCAAAATTGGTTTGAATAAATTTTATAGAATTGAGTTAGGTCTTGATAATTTAAAGCTTAATGACATCCAATTTATAATGACAATTTAAAATGTTTTATAGAAACTCATTCTAACAACTTAATATCTCAACAACAACAAAATTCTAAAACTTTAGATGAAAATATGATGAATATATCAAAAATTATTTATAAAATAATTGTCCATAGTGAAGTAATTTAAATCCTGGCCTTTTATTTCATAAAATTGCGTACGAGTTTAGAATATTATATTGTTTTTCTTGTGTAAATATTTGGGGAAGGAAGATTCAAACACACTTAAAAAATATTTTTTTTCCAATTTTCATACAATCAAATTTAAACTTACCACCAGCTTGAGCATGACCTAGTGATCTCCCTACCTTCAGACTAGAGTTTGAGGCTCATCACGATATTTAAGTGAAGTGGGTTTAACGATAGTTAGAAAAGACAATGTGTAATTCAAAAAAAAAATTTTAACTTACCATTTTTTGCACCCGAATTATGACGATTTCATTTTGTCACTAACACCAATAAAAATAATTAATTTTTTTATTTTATAGAAATATCAATAATACTATTTAGGTCTATTATAAACCCTTTATACAAAAAAAAACATTTTTAACGTTTGCTTGCTCTGAGTTTGTTTGCTCCTCCATATTTAATCTAACCCATTTATTAAAATTTTGAATTAAGGTAGTGGTGAGACAGGAGAAGGAAAATGTGAACATGAATACATAAATCTCCTTTTTTTGTGTTTTATAGTTAGTTTTGTAATATGTTATAAATTTAAGGGATAATGACACTTTGCTACACCTAAATATAGCAAAATAATACTTTCATATTCTAACTATTTTTCTCTCTCTTTTAGTACATTGACAATTTTTTTGTGACAACCTATGCCAAAATAACTAAAATACACTTGATTTAAGAAATCAAAATAGAACTGGTCCAATTTGATTTATCAACTCAGATTTGAAATTATTCAAATTTAATTTTAGATTTTGGGACATAATTTTAGTTATATCTTAAATATTAATCAAATTGAACCAATAATAAACAAAATTGAACCAATTCAATTTATAGTTTTTTAAACTAATTGTAGTTTAGGTATTTTAGACATTTTAGAGGTAGTTTTCACAAAAAAATTGTCAAGGTACTAAAAAGAGAGAAAAATAGTTAAGGTAAGAAAATATTATTTCACTATAGTTAGGTGTAACAAATTGTCGTTATCCCTAAATTTAATACAAGCATAGTGACAATTTGATTTCTAACATGCCGTAAGAAAAGTTATGGTCAATGTTAAGTGAAATTTGAATAAACAAATTGGAGCTTCGTTGCACTACGTTGGAGGTTGAAGATGCATCAAACAACATCGTTTGGGTGAAACTTTCGATTTATAATTTAAAATATTTATATTATAAACGTAGTCAAACTCAGTCATAATATTGTGTTAATCCATCTAATACATCCAACAAATTACGAGTTCGATTACAACATATTCTTTAGTGATAAAGGGATGAGACACCAAAAACAATTTTTCAACAACAACAAATCTTTTGTCCAACAAAAAGACCTTCATTGAGAGAGGTTACTCTATAATGAAATTATTTTGAGAATTTAAAGATTATTGAGTAGATTATTTTTCATGAGTTGCTTTTAAGAAAGAATAGCTTTTTTATTCTGCAGTGACACATTTCAAAAGTTTAAGTGTTAACCAAAGACACTTCAGTGTTTGTATAAAAAGTTAATTCAGGTAGTGATGAAATAAAATGAAATGAAGAAAATAATAATTTAGGTATGCGGAAGCAACAAATTTAAATCGAGAATATCAGAATTAGGAACACTAATATTTTTTTTGAAGGTAGAAACACTAATATTTGGTGTACCCCTCTTGTTATTTATTTATTTATTTATTTGTAAAAGCAAACGCTGACTTTACTAATATTGTTGGGGTGCATCACAGCCACGTACCACGGCCCAAACCAACGGCCCAGATCGATTCCCAAACCTAGGCGCACTAGAATTCTAGATCCTTCCATGAGAGGAGAAGCTTACGATTTCCTAACTGTCTTCGAATCAACAAATCTCCACCGTCGAATCCAGTTCCCTTTATATCCCAGATCTCTCACAACTCTAAGACCCTCTCTCTCTCTCTGGCCGTCTCTCGTTCTCTTCTCTGCACCAAGATCAAATCTTTCCTCTTCGATCACCTATCGGTGAGCTCCCAATACTTTCCTATATATCTATATATATGTATATAAGATTGTTTCTGGGTTCGGATTGAAATTGGGTATTGACGATTTTTGATCGGTTTTGTTCGCAGAGGATCGATTTAGAAGAGAAAGAAGATGTTTGGGAGAGCTCCGAAGAAGAGTGACAACACCAAGTACTACGAGGTTCTTGGAGTCTCCAAGACCGCGTCGCAGGATGATCTAAAGAAAGCTTATAGGAAAGCGGCGATTAAGAACCATCCTGACAAGGGTGGTGACCCCGAAAAGGTAGTTTCAAATCCAAATTCTAGTGTTGTTTTGTGTAATCTGCAGATCTGGTGTTATGTGTTGTGTAATCTTCAGTTATTGCCACTGGTTTTTGTAAGCATTGGTATGGTCGTTGATTTATTGGGTGTATCGCACATGAATTGGTTTAATTGTTGTGTATTTGCTGACCTAACTCTAGTTTTTTTATGTTGATGAATTAGAGATTTTGATGTTAAAGCTGTCGGTTTGTGCCATTGAAACTTATTATTTTAGGTTTGATCAACTGCTATAATAATTACTTTGAGTTGTGAAGTAGTGATTGTCTACAAATATCCCTGAACCTCTTCCTTTTGGTTTCCAAACTTAATATTGAGATCTGTATGAATTTTGCTGGCTTGTAGTTTAAGGAGTTGGCTCAAGCTTATGAGGTTTTGAGTGATCCTGAGAAACGGGAGATATATGATCAGTATGGTGAAGATGCCCTCAAGGAGGGAATGGGTGGTGGTGGTGGTGGAGGCCATGACCCATTTGACATATTCCAGTCATTCTTTGGAGGAAGCCCCTTTGGTGGTGGTGGAAGCAGCAGAGGCAGAAGGCAGAGGAGGGGTGAAGATGTTGTCCATCCACTCAAAGTTTCTTTGGAAGATCTCTATAATGGGACATCCAAAAAGCTTTCACTCTCTCGCAATGTTATCTGTGTGAAGTGCAAGGGGTTAGAACTTAGAACTTGACTAGCTGATATTTGATTTCTTATTTATGACACTTACAATTTGCTAACTTTGGATTTTCAATGTCATTGTATAGTAAAGGATCTAAATCCGGTGCTTCAATGAAGTGTTCTGGCTGTCAAGGTTCTGGAATGAAGGTGTCAATTAGACATCTCGGTCCATCTATGATCCAGCAAATGCAACATCCTTGCAATGAATGCAAGGGCACTGGCGAGACTATCAACGATAGGGACCGCTGCCCACAGTGCAAGGGTGAGAAGGTTGCTCAAGAGAAGAAAGTGTTGGAAGTTCATGTTGAGAAGGGCATGCATAATAGCCAGAAGATTACATTTCCAGGAGAAGCTGATGAAGCAGTAAGTAAATCTTGTCTTGCTATTTAATGATCAAGTATGCTTTATATCACCGTGTTCCATATGGTTACTGATGTGTACTTGTACTTATGTTTTGCTGCAGCCGGACACTGTCACAGGGGACATAGTCTTTGTCCTACAACAGAAAGAGCATCCCAAGTTCAAGCGAAAGGGCGACGATATCTTTGTTGAGCACACTTTGTCCCTTACAGAAGCACTTTGTGGCTTCCAATTCATCCTAACTCATTTGGATGGCAGGCAGCTTCTTATCAAATCCCAACCTGGGGAAGTTGTCAAGCCTGGTAAGCTATCTAGCAATCATAGTTTTTATTGTTGATTAATAGTGTATAATGCTGCAATTGTCACTCCATTGTGGAATGTTTTGTTGATGGGTTGTCTCGTACAGACCAGTTCAAGGCTATAAATGATGAGGGCATGCCGATATACCAGCGCCCATTCATGAGGGGTAAGTTATACATCCACTTCACTGTGGAGTTCCCAGATTCGTTGAGCCCCGAACAAAGCAAGGCACTAGAGGTTGTGCTGCCTCCAAGGACATCAGCGCAACTGACTGACATGGAGGTTGATGAATGCGAGGAGACTACATTACATAATGTCAACATTGAGGAGGAGATGCGCAGGAAACAAGCTCAGGCTTCCCAAGAGGCATATGATGAGGACGAAGACATGCATGGTGGTGCTCAGAGAGTGCAATGTGCTCAGCAATGAGGAGGAATGGATGGTGATGATAAATTGTTGGTCGTCGGGAAAGCAAGTTAGTATAAAACATATTCTTTCTTTTTCCATATAGGCTCTGCCTGCAACTGGTTTTCTTCGGAGGCAAGCTTATACTCTGTCCTAAGTTTCTAGTAGTTATTTGCAGAACATTGATATTGTTATGGTGTATTTTCTTATGAGAATCTAGAATTTACTTTATTTGTGTCACTGCAATTGACTTGTCCTATGTTCAATTTGGAATTTGCATTTCCTGTTACATGATTTCACTAACTATATTGCACACATCTGTTTGCCCATCTTTGAATGCCTCAATGTGTGAACACATTTTACATTTAGCAGCCACTAATAACTTCAAATGAATAGGATTGAATGTGCGGCTTTACCCCAAATATAAAGGATAATTCGAGGTGCTACACAATATTGTTGTTTTTCACTTGACTGCAAAATTTTTACTTCCGTCCAATTCTGTCAGTTTTAAACATTTTTGACATGTGAAATGACTAAAATACTCTTAAGGTTAAATGATTTATTATAATTGGATTGAAAAGACTAAAATGCCCTCACCTATTCTTCTAATTTTCAAAGACATGCCACTCTTCTCTTCCTTTTTCTTTTGTCTCTGCAACTCCACCACCATCTCATCTTCTTCATCGTTTAATTATAATTGAAGATTTAAATACCAAACTTAGTGCAACGGCGAGAATTGACAATAATCTATTTTTCTTAGAGATTGAATCAGCAAGCAAAGAATAAAATCTCGATTAAGTTTGAGAAAATGATTGTTGCACATGGATTCTCCGCCACCACCGTCCACAAACCCACTCCTCCTTCATCGAATTCTCCGGCGTGGAAGAAATCTCCGGCCGATTGTCTAAATCCACCGTCCACCCAGGTTCAAAGCTCGCCGGCTTCCGCTTGTGGCTCCACGAACACCGGCGGCGGCGGACTTGGGTTCCCTCGCAAGCCCATGAATTCTGACTTTCAACAAGTTCAAGATTGCAATAGGTGATGTAAGGGAGGTCTTGACGTCGTTGAATCTCGAGAAGGCAAATTGAGTTTTTGTTACTAATTTCATATTTTAAGAAAAAAATATATCAACATGTTAGTAATAAGTTTTCAAAAAATCTAGCTTTAAAATCGTTGAAATTGGAGTTTTGTACCCAAAGTTGTGGCCAAATGCAACTTAAAAGTGAAAAATAAATTCAGGCATGCTGGAAGTTGAAGATGGAAGCTACGGTGTCGTTTCCAACATTGATATCAAGTTTTCTATATATAAAGGACGGTACTAAAATAATTAGTGGTGCATTTGGCCTAACGGGTGGGTATTAAAATCCTACCTAAGAGGTTTGGGTTTTGATTCCAAGTAACGTTTTCATAATTTTTACGCTTTCTCTCTCTCACCATGCCAAAAAGACGCCGTTGCACCCATCTTCAACCTCCTGCAACACAAAACTGATTTTTGAAGCTTGAACTAATATTTGGCCATAACTTTACCTATAGAATTCCGATTTTAGTGATTTAAAAGCCAAAATTCTCGAAATTTAATCATAAACATGTTCATATATAAACTCTATAAAATAAGAAGCAGATAAAAAAAAACCAAATTTGGTTTTGGCTATAGAGTTTTTCTAATTTGAGCCACATCATAAACTTTTTGGTCATTCCCAGACCCACTAGATCTCAAACGGCGCTTTCTTCTGTTGAAGACATCTCCGCGACGGACAGCAGCTCTGGTGATCGGGAGGCGGAGCAGATCGAGAGGCGTAGTGAGATGGAGAACGTTGCGGCCGATCATCAACGAAGAAGATGGGTTTGCAATTTTGAACTTGTTGGAAGTCATAATTCATGGGCTTGTGAGAGAACCCCAAGTCTTGCAGAGACAAAAGAGAAAGGAAGAGGAGAGTGGCATGTCTTTGAAAATTTGAAGAATAGGTGAGAACATTTTAGTCTTTTCAATCCAATTATAATAACCATTCAACCTTAAGGGTATTTTAGTCATTTCACAAGTCAAAACATGTTAAAAGCTAATGGAATTGGATGGAAAATGCAAAGTGAAAATTCTGCACATTTTAGGCGTAGTCAGGTGAGAAAAAATTGTAGGTATAGTCAGGTGAAAAACAGCAATATATAAGTGCAGTCACCTGAAATTATCCCTAAAATTAATTGTCATTTAAAATTAAAATGAGATAGACAGAAACAAACAGGCATCAATCACATGACTGAGAGATGTGGCTCTTTCTCTCGCTCCATGAAATCTTGCTTCTGGTTTCTCCTATCTGCTACGATGACTTGGGCTTTTGTCCAATTTTGTGGATGATTTTGTTACTCTTATAACTTTTAAATCTTGCATTCGTTTCTTCTTGTGGATACTTATTTTATTGTTGAATTTTTTATACCAAAATCAGTAAAATTAATAAAACCATTAATTATCTCTTGTGGGTTGTGTGTGCTATTGTGCTATCCATAACTAGAGATAAGCAGAAATTGGTAAAGTCTGTCCTTTTGTTGTGGGTTCTTATAATTCGGTTCCTGTAATTGTTAGTAAGTTTCTGGAAATTCTATGCCAAATTGAGATTTTGAAGTAGTATGGGATTGAGGAAAACCCATTATTGGGCATTTGGTGGTATAGTTGGAACCTTAGTTGATCGTGTCGTTTCTTATTTACGTGGATTAGCTCTAACCTTTTTTTGATCTAAAGTGTGTAATCTTTTTTGGCATGCCACCTTATGATATGCTAATGAAATTGTTTTACAGGGAAGTACGAAATTGGAAAGAATGCTTGAAAAGATTAGCGCTCTAAAATATAGACATGCTGATGAGGTGTAAACATCACCATATCATATTAGTTGATCTTTTAAATAAATGGTTAATACTAAAAACATATCACCAAACTATGTCCAAAAGTTTCAAGAAGGGATTGTACTACGATGGAAAACTGGACGATCAAAGAAGAAGATAAAGACATGAAGATCAAACAAAAGCATTGGAGCATTGGAGCATTGGAGCAATTAGCATTACTAAGATATGAAACTAACTTATGCTAAGTATATTTTTATGATAAATATTTTTGTATTTATGGCGTTAAGGTTGGTTAGAGATTATAGATAATTCTCATAAAAATGAATTATGTGTATTTGATTTTTTTTTGAAAAGGAGAGACGAACTTATTATATTAAAGAATCGTCTGCCATTATAATACGAGTTAAAGTGTCTGGTACATCAACACTATTAAACTCGAGATGTGTGCTCGAAAGAACATTAATAGCTAAATAATATGCTACATGATTAGTGACCTAGGAATAAAAGAAAACGTAATAAATACAAATATACAACACTAGTTTTTACAATCCTTAAATAGAGAACCAATGGGAGAAGTTGGAAAAGCCATACTTTAATACACCATCATATAATACCATCTAGGGAAAACTAATGCCAAAAGACATAGCTATTCACATCTTTTAAACTGGACACCTAACTACACCCAGAGATTGAAACTGGACACTTAACACCTACCGTTAGATTTTTTGTTAAAATTTTTAAGTAAAAAGACAAAAATGCCCTTGGACAGACTTCAAATTTTCAAATCATGCCATTTCTGAGTTTTGGTGTGTTTTTCCGATCAAGCTTCTCCACAACCACCGTGTTTCTCGCCGGCCTCGTATTCGACCTCCGACCGACTTTTCCGGCCATCCTCGCCTCCTAGCCGCTCACCGGAGGCTCGCCGGAAATCTGCTTTATATCGCCAGTTTTACTTTCACTTCCCTAATCCACACCCCAAACAACGGTTTTCGTTACAGGAACCTGGTAACCATCTCTATCAGAAAGTAAGGATGGGCAAGCTAGTAGGGCAGCGAACGACTTATCCCTTCGAAATGGCGAATACTAAGGTTTATCGCAAGCATGGGATGGGAGACCTATACTATAACTATAGTATAAATAGAGGAAGACGCGGAGCCCCTCACCAGATCCCGTCGCTTTGGCCTCCACTGTTTCTCATGACCTCATAAATGCCTGAATCCGACCCACCACCTCAAACTGCTCCTAGGAATCGTCGAATCAACAAATATGTACTGCTATGTGCCGTTTAGGCCTCCACCACCTCAATCTTGCTCGAATATGGTGAGCCCAATTCGAAATCGGGTCGTGGTGGTGACCTCACAATGGCGGCTCATGGTCGGCCTCGCCACCGTGTCGGTGATCGGGATCGGATTAGGGGTCGTCGCAAAGGCGGAGTCGCCATGGTGGCTGGTGATGAACAACTGGATTGAAGAAGGCAAGAGGATCCTCGGACAGTGACGAGGAAGCGGAGCTCCGGTCAGCAAATTGTGATCATAACTTTGCTCCGGCGACGGGCTCCTACGAACCTTTGGTCAGCGGCTAGGAGGTGAGGATGACCGGAGAAGTCGGTCGGAAGTCGAATACAAGGCCGGCGAGGAACACGGTGGTTGTGGAAAAGCTTGATCGGAAAAACACACCAAAACTCAGAAATGGCATGATTTGAAGATTTGAAATCTGCCCGAGGGCATTCTCGTCTTTTTACTTAAAATTTTAACAGAAAATCTAACGATAGGTGCTAAGTGTCCATTTTCAATTTCTGTGTGTAGCTAGGTGTCCAGTTTAAAAGATGAGAATAGTTATGTGTCTTTTAGCCTTATTTGAGCGTGGATGTGTATAGTTTTCCCTACAATCTATTCTCATTCCTTTTTTAGGGTTAACAGATGATAAATGTTTGCCATAAAACACTATCTAATGATCATTATCAATATTTATACATGCAAACTTTATACTATATTTTAGTGTTTTTACCATAACTATTTAATAAAAATGAATAACAGTGACTATTTGAAAATACTTTTAACATAATTATATCCAAGCTCAAAACATTTTCTTACAAGTACACCTAGAGGTAGAGGGGCAGCCCCCCTCCCCCTCCGGCCAGAAAAGTAAAAAAATTGTTAAGGAGAATTTTGTTCGGAAATCACAATTGCCCCCCTCCCCTCCCCAAAACGTAATATATATAAACATTGTTTAAGATTGTCAAAAATTATAGTTGGTTTAGTGATGAGGGAACAACGCTTATGATATAGTGGTTAATAGTTCGAGTCTATATTTATATATACATGCAATCTAATTTTGAACTAAACTTAAGCTCAAAATATTTTTTGTTATAAGCATTTAATAGTTAATTTATTATTAAAATTAATTTTTAATCAACTATATTATTAATATGCTATTTTGCCTCTCTTGAAAAAATTTCTGAATATGTCCTTGGTGTACACTGATGTTTTTCTTTTCAACAAAAGTGCATTTTGTGGCAAGTAGTGGCAGCTTCGCAGCTGCCTCCAAAACCTATGGTTCCTCCACTATTCTTGGTTCTGCCATAACTCTAATACTAAAATAAATGGAAAAGTATATCTAGCCACATTAATCTTGGCCCAAAAAACACATAGTTAGCATGGTGTTTCTGTTTTTTTTTTCTTCTTTCATTTTTCATAACTATGAAAAATAGAGGTCTCCGAAGCTGGGCATCAGGATCGTGACAAACCCGACCAACAACATCATCCTCATCACTGTCGGTAACGAGGTCATTGTTGGGAAAATGTCTCTTAAAAGACTTTCTTTTGGTCTTCCAAATTTTGTGAGTTGCATGACCTTGATGGAGGAGTTGCATCCTCCATTATTACTCATGTTAATGACCTTTTATTCCCCTATTTTATCACCCTTTTATCTGTAGACCAATAATTATGAATGTAAAAACAAAAATAAATGGAATAAGGAAACGTAAGGATTGTACCGAAACTTGATAAGACGGTGATTGCAGATTGTGTGAAAGAGTCGTTCGAGTCCAGCAAGTTGCTGTTTCCTTAAGACGATATTGCTCCCTCTAAGGCACTTGAAGGAATCTCGAGCAATTGTCTCCCAAGATGAAACAGACTAAACCACTAATGAGTGCTTCGAATAGTGAAGTCTGGCGACCTAACGATGATGTTGCGGCCCTTGGACCAGAAGTTCGCCAGATCAGACCAGATCAGAACCGAACCGAGCCGTGCCGACGGGACGGGACTGCAGCGGTGGTGCGCGCGTGTGGTTGTTTATCAACCCGAGCTGGTGTGCGGGTTTCCCCACTACACGTTAAGTGATGACCCAAGACCACACCTTAAGCATTCATTTCCAAGAATATAATGAGTCACATTCGTTCAAGTGTGAGCGATGTGGTACTCGATATATTGATTATATAATTTGTAGCATCTTTAAGTGCTATTATCTCATTCAATATTTGATTGATTTTTATAAATGTATACCCTAAGTTGTAGTTCTCGAAAAGGTGAACACAACGGACATACACATGAACCGATTTGATTACTATAATCGATCAGAATGTTTGCCGGAAAATCAAATAGAAACTTTGTTTCCAACATTATCTTCCTTACTATTTATTCATGGTGTGTTCATGTTGGACACAAAAATTAAAACAAGTTTTTCCTTATGATCTCTCTCTCTCAATTTGTTCTTTTTGAATTGGTTGTTGGGTCTTGAGTATTGAGTTGTGTAGTTTCAAAACTCGAAATCGTGAGTGCACACGTCTCCGAACTCCTATGTTAATCTTGGGAAGCTACCGGCATCAAACGATTTGCACCGAGGTCGTGCCAGAAATATCTTTTAAGGCAGTGACTAATCTTATACCACAACACAACTTTATTCTATCGATAAGTTCCTCTTAATCCTCATTTTTATACTGAATTTTTCCAACAATTTAAAAGGTATTTCATATGAGTATAACAATAGTTGTTGTGAATTTCTGCAATTATTTTTTAATTCCATTGTATGTGGAATATTGCTCAGAAATTCGTAAAGTATTGATATTGTTTGTGTTCAACCTTGGTTTTGATGTGAATAAGGAACCGGAACGGCCACACAGAGGAGATATAGTTCTCCATTGTACGAACAGAGACGGTGATAATTGGAGATGGTCTCCTTCCTTTGGTGTCATCGTTTTTGGTTTGTTTTGCTTCTTATATATACATATGTGCTTGCTGGAAAGAGATGCCAAATGTGTGTATTGATTCATAATTGATGATTATTATATATACATGTATTTGTATGTGTGTGTGCTTTTCGGTTCTATCATATATGCATAATATACATGTATGTTCATGCTCTATTATATATGTAGAATCAAGCATGATTTGTACGTGTGTATATATATATATATAATATAAATGTTTGTTATATATGTAAGCATTATTTGTATATGTGTAAGTAGGACTGTTCATGGTTACATAACCGAACCGAACCGACAGGTTCGGTTATGGAACATTCGTAACCTTTAACCGAGCCGATGGGTGGTCGGTTCGGCTCGGTTATAACCGAATAACCGATCGGTTTTGACCGGTCGGTTGCTCGGTTAACCGGGTCATTTGTGAGCCTAATTTGGGGCCTTTTCAGGCCCAATCCAATGTAGATACCCATTTTTTGGGCCATTTCAGGCCAAATCCTAATCATATGTCCCAAAATACACTTCAAGAAATCAAAATACACATTCAAGCCAAAATACACATACAGTACTAGTACATTACAGTCCAAATTGTTTAAAAAACAGTCCAAAATACTAAAATAGAATGTCCAAATGAACCAAATCCAACATCCAACATCACGCCTTCACTGTTCTAAGTCCAACATCAGGCTGATTCCAACATCCCGCCTTCACTGTTACATTTCCTGAAAATTTGCATTTATAAAAAATTATACAAGGGCAGAGAGCCAGAGACAGTAAATTTGCATTTATAAAAAGTTATACAAGGGCAGAGAGCCAGAGCCAGATTTTCAGCAGGCAACATAAAAATGCATTTATAGTGGCAGAACCAGAATGCATAAAAAACAGTGGCAACAAGCCAACAACTCTACAATAGTGGCAGAACCAGAATGCATAAAAAACAACAGTGGCAACAATAGCATAAAAAAATTAAAACAGTGGCAGAATGTATAAGACTGATAAGAGAAACTTAATTTACAACTTAGTGCTATGCATAAGAGAAACAGTGGCAGATATGGTTAACAACTTAACATGGCAGAATGCATTTATTTTCATTTATAAAAATCAGATTCCATACCTCCCAAAAATCAATGCTTGGAACACCTTCTGTTGATGCATTTATCGCAAGCTCTGTAATAAAAAGGTAAACAAAATCTCAATAAGTTAATAAAAAGTTCAAAACCATACACTTGAAATTGGAATTCAATTAAAACAATAATTACTATTAACCTTCTTGGACCATTTGTTCTTCAAGCAACTCTTCCTCTAATAAGATCTTCGTGGGGGTCGTTTTCAACCAATCTTGAGTGCAAACTAGAGCTTGTACCATGTCAGTACTTAAAGAGCTCCTGAAATCTGTTACAACTCTACCACCCGTACTAAATGTTGATTCGGAGGAAACTGTGGAGATCGGGATGGCCAAAATGTCTTTAGCCATGTTGGCTATAACCGGATAGCGATGACAATTCAGTTTCCACCAACCCAAAACATCAAAGATTTGACCCTCAGGCACATCCGGTTCTAGCCGTTCTTCCAAATACCTTTCTAACTCAGATTTCACATTTTCCGGTTGACTACATTCCTCTTGGTTGAATAAAGCTTTACTCACCCCAATCATAGGATCTGTCAATGATACACGAGGAGGAGGATTGGGTGCTTCATTTCTGGTCGGGGCAGCAGTGGCGCCTAATTTCTCTGTATACACCTTGTTGTACTCGTTGAACATGTGAAATAGACATGATTGAACAGAATCATGTAGTTTTCAATAATCCTCGGGAGAGTATATATTCTCCATCGACCATCTAACGAACTTCAGCTTATGACGGGCATCAAAGATAGGGGCTAAGAATATGTATATGTTAACAGTTTCCACATTACCAAAGTACTTATCGTACTTAGCCTTCATCTTTCTAGCCAAGAAATAAGATGACTAATTTTAACAAAGATTGTGAGAGCTATTTTTCGTTAATATTTCATATTTATGGTGCATGAATAGACTATGTTACTAACGAACTAGTCTCGATCTTCATAATAGAAAATGATGATAAGGCAATGAGAATATCCTATGAGATTTATTTTGAACTTGAGTCTATCGTTACCATCAGACTTGTGCTGCCTGACTTAAACTAATGGTTGTAAGACCATTAGTTGTTTTGGATCTTAAGTGAAAGATCTTACACGTTGGTATAATGTACAAGTTTGAAGCTTGACTTAATGTCAAAGACCTTACACAAATAAATGTGTAAATTAGTGGCTAAGATGTCATAATTTTATACCTACACTTTAATAAGTTTTCTAACGTGTCGGAATACTTTGTGCTAGGTGCTTGTGAGTTGGGGTGTTCAAAAAAACCGAAACCGAGATAACCAAGTCGAACCGAGCCGAAACCGAGCCAATCGGTAGCCGTACCGATTAATTCGGTTAAATCGGTTCGGTTATGGTATATAACCAACCCTTGTTCGGTTCGGTTGTTAGTTACGAGACTCCGGGAACCGCCTTTAACCGAATCGAACCGAATAATCGATAATAATTATAAATTATAATAATAAAAACCTATTATTCTAGATCTAGAACACTCTCGTCACTCATCAGATCTCACTCTCCTTCCACACACCGTTGCTCATCAGAACGCGTCCCCGTCTTCTCTCCGCCTCCTCCCGCATCCCCATTCTCTCTCGACCTCTAACCGTTTCCCGTCCTCTCTCGGCCTCCAACCACGTCCCGTCCTCTCTCGGTCTGCTTACAAAAACATTGAATGTTCAATCGATTAACCGACCGACCATAACCGATTGGTTATTCGGTTATAACCAAACCGAACCGACCACCCATCAACTCGATTTTCGGTTACAAATGTTCAATAACCGAACCGGTCGGTTCAGTTCGTTTATAGTCGGTTCGGTTCAGTTATCCAACCGTGCACACCCCTACCTGTGAGAGCGATTGAGATTTCATAGCCAGTTCGTAGTGGTTAAAATGAGAAGTACTTGATGGTTCTCATACTAGTTTTTCATAACCGATTTTCGGTGGTGTTGCAGAAGCACACTTGATGGATCTCGGGTATAACAAATCTATAGCCGGTTTTTGGTGGTGCTATTGAGAGCACTTGATGGATCTTGTGTTTACAATTTCATAACCGATTTTCGGTGGTGTTGTAGAGGCACACTTGATGGATCTCAGGTATAACAAATCCATAGTTGGTTTTCAGTGGTGCTATTGAGAATACTTGATAGATCTTGTGTTTAAAATTTCATATCCGGTTTTCAGTGGTGCTATTGAGAATACTTGATGGATCTTGTGTTTAAAATTTCATATCCGGTTTTCAATGGTGCTATTGAGAGCATTTGTTGGATCACGTGTTTTAAATTCCATATACGATTTTCGGTGGTGCTATTGAGAGCACTTGATGAATCACGTGTTTGATAAATTCATAAACAAAGTTTGGTGACGTCTCTAAGACGCACCTGATAAAATTTATCAATTGATGTGAGGTCGGACTTTATATCCTTAATAGCTCAAAACATTTTGTTAGGTGTTTTAGAGAAACACTTGGAGAGCTACCTATGTGAGTATAATGGTTTGGTCGCCATCTATGAAAGACGTGAGTTAGTCTTTCTGGAGCACTCATTAAAATTCAAGGTGTACGCATGGTCTTAAAAGCGTTTGTGTGAAAAATATCGCGGAACTTACATAACTTCGAAGGTATGATATGTGTTGTGGGGTGTATCAACCGAAACTGAACAAGTTCAAGACGTGAGTGCACGCATCTCCAAACTGCCGTGTTAACCTTGAGAAGCTACCGACATCAAACGATTTGCACCGAGATCGTGTCGGAAATAACTTTTAAGGCAGTGACTAATCTTATACCACGACACATCTTTATTCTACCGATAAGTTCCTCTTGATCCTCATTGTTATATTGAATTTTTCCAACAGTCATGAGCTTCAGTGACCCCAACATTATCCTCATCACCGTCGACAACGAGGTCTTGAAGAAATCGTACATGATTATTGGTTTAGTAAAGGCCGTGATGGGTTGGAGAAGAAATTGAGACTCCATCGAATCGAAGATATTGTAGAAAGGATATGATAGTGATATGATCGTGGTTACTCGGAGTGATATGAGTTGATATGATTATTTAGAGAGATTAATTAAGGATAGAAGAGGTTACTTGGGTTCACGGTATATGTTGTGTACACCAATTAGGAATTGTCAACTCTCATTCAGAATGGTTACTGAGAGTGTGTGATTTGCTGATATGTTGGAAACAAAATTCTTGAATACTCAATAGAAATAGCAAATACAAGGCTAAGCGCGTTCCGACGAGTTTGGGTGAGCTCCGACGATGTTTTCGGCGAGCCTCCGGTCAGTGGCTAGGAGGAGAGGACGACATGAGAAGTCGGTCGGAGACGAGGCCGACGAAACTTGAGTTATGATCATCAGAGAAACAACCAAAATTCTCATAATGACATGATTTTAAAACTTTGAAATCTGATCAAGGGCATTTTTGTATTTTTTTTACTATAAATCAAACAGTAGGTGCTAACTGTTAATTTTCGATCGATCGCTAAATGTAATTATGTTTCTTTTGGCCCAAAATAAATGTGACTAGGTGTACTTTTTCCTAAATTAAATAGATCAATTTTAGTTAATTTTAGCATGAGTGAATAAATAAGTTTGCTTTTATGGTTGGTAGTTTAGTAACTTCCATTAGCACAATAACACTCATGGTGATAAAGTGACTATTGTACATAAAGTACCTACCCAAACATTTCTAATGTCTACTTCAGTGCGTGTCTACAGTACATCACAGTATCACACTCGCAGGCAGTTGTACCAAATCGATCGATCCCATACTCATACGTGGCCGCATCTCAACTACTTGTCACTTAGTTCCAGAGACAGGCCTGTGAGTTTAGCTTCTACAACGGCGGCCCTAGAAAATACGACTAGCGTACATGACTAAAAATTAATTAATTTGATTTGTTTTTTTTCTCTCAGAAAAAAAGAATATAAAAATCCCTAATTCACGCTTTCTCAGCTTCTGTGATGTCAATGGCGCGGGAGGACGAAGCCGGCCATGGAACTGGCGGGAAATTCCGGAAGCGCCGGAGACAGGCGGCGACGCCTTACGAACGCCCGCCCACCGCCGTCTGGCTCTCCAAGCTCATTACAGGCGGAGCGCACCGTCTCTTCTCCTCCGTCTTCCGCAACCGCCTGCCAGGTCCTTGAGCTTTTAGCGATGATGTTATCTCCGTTTTTTAGTGTTTCTTCTGTTGATTATGGTTGAGACAGTAACCATGCTGTGAGTTTCTTGTCTGGTGCATTATGTAGATTCTGGTATAAGTGCATTTTCAGATTGGATCATATATTATGTATGTAACACCTTCTGCAAGGAATGCATTCATTTGTAAATCCCCTGTTTGTGGAAGTGATTTTTTTTATTAGGGGTGAATTCATGTCACTACCTTAAACAGTGTATGAAAATCATGTCACCATCCTTAATTTTGAAAGTGATCATGTCAACACCCTAGAATATACTGAAAATCTCGTTTGACATGACAATAAGTTAGTTAGGGGCACGAAATCACTTAAAAGTGACCGTGTCACAGTTTAAGTTTCGGGTAATGCCATGATTACCTTTGAAGTTATGCGCAATGACATGATTTTCTGCATATTTTAGGGTGGTTACATGATCACTTTTATGATTTTTGTGTATAGTTTAGAGTAGTAATGTGGATTTCCCCCTTTTTTATTATTAACTTGGATCCCTACAGTTATGCTCTATATGATGTAAAAGTATTTTTGAAACAAGAATTAAAATTGACAATCTGTTGTTAAGTGCATTGCATTATATTTCTTTTCAAGGTAGAGTGTAACAGAAGGCTTTTAGGGTAATCGGTTACTATGCCGATCATAATATAGAAGCTGATCACTTAAAATCTTGTATGCATCAGAAGGTCGGCAGGAACCAAGGGATGGACACAAGGAAGCAATTTCTTCAGTACGTTTTGGGATTCTACTACTGCTTGAGTTACTTTAACTAAGAATCTCTCTCTGTATGTATGCATTGGTTGAGTTGATTTGTCTATTTGCTGCAATTCATAAAAGGATCCTCCAGGAGTCCGAGAAGCACAGATCGATGCTAAAAACCCAAGTAATAGTTCCAACAGTGGCGGGTTAACTGAACTCGAGCAAATTTTGAAGCATAAAACCTTTACCAGGCAAGTCCTTACTTTAATAAAAACTAACAATTTTTTTACTGGTACTATTTGTGAATGTCTATAGTTCAGTGGTTATGCATGTTGACATATGCCTGAATTTAGAAAAAAATTTGATGTTGAATGGTAACTTAATGCCACATTGTTCACAAGTCAGGGGAACTACTGCCGTGATATAGTTATTGCCCAAGGATATTTTGAACTCTGTATTCAGCTTTACCTCAATATATTACAAGAGGAGGGATGACTGTCCACTTGGACAAGTTGTTGGGGTTTTGTACCCTTATTACCATGGGCCCTCCTCCTTTTCTGTCTTGTACCATCTGGGTGCAATACATGACCAGTAAATTTTGGAATATTCACAGCAGGTTTAAAATTGCCTCTTCTTTCCTTCTATTTATTTTCACATAGTAATTAAAGCATTGGTTGTCTTAGGAGGTTGCTCTCATCAGTTTGCTTCTTTGTCTCCAATTGTGTTTACACTGTGGTGATGATTACTTTGACTGCGGATCTTCAATTTGAATGCATCCTTATAACACGCTTGATAAATCCCTTGCTGTTGAGCTGAATACACTGAATGCAATCATACGGCAGGTCTGAAGTTGATCAGTTGACAAGCCTTTTACGATCAAGATCAGATGAAATGCCTGTTGAGGATGAAGAGAAAAGATCAGAAAAGAATTGGCGTGAAGTAATTTCTTCAAAACTGATGGCATTTAATGACAGGAAGAGGGGATACCTGAATACTCCATTAAGGGAGAATGAGATTCAGAACCACCTGGCTTCAACGTCTGTTGTCAATAAAGCTGTAAGAAACTTTCCCGCACCTTGTGTGAATGCTCTCTGTTTTTGTTACATTATTGTGGATGGTTGCACTCTTTTGATGATTATACTTTGCTTTAGAACCCTTTTCACATTTTGTGACTAACACTATTTTCAGGTGCTTGATGAGAATGTTGCTTCACCTACAGAGGTTGCAAAGGCTTTCACGGGAAGTAAACTTTCAAAAGTATCCCCATCAGCGGTAAGTTTGCGCAGTAAAGCATTCAGGGATGATTCAACTGTAACAAACAGCCCTTCTCCTCCTAAGTCACCTATTTTGTCACTTGTACAAAAGAGTCATGTTTCTGTTCCTGCAAATGGTTTTTTGGCCCCAAGATCTCGAGGCAGATATGCAATATACAACATGGCCCGCACTCCATATTCCCGAGTTCAACAAACCTCTACTTTCAAGGTTGTGTTTATGACTTCCCGGGTAAAAGTTATTTTATTTTGGATTTACATCTCTCTGTATGCTTATATGTGTTGGATTTCTAAAATATATTTGTATTATTGAGAATAACTTGATTAAGAATTACAATAGGTGGTTCCCTTACATAAACCCTAATTTAATTAACTATTCTAACACTCCTCACGTGCAAGCCGTATTAACACGAGTCTTGCACGTGAAGCAAGAGTAATAGGAAAGTAAACCTAACCGTGCAACCATGCCGAACAACAACGGTGCAAAACTTTCTTTAATCATGCCGATTATACGGACACAAAACCAAGTGATTTTTAAGAAGAATCACCAAAACTTTCAAGCAACTACGTCACATAATGATGGTGCAGCAACTCGTTGCATGGCAACGGTGCAAGGTGATTTTAAGAAGAATCACCAAACTTCTCAAGCAACTACGTCGGTGCGAAACAATTTCAAGCAACTACGACGGTGCAAATTCAGCAAAATCAGCGGAGCACAAAACTTGGCGAACGAGCATCAAAAACTTGTGGTGGCGCGTGGGACTCACGCGCGATTGAAGGAGACCGGAGGAAAACAAAATGGCCGGACTTGAGCTGCAAAAGCTTCACTTGCCGGCAGTGAAAACGAAAACCTCTTGAATCGAAAGTTGAGATCTGCCCGTTTTTCGGCGGTTGTGCGTGAGCTTTAACTGCTGGTCGTGCTGGTTTTAAACATCACTGCCGATTGGACCTCTCTTCGCGCAGCAGCAAAGGAAGGATGTGACAGAAACGGAGCTCTGGACGGTTGAAGGAGGAAGCAACACCGAAAAGCAATTTTTGGTCGGATGACCAGTAACAAATTCGACATGAACAGTGCACGCTATGAAAAATAATTCGAAAAATAAATAAATTTCCCTACCTTGCCCACTTGCTAAACCATAATCAGCAAGTGGGCAAAGCCACGCGGCTCGGATCTAACCTAACCTGGCTCTGATACCATGTCGAATTTTCAAAATATATTTGTATTATGGAGAATAACTTGATTAAGAATTAAAATAGGTGGTTCCCTTACATAAAGAACAATAGGAAATTAACAAACTTGGAAACATAATACTAATAGGAAACCCTAATTTAATTAACTATTCTAACAATATGTTTTGCTGTTTTACTCGTCTCAGGATGCTGGGGCCATGGTCAATTCATTTGGGTCCCCTTCTTCATCAATGTCATCTCAGTACGACGGGGCGCACAACAGGACTTCTGGATCTCAACAAGGAGTGATTCAAATATGGTCTTATGTTTTGCTGCTCTTTAGTTAAACATCAAGTTTAAATTTCTTGGTTTGTTTCTTATATTTTCAGGCTTTAAAACGCCGGAGCTCAGTCTTTGAAAATGACGTAGGATCCGTTGCACCAATGCGCAGAATTCGTCAAAAATCTAATCTCATGTCTCGGAAAGATTTATCCTCACCAGTTAATTCCCAAGATTCTTTGTATTCTGTAAAAATGGCGACTGAAAATGGAGATATCGGAAAGCCAGGTTCAAGTTTTACCCCTACTCCCTTCAAGTCCACAAAAATGGCTTCAAATATACTGGAACATCTTGAAAAGTTTACACCTAAAGAGAAGTCTCCAACCAAATTGTCCCCGTCCATGTTACGTGGTAAGGCCCTAAGAAGCCTGGAGAATCCGGATTCGCCAAAAGTTTTTGAGAGTGTACAGCATAACAGTAAGTTGGATGATTTAGTCAACTCTTCTGCACCTGATATTCAACAGTCAACTTCTGTAAAGAATGATCAGGATGACACAAAGGGGTTGACAAAACTTCCGCAACTTATTGGGAAATTTGCTTCTTCTGAGAATGGGGCAGATGGCACGATTTCAGTCAAGGCTTCCATGCCAACTGTCAATGCTGATGACTTGAAAATTACCATCTCCCATTCACCACCAAAGAAGCAGGGATTCAAGATGAGTGCGCATGAGGTAGTGGATGCCTTCTCTTTTTTCCCTCAAAGGTTGAACTAGTTCCTTTTAATTATTACCCATGTCAAATTTGTGTCCTTTCATCTATCGTCTTTGATTTTAATTGTTTCAATGGCTCTGTTCTTAAGATCATAAATTTCTTTACTTTCTCTAAGTTATCTGGTGAGGATTACCGACTGATTGTCTTGACTGAAACCATGATGATCAAATGTTGCAGATGATATTCTAAATCCATATACCTTTGGCCATTATGGTTTATTATCTGTGATTTGAGTATCATGTATAATTTAGCTGGGTAATTGTATAGTGCTCTCTTATCATCATAACACATAAGTAAATATCTTCTATGATCTTTGCATCACCTTTAGATGTAACCTTGATAATTCTTAATTCCATGGTTTCTCCTCTCAGGATTTTCTGGATATAGAGGATGATATCATATCTAATGAGGCTTCATCTACACCATCAACTGAAGCTAGAGAAAAGCTGGGTAATTACGTGTCTGAAAGGAACACTATGGTTCCAGAAGTCGTTAAACCTGACAAGCTTCCAGATTTGTCGACTGGTTTTATTTTGAACCAAAAGCCCAATTTGGGTGCTTCTGATGGGTCTGCAGTGACTGAGAAAAACACTGGTTTTGGCTTCCCAAAATCAGGAAGCTTAAGCAGGTTAGTATGCTTGTTTTAGTACTTATTTGTTGCTCATTTTTTCTAAAAAGTTCTTTATAAATCCAAAGAATCAACAATATATTTCTATAGAAGTGAAACAAGCTATCAAGTCAATGGTCTGCTAATAAGCTGACTGGAGTGGGTTTTGATTTCCAAACATTTGATGGTTTGGTTTTGATCCATTTCAGTTGGAGACATTAACCTTGTGTTACTAAGCTGTTTGTGAAACTGAGACAATGAGGTCATGACGGTATTAGAATTGCTAATATAATATTATAACAGAGTGCAATAGAATGGTAATTCCAATTCAACCTCAAGATTTATCGTATTAGTGAATGATATTATTATTAGGAACTGTGGCTTTTAGGTTCCATACTCAGATGTTCAGTAATGGTCTGATGTCAGATTACTATACTAGGTTGATTATGCTTCTTGAATCTGATTGGACCTTGGCTTTGTTAGGTTGGAGGAAACTGAAATAATTGAAAGAAGCATGTCTTCTCTATTTGGGCAAATACAAGCACATACACATCAGATTTTGCATATAGTTCATCTTCATGCATGCTATCTTAAAAACAAGTTATATATGAGAATCAATAATTATTGGTTTGCTTCTTGTGTCATTTGTAGCTCTGTGGCTGTTTCTGGTGGTCCAATTGATTCTCCACCTGAAGTGTCTGAATCAGCTGAAGCTCTTACTCAGAACAATCTAAAACCTGAAGTCCTTTCCAAGACACCTGAACCTTGTCCTGACTCAACATCAAAGCCAGTGGCAGCTGTAGTTGCATTTGGCGGTGCCGATAATTCTAGTTTAAACAATGGCTCTCTTTCTTCCAGCCCCAGCCCCAGCCCCACTCCCTTGTCTTCCTCTGTGCCACCACTTTTTTCCAGCAGTACTACCTTTAGTAGTGCCACCCTCTCTACCGCCTTGACCTCTGCCTCGACTGCTACTACTAGCAGCAGTCTGCCTGTTAATACTCCGGTGTCTTCATTGCCAGCCACACAAATGCTAAAGTTTAGTTTTTCTTCAGCTCCATCAAATCCAATTGTACCTGCATCGGGAGCTCCTGGTGTAGAAACAGCTGAAGGAAATGTCAAGCAGGGCACAAGTTTTGGCAATATCAGCAGCACACCTTATGGAGTGCCGGTAGCTGCTCCAAATACCGATAGTGGCAATTTTGGATTCAGTGCTTCAGCTCCTAGTGCTATTTCTCAGTCTCAGGGTTCTACTTCTGGTGGTAGCTGTGTATCTTCAAGTTCTGGTGTTGCAACGGTTACTCAGAGCATGCCAGTTCAATTTAGTTTTGGTAACAGTACACCTCCTAGTTCTAGTTCTAGTTCTGGTGTTGCAACGGTTGCCCAGAGCATGTCAGTTCAATTTGGATCCTCTGGTAGTTCAGCATTCTCTTCTGCAAGCTCTCTCTTAGGGACTAGTGCACCTGCTGCTACACTTTTTAGTTCGGGATCAAGCTCAATTGCTTCATCTTCCGGTGGCAGCACAATTAGCTCAAGCAGTGGTACAACTTCTAGTTTGTTTGTATCGAGCTGGCAGCAGCCCACTAAATCCCCCATATTTCCCTCAAACACTACATCTTCTTCCTCAACTGGGTTTTCTTTTGGAGCGGCCTCCTCCATTGCTACTACTAACAGTGCATCTATAGCTTTTGGGCCATCTTGTACTTCTGTTGCTGCTCCTAATAGCAGTGCTCCTACGATGCCATTTGGGCCATCTCTGACTTTACCCGCTTCTCCTTTCTCATTCACATCACAGCCTCCTAGTTCTCCTGTCTTTGGATTTGGTAGTAGTAACCAAATGAATATGGAAGAAAGCAGCATGGCTGAGGACACTGTTGTTGCAACATTTTCTCAGCAACCATTCTCACCGGCGCCTTCCACTTCGACACCCTTCCAGTTTGGAGGGCAACATGCATTTTCTCCAACACCCTTCCAGTTTGGAGGGCAACAGGCATCTCCATTCCAGGCTTCTGCTAGTCTGGACTTTAACGCTTCCGGCAACTTCTCGTTGGGCACAGGCGGCGGTGGTGGCGGTGACAAGTCAAACCGAAAGATAGTCAAGGTCAAAGGCAAGTACAGGAGAAAGTGAGACTTGCTTCTTTCTGCGCAACTAATTCTAGAGGGTTTTGCAGTTCATTTGTTTTGTTTTTGGTTGAGATATGAATATGATGGTTGTAACGTACACAGAAGTGAAGTGGTCACATTTTTGGTAGAAACATTGTGCTGTACTGTACGTACTAGTTGTAGTGGTTTTATGTGTGCTCTGTTATATGTAATGAAAATACTGCTGTTGTATTCAGTAAGCTTTGAATCTTGCAAGTCGTTGGGTACCCTACAACTACAAGACTCATTTAAGTCTACCATGTTCTTACTTAGTCAAGGACCTTCTCTCCAATCACACAACTAAACTAAAATAAAACATGGTACAAATAATTGTTTTATTCACGTCAAAATTATTTTAGTTTCACTTTGTTCTAATTGCGATAATTATTTATTGTAAAATAATTAAAATACTCTATTTGACTATTTATCTAATCCTAAAATCACATACCCTAATGGTCTATTAGAAATTTAAATTATTACTTTCGAATCAATACCAACGACGTATTCACTCTCCCATCTTCAATCTTGGGATTTTAAGATTGTGATGATATGATAATGTGTCCTACTTTTGTTATCAAAAGAATGAATTTATAATTCATCACCTATATTGGTTTTATGTTATTGAAATACTTGAACTTGACTTTTTTTTAGCGAGAATGTGTATATTAAAATTTGGGCTTGATTATGTTATAGTAAAACAAGACTACCAAATTTGGGATTAACCAGAACAAGCATATAAGTAATGCTTGAACTTTACTACGTATGTTTAAAATTAATAAGTGAAGAAATAAATGATTGTTTTTGAAAATTTAAAACCAATTAGGCACATTTCGATCATTTCAACTCAATGTAATATTTATAAATAAATGGATATATTTCATTTGTGGTTAAATAATGGGACATAGTGATAAGGAAAAAGTATGATTTTTTGAAGAAAAAACAATAGTTTGATCGGATGGTTTAATCGACCAAATTGGGCCTAACCTAAAACGGCCACATGTCAAACTCTTTATTCTTCATCACTTTCAGTAAATAGTAAAGGGGAGCCTAATATGGTAAATACTTTAATTTAGGGTTGGACACGATTCCCAAAATCGAACCGAACTAGACCTATCATTTTTTTTGGAACCATACTCGAAATCAAATTCAATATACATGGGGCATGTTTGGTTTTGGATCTGATTCTCAGTTTTGGTTCACTGGTTCTTCCGTTGGATTTATAAAATTTTCAATTTTTATTAATTAGTTGATCTATATTTGGAATTAGACGATTTTAATCCTAATTTATAGATAAAAACTTTAAATTTAAAATTATAAATTCCCTAAAAAATGGAACAATAAAACATTAATTATTACCACCAATCGAATTATAATGAATGTAATCACAATGGATGTTTGGGTTGTGACCCGACCCATTCAGATTTGGGCCGCCGAGCTCTTAATATTGCAGCGAAAAAGAAAAGAAAAACAAGCCCAGCAGCGATGTTGAAGAAGACGTTGAGCAGCGCACTGTACCGGCCATGGCGCACGATAGCTTCCCGGCGCATGTCCTCCGGTACCGTCGACTCTTATATCCTCCGTTCCCTCAAAGAACACTATCTGGAAGTTTCGAGAATGGAACCTCCTCCTGTAAGTATTGATACTGAGTTTGGTCTCTAAAACCCTAAACATGGATGTTTTGCTCAGATTGATTTAGTTTTTGTCAAGCTCTAAAACTCTATTTAGAGACAACACAATAAATAACAAGTTTTGAAAACTCGTTTTGTATCAAATAAATATTATATTTGAAACAAAAGTACAAATTATTCAACAATTTCAAATCATATGTAAAATATAAAACTAAACTTTGACCAAATTTGATCGAGTAAGAACTCTATAAAAATGAACTATCGGTCAACTCGACTTTACCTTAGTTTTAGGGGAGAAATCGTGAGTTTCATAACACTGGTTTTGGTGCTGCAGAAAGTGAGCCTTCCGTCGGGATTTACCTTCTTGAAAGGTGCGGATGGCCCGGTGCTGAAGAGGACTTACAATGGCAAAGAAGAGATAAGTATTTCGTCGGAGAGGTTGGACAGTTTGATGCCTGATGATCAAATCAGCCAAGTGTTTGTTAATGTTGAGGTACGGAAGCATGGGCATAAGAATCGACTGCAGCTCCTCTGTGGGTTGGATCCTGATCATTTTGGGATTTATTCAGTTGCCTTGGCACCAAAGGAACAAACTTTGGATCTTCTCCAGGATGATGATGTGTACAGAGGCCCTGATTTTGAGTGAGTTCACTGTCACTGTCACTTTCTCTTTATCAGATTCAGATGTTAATTGCTTATTGATCGTCTTTGTATACTGTGAGGCATTTGCTCATTGGAGCTCATCTAGTATTAAGGAGATAACCTATTGTCATAGTATAAAAAGGCTATTGAGGCTTACGCCTTGAGGCTCGCCTCAAGGTGAGGCGGTCAAAAATAGCTTTTGAGGCTACGCCTCTCATCTGTGTACTGAGGTTAACGCCTCGGCTCTGTCGAGGCTTACGCCTCACGCCTTAAGTATCGAAGTGGTTGAGGCTCACGCCTCAGATTTTAGGCTAAATTTTAAATTTTTATAGCCCATTTTGACATTTTATGAACGTTAAATACATCTGGATTTTTTTAAATGCTGTTATGGAGCCTTTTATGTTGGAAAGAAGCTAAAGCTAACCTGATAAGTCTAAGGAATATTAAATTAAAACATAAATTAGAAGAGAAATCGGCAACAACTCTTCCTTCGCCCTCCATCTACAACTCCTTTTCTAGCCAACCATGCTTCTCCCTCGTTTTTTTTTGCTTATTTTGCTGATTTATTATTTGTTTTGCAGATTTTTCTTAATTTATAATTGCTTATTTAACTTTAGCTGATTCTTTGATGATTTCTATTTGTTGTTTATTTTGCCATTTTATATTTTTCTTTATATTTTTTCTTATTTATATCATATTTTATGAACTTATTAGTCTTATTATTGAGGCTTACGCCTCACTGCGCCTTGAGGCTTACGCCTCGCAGTGCTAAGGGAAAATGCCTCAACTCCCGATTTAGCCTTTTTAAACTTTGCCTATTGTTGCTCATAAGGGCTACTAATCGATTTTTGTAGTTAACTTCCCACTATAGTTTTATGAGAAGTAAGGTCATACTGTTTCTGGGTATGTACACTTCTGATTGAGTGGCTGCTATTATATTATATTTATATTTATAGTATCAGTATTATGTTTTGGGGCAGATTGTTAAATTATTACACTCTTTGCTATTGTGTTTTAAGGGGGAAAGGTTGGTATGACTCAGTATTCTCACTGACACTGTACATGGAATGAAACTTATCCATGTCATGCAAATGACCTTTTGCTACTTCGAAACTTGTCTTTTTATTGTGAAGGTTTCGTAACTTTTGCGTGCTCCAAATTGTAGAAAGACTGATGACCAATTCTAGGATGTTGAGTTTTGATGCACGCATGCTGTAAACGGGGATGTCTTGATGGTGGAAAGTTTTGGTGGTCTCAAAGTATCATCCTCATCACCCAAACTTCGATTTATCTATTATAACTACGGCCGTAGTAATTTGTTTTACTGCTAGAGGTTCTAGACACTGCATATACTTTTATGATGTTTCAATCAAGTTATTAATTCATTGTTCCAAACTTGACAGAGGTGCCAGCGAACAAATGAGAGACACATTTCACGATTACTTGGAAGAGCGAGGTATAAACGAGAAGTTATTCCCTTTTCTTCAAGCTTGGATGTGTGTCAAGGATCAGCAAAACCTTAGCAAGTGGTTCCAATCAGTTGGCAAAGCTATTAATCAGGGCACGTCATCTAAAGATTCCTGATGCTCTTTAGCCTTGTATCTGGTATGTCCGTCAGGCTTATATAGTCTGGGAATCCTGAAGAATGCTTATTATTTTGCCTTTTCTAATTTTGAGGTAGCTTAGCTATAAACTGGGCTTAATCTATTGAATCTTGCTGATTTTCATCTATGCATACACTTGATCTTTAGACAATATGGATGTTTTTCAATGGAACATATGAAAATTCAGGTGACTCTTGTAGAAATTGCTTGCATGAGTCGTGAGACCTTGATCAATAACTAATTCTTCTGAAAATGAAGAAACTACAATTTCAGTGATACATCACTACAGGCATGTATGAGGGGTGCCTTTGTAATTTTCTCTGTTCTTTAGTCATGAAAATTTTGAAAACTCTTGCTTTCGAAGGATCATAATTTTGAAAAATTCGCTAAATATGTTAGCATGTTTCTCCGCGTCGAAAATAGATTCTGATGTCATTAATAGTGGAGGATAGATTTTTGTCAATGTTATTTTACTAAAATTTAGGCCAAGCTAGCTAACTATATTAATAGTAATTTTCTAAACTAAGTCTCACCAAAATAGATTAGACACATACAACCACTCAAATTGATTCAGAACCAAACTACAATATCTCATATATGATCCAACTTATGTTTACATCTCATCTTTTCACATTTTGTTTCTTGAAGAGGAATAAACTAATAACATTTTTGTTAAATGTTCAAGAGAAGAAAGGAGGTACCCTCCAACGGGATTGAATTGCGCTCTCTTCCACTCTTCATTTTGACGACACATTGATTCTCCATAAAAAATGAATCTTGAAAGGTAAATTTCAAATAAATTGGTGGCGATGGCAGAGAGTTGGGAGATTCCTGAGAGCAACATGGAAATTCTGAAAGAAGCGCTCCGTGCGCAACAAGCAAAGCTACAAAAGGTGTACTTGGAGCTGGAAGAGGAGCGAGAGGCGTCATCGAGCGCGGCCAGCGAGGCAATGCTGAAAATACTACGGCTACAGGCCGAAAAGGCTCAAATGAAAATGGAAGCGAGCCAATACAAGCGAGAGGCGGAGGAGAAGATGTGCTTCGCGGAGGAGTCCATCGCAACTTTCGAAGACCTCATGTACCAAAAGGAAATGGACATAGCAAATCTCGAGTACCAAGTGCAGGCCTACACGAATAAGCTCTTGGGCGCTGGCTACAACGACTTGACCATCCCGGAGGATATGTATCCGGACACGCCCGATCAACTCTCGGAAACAGCAAGCATCTCCAGGAAGAGTCTCACATCCGATCGACCCATTCCCGCCCCCATTCTATATCAAAAAAGAACGGGGAATTCGATCGGGGCTCTAGGTTCGTATAGGGAGCAAATAAGAAAATTAGGAGATCAGGTGAATAAGATATCAGACGATCGGAGAGGTCAAGCTAGAAATAGGATCAGGTCATGCTCGGCGCCTCCTCCAGAAGCGGAGTAGCAATACTCGACTACGCCAGAAGCGGAGGAGCAATACCCTACTCCACAAAAACATGATTTGCCCAAGATTCCTAAGATTTTTGTGGGAAACAAAGCGAAATCAAACTCTACTTCTCCGACGAATGTGAAGGATTTTCAGTGCTAACAATGTCACAAACCTTGTGTGTTATGAAGTAGTCATAGTGAAATGTGGGCGAAACTAATGTGACAAGACAAAATGTCATTTTAGTCTAATTGAAATGAAAAACATAATTGATTGTCAATTCTTTATTATCAAATTTCAAGTATGATTGTATATACACTACTTTTCCAGTTTAGGCTCGAGCTGCATCCGAGATCCAAATTGTAATAAATAAATCTTGATTACTTGGTAGACATTTTTATATCAATCTAGCATGCATTAGAATGACAAATTAACATGCTTACATTGGATATTACGGAAACAATATGGATCTACAAACCTCTTATTATAGCGACGAGGGAAATATCAAGGATAGAAATATGTTGTGCTTTTTGTCTCACCAACAATGTACAGGCCTCAAGTATTGTCATATATATGTATATATTGGTGTTTATGAATCACCGTAGTCTTAATATGCTGCTCTTATGATTAAGAACAGTTTACACGTCGTCTTATCACAATAGCAACAAGTATTAATATATAATAACATCTAAAATTATTTATTAATCTTTATTAATAATAGACAGTGTACTATGGTTAAAAATGATTTGAGTCTTGGTCCTAAATTCCAACACTTGCACCTGGAAGGCCCACAACTCATGATGATGGCAAACTACAATTTGCACCCAAATCAAATTTTTCTTCTCTTTTCCTAATACAACAACACATACAAAAATTGAAAATCACCAAATACATTATCAACACAGATTAGAACCCTAATCAATCACATACACCAACTTCATTTTGTCTTTTGCCTTTTAGTAAAACACTTGCGCAAATGATGCAAGGAAACCTGATTGTTGTTTATTGAATTGATTCAGACTTCCAATTCCTCATAATAATAACAGTCACAAAAACTTCAAATTCAAAATATTTGTGTGTAATCAAATCAATCACAAGTTGTAGACAATGTCCTTGAGCGCCGGTCTGAGGTGGTTGGTGCAGAAGTGATTGTACTCGAGAGTGTCGCCGTTGTCCTTGGTGACCTCCACCACCAGCAACTCCGGCGTCACGGCCAAGATATCCGCGGCGATCGCCAGCTTCCCCTTCCTCCCGCTCTTTTCCCCCTCCAGCCTCACCCTCCACTCGCTCTTCACAATGCTCAACTTCATCCCCTTCCCCACCTCCTCCAGCTTCGCCATCACGCTGCTCACCGGCCTCGTCGTCACAAACTTCACCTCCTTCTCCCTCTTCTTCTCCTCCAGCAGCGGAGACAGATCCAACCCCTCTGACATAGATATTATGTGGAAAGCGTTCAGCTCCTCCGGCTGCTTCTTCAATTCCAAATTCTCCAATTCCAATTCCAAATTCTCCAATTTCTCGTTGTCTGGTTTGTTGAACCAGGAAGATTCCATGACCTTGGCGATGGTGATTCTCGAATCCGGATTCGGATCCAGAAGCTTCCTCACCAGCCTCCTCGCCCCCGGGGAGAACCACGGCGGGCACTTGAAATCTCCACGGTGCATCTTCCTATACATGGCCACCGCGTTGCCGTCGCGGAAGGGGAGAAAGCCGGCGAGCAGGACGTAGAGGACGACCCCGCAGGACCACAGATCCGCTTTCCCTCCGTCGTAGCCTCCCCTCCCGACGACCTCCGGCGCGGCGTAGGCCGGAGTGCCGCAGGCGGTGCGGAGGAGGCCGTCGCGGCCGGCGACGGCGCCGAGGCCGAAGTCGGTGACCTTGAGGCTTCCTTTGTCGTCGAGGAGGAGGTTCTCGGGCTTGAGGTCGCGGTGGTAGACGCCGCGGCTGTGGCAGAAGTCGACGGCGGAGATGAGCTGGCGGAAGTAGAGCCTGGCCTCGTCCTCGGGGAGGCGGCCACGCTCGACCTTGGCGAAGAGCTCGCCGCCGCGGACGAGGTCCATGGCGAGGTAGATTTGGGACTTGGTGGCCATGACCTCGTGGAGGGAGACGATGTTTGGGTGGTCCTCAACAATCTTCATGACGGAGATCTCGCGCTCCATCTGATCCATCATGCCGGCCCTCACCACCTTGTCCTTGGCCACCACCTTCATCGCCACGCTCTTGCCGCTCTCCACGTTCCTCGCGTGGTACACCTTCCCGAAGCTCCCGTGCCCGAGGACCCGCCCCACCTCGTACTTGCCGTTGACCAACCTCTTGTTGCCTTTATCACCCATTAATCAAAGTCGATGAGTATCACTCGCTACCCGTCCTCCACGTGTTTCCGGTGGCAATTCCGGTCACCGGAGCTCCAAACCTTTCCTCTCATCTCCATGCATCTGCATTCCCGATTTGACAATTTAATCAGATCACAGGATTATTCACCAATCTTTCTTTGCTCTTTTCGCTGCGTCTCCTTGATCGCTTATATACTAACCTATTGTAATTGTATAATCAATAGACGGCTGAGATGCCAAAACCAATCCTGATGGCGGCTGCGTGTCGTAATCTGGCAGTAATAAGAAATGTAACACGACACAAACACGTGTTGTTGTATTGTGGGTAATGTGAATTCTCAAGGGTTAGATTGAAATAACAGTTATGTTCTTGCTGCCTGGAAACTATGTATCTGGAGAATTGTAATTCGCCTACCGTGCTAAACTGGTATTCTTATTTCATAAAAAATATTTTCAATATAATTTTTTTTAAATATTTAGAATTAATAGTCAAGAGTCCCATCTCATATCTCCAACCTAAAATAAATTACATTTAGATTGTAAACTAAATATTCAATTATACGGCTGTTCGAAAACGGACCAAACCAAAGAAATCGGGCCGAACCGGTTTGTTCGGTTATATATGGTTCGGTTAGTGGTTCAGACTTCGTCGAACTGACGTTAGCCAAACCGAACAAAGAATCAGTTTATTGACCCTAAAAAATAAATTGTATTAAAGGAGATTTAAACTTCAGTTTGAAGGAGGACAAGTGAAGTGCGTTACCACCATGCCAACCAACCTCTTGTGTGACATTATACAAGTTTTATTATAGATATTGAATTTAATCGTTAAAGTTAAACGAAAATGAGTGACGTGACACTTCAACTCGTTTCAAGCCTTCCATTTTTCATTTGACAGTAAAGTCCCACATTAATTAGAAGAGAGTTTGATGCTCTTCTCTCCTCTATATAATGGAATTTGATGTTCTCTTTTAAAAGTATATATGTCCTTAATCTTATTTGTATTGAGAACTCATTATATATAACCATAAAGCCTAATTTGATTTGATATTTATCATTCATTATTAGTAATATTTTTCAAATTGAAATGCAAATTGTTCGATTATAGTTTAAATTTTATCAAAAAATTTGATTTTTGGTTAACTGATTAATTTGGGTCGTCTATGTTGGACTAGGTCTCTTAGTAACGGGACGGAAAAGACCCAAAAACTATGGCCTATATATGATTCGGTCAACCTATCGAACTGAACCAATAGTTCAATTGGTTATAATCAAACTGATCGACCATTCATTGGTTTGACTTTTGGTTCTAAAATTTCAATAACTGAACTGGTCAATTCGGTTTAGTAATGACTGGTTCAGTTTGGTTTTCAAACTGTAAACACACCTATTTATTTATACTCGTAAAAATATTAAATTACTAAATTTTTCAAGATTATATATGTATATTATCCAACTCCAATTTAAGTCCATAAAATCATTTATTCATCGTCCGGGTGGGTCACACTTCCGATTGATTCAATTAAAGTTAATTGTGATGGTGTAATAGCCTAGTAGGCAATGGAGAGAGAATTAGGGATGGAAGCGAAATCCACGAATCCGAAAAATAGGGTGAAATTTTTTCAAATTTGGATGGGAATGGGTGGGGACAGGGTAAGGTATTTTCACCCCACCCGATGTATTAAAATTATATTTTAAAATGCATAAAAAAATCCAGTTGTTGAGGACTGTTAAATTGAACTGGTAACAATTGCATCTTTCAATTCATGCTCTATAAGTCCCATTTGTAGAACATGCAATTTTCCATTTGATGGGACTACCAATCGTGTGGTTGTGGATCGAAGAAATATGTGGACGATTTCGAAGGAATGGAAAATTTAAGGATGAAAAAAAAACTCGAACTTGACGGGTACCCAATTAACCAATCTCGATCAGAACGGGTAAAACGGTAAAACCTGGGGAAAATCAGGTAAGGGTTTACCCTTCGGGTTCTTGACCGGCATGGGTCGGGTACGGGTTGACCTATACCCGCTCCGTTTCCAACCCATACTCGTCCCATGTAAGAAAAATATTATTTTATATATTATATATAATTTTTTTGACAAAAAACATTAAAACAATTTTCAATTAAAGCAATTGTATATATAAGGGAAAATGTCACTTAGCTCCCTCGTGGTATACGCGATTTTCACTTACCTCCCTCGCTTGACAAATGCATTCTGAGAGGTCCCTGAACTTTTCAAAATTCTCACGTAAGCACTAACACCGTTAGTTTGGGTCAAAAGTCAACTATTTTTTATAAAAATGACAAAAATACCCTCCCTCACTCTCTCCCTCCTTCTCAGATCTGGACTTCTCCAGTCGAGTCACATGTCACAGGAGGCTCCTCCTCTGTCGATGGAGGCTTCTCCTTCGTCAATCAAGCCTTCGGCTCCAGCGATTTCGTATGCCTCCGGTATCGCAGGTAGAGCAGAACCCAAAATGCAAAAATAAAAACAGAGCACGCCGAAGTCTGAAAAAATCTAGGTGAAACAAAACTAGAAAGGGACCATAGGGCGCACTGCTCGACTTGAGGTGGTAAAAAGATGGCAAGAACATGCCAGAGGTTTCGGGAAGTATGCTCTGTTTTCTGGAATTTTCCAGTGAGCACTCCGGCGACGACTCCGGCGACTACAACCGCCACCGCTTCAGCTTCATACCGCCGTCAAGTCTACGGAGCACGTTTCCATCGTCGGCGTGGCGCTGCTACAAGTAGATACGGAGCCGGTCCAAGCTCCGATTCTGCCGATTCGTGGCCGCTTGGGCCAGATGTGAATCCCCGTGCAAAACCAGTTCTCTGAACTGGTTGATGAAATTGTGAAAGAAATTAGCAGATTTTGAGTGAAAAGAGCGAGAATTGGGGATTTTGTATTTGCTGAAATAGCAGATCAGTACTTAAACTTGAAATTTTGTATTTGTTGACATTGAATTTTCTATGAGTATGTATTTTCCCAAAACATTACTTGTCTATAGTCATCAAATTACAAGCGTGGAAAGGGATCAAATTGTCACAAGCCTAGTGGTCGATTTTGGCAGGTACAAGTTGAGAAGAAAAGGGAATGAAAACCATTTAAATAAATCTGCAATTTGATTTGAAATTAAAGATTTGTAATTTTGATGAAATTGAAGAAAATGGATTCAACTCTCCAATGAAACTGAGCCGGCTCCGGCTCCGACATCCTCTGCGCGGCGACGGAGGAGCTGGCTGCGGAGAGGCGGTCACTCGGGACGTCCGGTGGTGGCGCGAAGGAGGAGGAGGAGCGATTGATTTGGAGTGCTCTGCTCAAAAAGAAAGGAGCAGTAAAGAGAGGGTGGGAGAGTGGCAATTTTTTGAAAATTTAATAGTTAGTTGAGGGTATTTTGGACTTTTAACAAGAATATTAACACTGTTAGGCCTCAGTGAGAATTTTTGAAAGTTCAGGGACCTCTCAGAATGCATTTGTCAAGCGAGGGAGGTAAGTGAAAATCGCGTATACCACGAGGGAGCTAAGTGACATTTTCCCTATATATAATTATGTATTATCCATTTATATAAAACATATAATTAACACAATTATATATATTTTAAATTTTGGACATTTAAAAAAATTGTATTTTGAATAGTTTTCCGGTTAAGTTTTGGATAAAATTCGTGCTCGGCGGGTATTGACTGGGGCGGATACTTGCTCAATTTGAACAGTTTTTTTCGAAACGGGTACCCGCTCAATTCTTTTAGGTATGAGTCCTCGGGTTTGGTCAAACTTGGTCTAAATCCGACTCATTGTCATTCTTAAGTCAATCATTGACATGGAGGCATTTGAACCCGCGAGCCAATCCGATGAAGATTTATTTAACACAAAATTTAATAAAATATTAACGTTATCAGTAGAACATGAACATTTTTCTATTTACGATGGGCAACATGTAATAGAATATTGTTGAGACGAGATAAGCCTGAAAATAAGGAGATAAGAAGAGGTGATTAAGAGATAAGAACGAGAGTGTACTAAAATATAAGTCAGAGAAATTACAAAAGTGAAAAAGATGCATGATCTAAATCTTATATCCAAATAAATAATTGCTACTAATAGTAGATTAATTAAACCATAAGAAATAAAAAATATAGTGCGACTTTTGGAGATAAGAAAGGTTGAGAAGATTGTTACAACCAACTTGTCATTTAATTATTGTACAAATGAAGTTGTAGTGTTCTTTCGTCTTTACCACACGTGTAGACAAAATGACATCTAGATTACTCATTTATATGAAACTATATTATAACACAATGAAATCATATCTAAATTTAGAATTACAGATCAGTACACATGTCAAAACTTCATTTCAGAATTGGTACCTCAAGTTTAACTTTTTTTCTCGGTCTCCAAAGTTTAAAATGTTAACACTTAAATCTAATATCTGTTAAATATAACAACAACACTGTTAATATTTTTTATTATACCCAAAATACCCTCAATATAATTTATATGGATAATTATTTTATAAATGTGAAATTACCATTCTACTCTCATTTGCATAACAAACTTAACTTAAGTTCAAGGGTAAATCAGTATTTTCATATAAATTTAAAAATAAAAATAAATGTAAGTAAAATGGCTATAGTGCTCTTCTTCAACCTCTCATCTCCCATCTCTCATTCTCTCTCTCTCTTGTTTATCAAAGCAAACCATTTTATCAATATCAATATCAATTTCAATCGACATCTCAATCAAAATCACTGTCGCATTTCATCTCATTTTTATTAAAATAAATTTAATCAAAGAAATTTATAGGCACAAATAGAACATTTCATGTACTCACGAACCTATTCTGCTAAACCCCCAACTCCGATTCTTCTTTATCTTCTTGTTCAATTTCAGTGTACTGCCATCTTCAACCCAAACCCTATCAAGCCTGCTAAATCCGTAGTGTACCGATTGTACCCAAAAACCCCCATAAATTGATTTACTCCCATCAAGCCTGTTCTGCTAAACCCCCATCAAGCCTTCTCCCAACATCTTTGTCTTTCGAGAGAGTTCGTTGCTCCAACCCGCCGGAGAAGAGGCGGACACAGCCGTGGTGAGCAGGTGGCGATGGGATGACCGTCGTGACTCTCCGCGGTCGCCGGAGCCGAGCCCAATCATTGAAACCCAGATCTGTCGCGCCGCCGCTTGAGGGACGAGATCTGGAGGGGGACTAATTCTGCTTCGCCTTCCCTGCCGCGCCCTTCCTGTCGATGCCTTTCGCTCGTCTCCTTCCCTCCGACGCTTGCAAATGCGAGCCTCTCATCTCCTTCCTTCCGCCGCCACCGGGGCTGAGGATTAGAGAGGTTCTCGCTCTCCACTGGAACTCCACCCGGAAGCGAGTTCTCGTCCATGGCCGAGGACTCGACCGCCGTCGCGAAACTTGCCGTCAACGACTGGTGGAGTAAGACGAACATTCGTCGCCAAAACTCGCCGTCAACGACTTGTGGGTGAGAAACCCGAGGCGCCGGAGAAGAGAAACCACCGCCGGAGAAGACGAAGGACGACGGATCTGCGTCGCGCGTCGCTCAATCTCGCCACATCTGGATGTTGTGGCTCAGTCTCTAACACATTTGGAGGATGTGGGACGGAAATTGATAGGATTATGTTAAAAGGGTTAAGTGTAGGGTTAAAAGGGAGGGGTACAATTGGGTTTTCATAAAATATTTTAAAAAATTAATTGTTTTATTTTTTTACATGTAAAGACTATCATACCCTCAATACATTAGTTAAATTTATCATTCAATTAGGGGCAAAATTGTAATTTTATAATAATTAAAAAATCACACATCATTTAAAATTATATACCAAGGGAAATTTTAGACTTTTTACAAACCACATCAGTTAAATCTAACAGAACTGAACTTAAGTGTAACTTATTGAAACTTGGCGGACTGAGAAAAAAAAATCAAACTTGGGGTACCAATCCTAGAATGAGATTTCGACGGGTGTACTGATCTGTAATTACTCCTTAAATTTATGACTAGGGATGTTTATATTTTTCTGTCTGATCTCCGAACCCGAACAAGAACGGGACAAAAAATTTCGGTCTGTATCTACCCCAAATATATATATATATATATATTACTTCAAAATTATATTTGAAAATGCATATTTTAAAAATAATGTCTTTAGATATATGTTTTTATTAAAATAATATTTGTTGAAATAATAATATTTTGAACTATATTTTCTTTTAAAAAAATATTTTTTGATAAAAATTTATTTAAAAATAAATATATTTTAACATTATTGTGGGTTGAGAATAGAAAACAGAGAATTTTCAAACTCGACGGGGAATCATGTTTCCCATTAAATTCAGAGAATTTTGCCTTGTTTCTAATGGGAATGGGGACGAAATTGCCAAATTCTTTCTGAACCCGCCCCATTGTCATCCCTATTTATGATATAGCTCATGATCAGATACAATTTGGATGGGGTTGGATGAGTCTTCTAATTTTTTTCGCCTGAATTGATTTAGGGTACTTAATTTTCATATAATCTAAAATATTTTGTTTTTATATAAGATAATAATCTGTTAGGTTTGGAGCGGATTTTATGATCTCGTCCCCGCCTCAATTAAATAAGAGTTTTTTAGTACATGTCGAGGTTACAAATATTTTTTACCATATGCAGTGTCAACTTTAGATTGGACGTGGTGTACAACAAATGCCAGATAAATAAATTGTTATATACTCTTTTTTGTTACAAAACGATAAGAATATTTTAGCTTATACTAAAATTTTCAAACACATGTCATTTGTGCTTTCCTTTTTCTGCGATTTTGAATTCACTTTGGTGATCACGACTCTGACAAGCATCATAATTATTTTACGTCGTAGTTGCACCAAAGTCCATTGCTGCAATTGTATCAAGAACATTTTAGTTATCCTTAGGTTTGTCGACCTCTGCGACTCGATTTGAATATGGCCGAGCAAATCCATAGTTGAATTACTCCCTGCTGTCATCGACCTATTATGCCTCGATGCTTTGCACGAAGCTACTGCAAAGATGAGTGTTTGACGGCGTTTTATCGAAGAAGAAGACTCGCCGGCCAAACGGTTAACGTCATAGCACCAAAAAGCAAAGTAGATGTACATCTTTTCGGAAGATGGCCGAGTCTCCCTTATCTTTCGTTCCGTTCTCAAGTTCTGAATTTACGAAGTATCATTTCCGCAATGGAACAATGCGTTGACATACTGTCGAGCCATATTTTATTAACATAATGGCACTGAACTTTCATTGCAACCCGTACCACGTGCGGACTTAGCCACTTCTCCTTCCATTTTTCGTTTTCAAAATAATTTTCTTAAGATGATGACATCACCTTGAGTTTTCTAATTTTGATGTTATATTCTTATTTGGGGAAATGTCATTGTTAATGGTTTAATACAGAATTGAAATTCAGTAAAAATTTAAAGTATAATTTTAGGTTTGTGAGTAATTAATTTAGTTTTTATACCGGTGGGCAATTTATTTGCGTTTTGTAATTATAAACACACAAAAAACATGCCCACCTAGTTTTGGAGGATGGTATTAATAATAATAATAATATTATGATTAGATAAATGTGACAAGTGAAACGGAAACCGTCAGGAAAGTGGGCGGTTGACCAGCCACAGAACAGAGTCCACCTCGTTTTTGGCGGCCATGCCCCACCAAACTCACTACATTTATTTTTGGGGAAATTTATGTCCAACTGTTCAAAACTCTAATTTTAAAATTAGACAACTGTTTAATTGTAGGAATGCCTCTTTTTACCCATTCGAATACAAACTTGCACATATGATTCAAGGGAAAAAAGTGTTTTCATATAAACAAATTACAAAATTATTTTCTTTTATAAAATAAAATATGTGAAACTACGGGATAGTCTAGAGACGACGATGGGGACGAACCAGTCGCCAGCGACGTTCTCCGACCCAGGCCCACATTGAAAAATAGGGATGAAATCAAATAAAAACCATATTTTACAAAAGAATTTAAAAACTATTACTATTCTTAGGATGATAGCAATCAATTATTATAATAAATAGGCTAATTTCATTAAAATTTAATTAAATAAATGACTGAGGGTATTATGGTAAACTAATTAATGCAATAAATGAAAACCTTACTAATAATAACACCAATCTTTTCATGAATAAAGACTGTTCTTGTGATTAGTTGTTTCATTAGGATATAAATATTGATTCATTATGATATAAATACGGTTTGAACAAATTACATGCTACAAAAAACCAACAAAAATATGTTAAAGAGTTAATTACATTATTACTATTGCGTTCCATTTTTCATATTATGCGTTTTATTAGAATATAAAATTGTGTTTCATTTTCATTAGTTGCGTTTAATTTTCAATTATAGTTTTGAAACGAGTTTCATTTTAATTGAAGTGGGTTATGATGAACACATGCAGCTGACTAAAGAAATTAAGCGTGTTAAAAGAAAGAACTCGTGTGAAAATGAAACGTGCAACTAAGTAAACGAAAATTAGGTTAATGAAAAATGAAATTCGCATCATGAAAAATGATACAATCGCAAAAGTAAAAATATAAAATTTTTGCAGATCATGAAAATGTACAACAGAAAACATGAAATCAAAATTTTGAGGAAATAATGTGATCATACAAATAAAATCATGAAATTGAGTTATAAAAAAAATCATTAAGTTGAAAAATTGAAATAAATAAATCATGAAATAGTAAAACCAACGCGTAAATCTTGTAATATTAATGTTGAAATAATGAAATCGTAAAAAAAAAAAATAAGTAAAATAAGTCACAAATAAATAAGTTAAATATTGAAATTTATACAAGGAAATAACTAAATAGTGTAATAATATAAAAATACGAAAATACCCTTATATTTGTGTTAAAAAAAATAAATAAATAGTAAATTAAGAATAATTACGGCCAATTGCCATTAATGAGTCAGAATAAATCTAAGTCAACTTTTCATCTTGTGGTCAAAATTGATTCTTATTTTCTCATGTAAAGAGCGAGTTCTCACTTGATTATCCCCTTGGAAAATAAGCCAATTTTTTTAAAAAGAAATTCGAGCAATTTTCAAAAAGCAGGAAATGGGAGGTCCCATATCTAACACATACCAAAAATGGCTTCTTTTGTACGAAACTGATCTGTATTCGACTGGAACTGACTGAGTAGCCTCTGGCACAAAAAAAATTCCATCTTAAAAGAGTAAGAAACAAAGGAATCACTGGAACCGATAAAGTAACCCATGATTTATCCGCGAATGTTTCGTGAAGACGAACAAAATGAACGTTTTTGGTGGTGGCAGTTTCTGGAGACTCATGAAAGCAGATTGTGGTGGAGGAGATCACGAGTCTTCACAGATCTTTGCCGGACCGACCTGAAATCGACAAGGTTGAGGCAGCAAACTCGTTGATCAAGATGTAATTTATAATTCCCCATTGTAGAGAAGGCAGACTCGTGAAAACGAACCAGTGGGGTTGTAACGCTAGCTCAACTGTTTATGTTCTCGAACCGGACAGCTGGTAGGACCGAATTTGAAAAGTGGAAGAAGCAGATGAAGATCTTTCTGTTTCGTGGCGCTTAAGCCACTGACCTGAAAGCTATATTTCCGATGGATAGGGTGGAGATCCAAACTGGTAGCTCCCGAGGTTTTGCACAGAGCTCCGGAACGACGCCTACTCGCAAAGCCGAAGATGGAATAGGTACGGACAGTCTCAGGAATGTGGTCCAGAAAGACGAAGAAAACTGGTCGAGGAGAGATTGGGAACCAATATAATAAATAAATTTTGTTGGATAATTAAATGAGTGAAATAATTATCAGATAAAAATCAAAATAAAATCAAATTCGAATTAATTACCAAATCAGAATATAAAATATTTCTTTTTTCTCAAAAAGAAATGAATAAATATTTTAACTAAAAATATGGGCCAGCTCAGCTCGAAGGCGCTTTGACCTGACCCCGAGGCGGTACGTGCCTGCCGAGCCGGACGGCGGCGGCGACACACATGTGTGGGTTCGGCCTAAGTCTCAGGTTGCCCTTGAAAGGCCCACACATAACTAAAAGGCTAAGGGAGGAAAAATAATATAAACCACAAAAACATTTCATTCCTAACAAACGTGGGATTGAGCAAAATGTAGAACAACTAACCGCATTTTGGGTCAGCCAAAGTGGGCTCTATCAATGGGCTTGAGAGCCATTTCTCCAACACCAAATATGTAGAAAGAGGATCAGGCGAGGCTGGAGGAGATAGTGAGGCAGAACAAGGGCTCGACGTGTCTAAGGAGTTGTTCAAGTTATTGCAAGAAGAATGAGGAGATAGAGAGAGGGTAAAAGTGTAATTTCATAATTTATTTTAAATTTTGTTTATTAAATGGAGGGTAAAATAGCCATTTCATATTTATAATAAGATTATTTTGCACATTTAGAAGATATTGATGTTAGATTTAACGAAGTTTACCTTAAATGTAACTTAAAAATAATTAGGGTGTCTATTAAAAAATTTCAAAGTTGAGAAACTAAACTCGAAATCGTTCATATTTGGGCAGAATCCCCTTATTTTTAATAGACATGCATGTTCTTCTCTAATTTGATACAAGGATAATTGAAACTAAACATTTTGCACATAAGTAATTTAATATATTTTTATCTTGTTTATTCATCTAAAATTTATATTTTTATATCGCTTCTATGCAAGTGGATGAAGGGCCGACTATTGGATAAAACTAGAAAAGCAAGTGTTTTAGGCCCACCTATAATAAGTCCAAATATTTTAATAATTTAGGCCTCAATCATAATATGTAACTTTTGGAAAACTGAATTAGATTAAATAAGTTTATTTATTACTGACTACCACCCCTGGATTCTAGGTCTATAAACAACGTTTTTGGTGGTGGCAATTTCTAGAGACTCACGAATGGAGATTGTGGTGGAGGAGATCACGAGACTTCACAGATCTTTGTCGGACCAACCTGAAATAGACAAGGTGGAGGCAACAAACCCGTTGATCCAGATGTAATATATAATTCCCGGTTGTAGAGAAGGCAGACTCATGAAACCGAACCAGACAGTGGGGTTGTAACGCTAGCTCAACTGTTTATGTTCTCGAACCGGACAGCTGGTAGAACCGAATTTGAAAAGTGGAAGAAGCAGATGAAGATCTTTCTGTTTCGTGGCGCTTAAGCCACTGACCTGAAAGCTATATTTCCGGTGGACAGGGTGGAGATCCAAACCGGTAGCTCCCGAGGTTTTGCACAGAGCTCCGGAACGACGCCCACTCGCAAAACCGAAGGTGGAATAGGTACGGACAGTCTCGGGAACGTGGTACAAAAAGACGAAGAAAACTGGTCGAGGAGTGATCGGGAACCAATATAATAAATAAAATTTGTTGGATAATTAAATGAGTGAAATAATTATCAGATAAACGAATTAATTATCAAATAAAAATAAAAAACAAATCAAATTCGAATTAATTACCAAATCAGAATATAAAATATTTCTTTTTTCTCAAAAAGAAATGAATAAATATTTTGCCAAAAAATATGGGCCAGCTCAGCTCAAAGGCGCTTTGACCCGATCCCGAGCCGGTACGTGCCGTGCCGAGCCGGACGGCAGCGGCGACACACATGTGTGGGTTCGGCTTAAGTCTCAGGTTGCCCCTGAAAGGCCCATACATAACTAAAAGGCTAAGGGAGGCAAAATAATATAAACAACAAAAACATTTCATTATTAACCAATGTGGGATTGAGAAAACGGAGAACAACTAACCGCATTTTGGGCCAGCCAAAGTGGGCTCTACCAATGGGCTTGAGAGCCATTTCTCCAACACCAAATATGTAGAAGGAGGATCAGGCGAGGCTGGAGGAGATAGTGAGGCAGAACAAGGGTTCGACGTGTTTGAGGAGCTGTTCAAGTTATTGCAAGAAGGAGGAGGAGATAGAGAGAGGGTAAAAAAGTAATTTCATAATTTATTTTTAATTTTGTTTATTAAATGGAGGGTAAAATAACCATTTCATATTTATAATAAGATTATTTTGCACATTTAGAAGATATTGATGTTAAATTTAACGAAAATTACCTTAAATGTAACTTAAAAATAATTAGGGTGTCTACTAAAAAATTTTAAAAGTTGGGAAACTAAACTCGAAATCGTTCATATTTGGGCATAATCCCCTTATTTTTAATAGACATGCATGTTCTTCTCTAATTTTATACAAGGATAATTAAAACAAAACATTTTGCACATAAATAATTTAATATATTTTTATCTTGTTTATTCATCTAAAATTTATATATTTATATCGCTCCTATATAAGTGGATGAAGGGCCGACTATTGGATAAAACTAACAAAGCAAGTGTTTTAGGCCGACCTATAATAATTCCAAATATTTTAATAATTTAGGCCTCAATCATAATATGTAACTTTTGTAAAACTGAATTAAATTAAATAAGTTTATTTATTAATGATGGCTTGGTTTAATCTATAACTCTTTGTGTTTATTACCACCCAGCAACGTTTTTGGTGGTGGCAATTTCTAGAGACTCACGAAGGGAGATTGTGGTGGTGGAGATCACGAGGCAGCAAACCGGACCGGCCTGAAATCGACAAGGTGGAGGCAGCAAACCCGTTGATCCAGATGTAATTTATAATTTCTAGTTGTAGAGAAGGCAGACTCGTGAAATCGAACCAGACAGTGAGGTTGTAACGCTATCTCAACTGTTTATATTCTCGAACCGGACAGCTGGTAGAACCGAATTTGAAAAGTGGAAGAAGTAGAGGAAGATCTTTCTGTGCCGTGGCGCTTAAGCCACTGACCTGAAAGCTATATTTCCGGTGGACAGGATAGAGATCAAAACCGGTAGCTCCCGAGGTTTTGCACAGAGCTCCGGAACGACACCCAAATCAGAATATAAAATATTTCTTTTTATCAAAAAGAAAGAATAAATATTTTGCCAAAAAAAAGGGTCAGCTCAGCTCGAAGGTGCTTTGACCTGACCCCAACCCTGAGCCGGTACGTGTCGAGCAGGACGGCGACGGCGGCGCACACGTGTGGGTTCGGTCTAAGTATCAGGTTGCCCCTAAAAGGCCCACACACAACTGAAAGGATAAGGGAGGCAAAACAATATAAACAACAAAAACATTTTATTCCTAACCAGTGTGGGATTGAGCAAAACGGAGAACAACTAACCGCACTTTGGGCCAGCTATAGTGGGCTCTACCAATAAGCTTGAGAGCCATTCCTCCAACACCAGATATATAGAAGGAGGATCAGGAGAGTCTGGAGGAGATAGCGAGGCAGAACAAGGGCTCGACGCGTCTGAAGAGCTGTTCAAGTTATTGCAAGAAGGAGGAGGAGATAGAGAGAGGGTAAAAGTGTAATTTCATAGTTTATTTTTAATTTTGTTTATTAAATGGAGGGTAAAATAGTCATTTCATATTAATAATCAGATTATTTTGGACATTTAGAAGATATTTATGTTAGATTTAACGAAGATTATTTTAAACGTAACTTAAAAATAATTAAGGTGTCTACTAAAAAATTTAAAGTTGAAAAACTAAACTTGAAATCGTTCATATTTGGGCATAATCCCCTTATTTTTAATTGACATGCATGTTCTTCTCAAATTTGATAGAAGGATAATTGAAACTAAACATTTTGCACATAAGTAATTTAATGTTTTTTTATCTTGTTTATTCATCTAAATTTATATTTTTATATCGCTCCTACACAAGTGAATGGAGGGCCGATTCTTGGATAAAACTAGTAAAACAAGTGGATTAGGCCCAACGAAAATAAGTCTAAAATATTTTAATAATTTAGGCCTCAATCATAATATGTAACTTTTGTAAAACTGAATTAGATTAAATATGTTTATTTATTAATGATGGCTTGGTTTAATCTCAAACTCTTTGTGTTTACAACCACCCCTGGATTCTGGGTCTATCAATAGAGGTAGTCTCATGTACCCTTCACTAAGGAAGGGCAATTTCTCCCAAGTCACGAGAAATTTTAGGACAATAAGTTTCTTCCCAATAGAGCCAATACAAGTAAAACGCTTGAAAACCATTCAAGAAAACCTCACACATTTCTCATAGCCCATGGGATGTGATTAGCACAAGGCTAAGTGAACGTGTGTAGTCTCTTTTCAATGTAATTAATGTTTAGAAATCAACAATTGACTTCAAATTTTACTTGTTACAAGCAGAGGCCTCAAGAGGCACTTCTCGGCCCTCTTTGTTGAGCTGACAAGCCGAAACCAAATCAACATTCAAACAGCCCTCTGTACCTGACGCTGCCCTCGTCTTGTTTTCTCTTGCCCTCAACCGCTCCCTTATTTCTGCCTTTATGCTACACACAGAATCGCCTTTCTGCTTCTTGGAGAGATCAGGATTCAAAGCAAAACCCAGATCCTCTTTTGCCCATTTATACACTGCACTCAACTTTTTCTCGACCGCTTCAACGAGAACGTGCAACTCATTGATATCGTAACGGGAGAGGAGAACCTTGCCGCTCCAAGCACAGCTGCAAAGTTGCTTTGCATGAAGCAGACACGAATACACGTCTGCGGAACACGGACAGCTCACCGCAGAAAGGTGCAAATCCGCCAGGCATACGCAGCATTCCCTCTTGCACGTAGAGTCAAAGTTTCTGTCCATTTTCTGTGACTGGAAAGACCCGCATAGATATGTCCTTCTCCGGCTTTCTTGCTTCACACGTAACTACGCAATAGAGGGGAAAAAAATTAAGGAATTTAAATATTGGAACTAGACAGTATATTCAAGTGTCGGGGCTTACGCTAAGTGCTCTAGCTAGAACTCCATCCTTCCCGCACACGTCGTTCCACGATAGATTTCCGGAGGTGACCTTCCTGGTAAGTGAGAGTTCCCATTGTGCCCTCACAGCTTCCCTGGCTGCTCCGAGCAAAATCTTGTCATGGGAAAGGGATGTCCTCCTCCTCTGTTGTCGATAAAGTTCTACAGCATTGTGTCCATAAGGTAACCAGTGAATGGGAGCATAGTTTGCAGCCTCAACACAGTTAAAGCCACAATCGAATCCCGAATGATATGTTCCTGGGAATACAAGGACAAACTCCCTTGGATGCTGAACACAGCGGTACACATGTATACCCTCAGACTTGAGTGTCGAGGGGGATAGTTGTGTAAGCTGTATTACAAATGTATAAACCTCAATTAGATCAGATCACCCACCAAATATAAGTGCTAGGAAATTCCAAATTACGATGTCGCAATGTTCAGCAATCAGATCTCTTTGAGATCCCGTAGAATAGTAAAAATTATAAAATTAAATAATGAGCTGTCATTACTTCATACTAATCCACCATTGGACAGAAATATGGCACATTATCGGGTCAATATTACACTTGCCCTTTTGATTCTGTGTGAAGTTTCTAGATGCTCGCATACTGCATGATAACAGTAGAAACTGAAATTTACAATAGCAACCCGAATCCAAAAATTTAAAAAGAGAACTAGATTCCATGCCGACATGAGAAAAGTGCAAATTTTACAACATCAACCCTTGTCTCTTCATTCTCAGGTACAACTTTTTACTTCCCGTCAATTTTAAATTCACTAGTGTCAAACTGATAAATCTTTGCCTTGTTTACTGTATTTTTCAATTACAGTTTAATCACACAGAGTTCTTTTTAAAATAATAATGTTAACCAAGAGAAAACTGCAGGCTATTTCCACAGAACTTTCTACAGAAAACTATCATTCCTATCTGATAACATTATTATCACTTCTAAATTACTATGTTGACCGTTAATATCTTTGGTATTGTGATACAAACATTGGGTCACTTCTTCAAAGATAAAATCTCATTTATGTTTGTGAAGCAACACAATTTTCCTTTTTGGCAAATTTCGGGCAATCATAGATTGAAAAAGGAATAGAATATCAGCACACTAAGGCAGTGCTGTGTGAACCCCTAAATGCATATAGATGGAAGGCATAAAAATCATCAGAATAAAGCATGCCATGAGATTCCTTTTGAACAGCAAAACCATTTTGCTACCACGGTGCAAGAATTTGAAAAATTGACACTCACCAGCTTTTGGCGCAACCCAGGTTCTGCTATCCATAAGTTGGGAAATCTCTTCTTCAGAACTACATCAACTTGGATGGCATATCTCCCCGGGATGGCATACCATACTTTAGGGTCACCAAAATGCATGTAACATAGAGAGTATAAATGGTGGTCTTCAACTTTCTGTTTTAAGAATAAAATGTTTGACAGTGTAAATCTTAAAATTTAGAGAAAAAAAAGCTATGTCCGACATGACATGCAAGCAACTAAATTTCATTATCCTGTGTCAACTATAGATCCTTCAAGATCCAAACTCAACACTACAGAGAGCATGCCAATCATAAAATGCAATATACGGCAAGGATGTAAAAACCATCAGTTTTATGTGTGCAAATTTGAAAAATATAATATAGTATTATTGAAAAACTTTGATAATGAGGTACAAAAGCAACTCTCTATTTATAAAAAGAAATATCTCACTTTTGAAACCCTAGTCGTCACTATTAGGAAACCCTATTTTAGTTGATGGGCCCTAAACACAAGGATTTCACATTTGACATACTCTAACAATATGAATGCGGAAACGAAGCTTTAAATCTTACCCAACGAACAGATGAAAAGCACATTCCTATGTGCAGGTGAGAAATCAAATTCCTTGAAGGGTCACAGCTTTCAAATTGAAGAAGAGAACTAGGCAACCTAGGGGTGTTGTTTAAGTTCCAGCCTGATTTCAGATAATCTTGATTGCCAGACATCTCCTCAGAATGAGGTACAGTAGGAAATCCACTGCCAAATGCCCCAGTTTTTATATCAGCACCACAAAGTACCTGTAGAAATGTAGCATGCATTGACATAATTGAAAATTTTATGGAATTCGCTCATGATATTTTGTCAAATCTACCTCAATTTCTTCTGTTGGATTCTCGACAATCCGTCTATATTCACTCTCAATACTTTCCACAGATGGTTTTTGGGCCTTTGGAAACAAAGTCGAATCATCATTTGATCCTGTAGTGTTAGCACTCTGGGAAAAGTACTGGTCCTTGAAACTGTCTGCATATTTCTTAAAAGTTTCAAGTGTAAAGCTGGGACCAGGTTCAGGATCGAAATCTTCAATGTCAGGTAATCTAGCTTTATCGGGATTTCTGACCAATCCATCATTAAATCTAGAAGCCAAACCCACTCCAAGTTTTCTTCTCCTCTTGCTACTTGTAGTTTCATTCTCTGAAGACTGATTTTGCCACCCATCAATCCTTTGGATTTTAGAAGCAAATTGAGACCTTCCCCATATGTTTTCTTCCTTGATGGGGCATGGTGGTTGCCATGAAGAGGGAGGGACAATACAGCAAATTCCATAAGGCTCTGCAATAGGGCGTATTCTTCTGATATACTTAACTGTGTCTATAAATTCCTGTAGATAAGATTCGAAGCTAAATCAAAATACTGACCTATTGGCATAATAGACTTACCGTTAAAATATATACCTCTTTAGTAGGGTGGAACACAGGAGCATTACGAAGCAACTCTGTTGTTCCATTTTTAGGATCCCATCTTGCTGTTACCTGTTGCAAGATAAAACAAATAATTAGCAACACCAAATCAAGTCACAGAAATTGAAACTTGAAATGCTAATGTTCCAATGTTCAGAAGGATCAAAATCCACCATGAGAGATAATCAATAGGTGTAGCAAAACATAAACCTTCACACAATCACTGCAATCTGGGCATCCACGGATAACCCCCTTAGGAAGAGAAGCTTTAGGAGGCAGTTCCTGTGAAGAACACAAGTTTTATTAAAATAATGACTTACTGGAAAAGAAAAGGAAAAAAAAATTATTGAAAAAGACACTCAACTTCTGAGGCATCATAACTCCACCATTTTCCAAACACTTTATTCATCTAAGCGTAAAACAGTTGGTGCACTTACTTGAGTCCATACGAAAAAATTGACTAAGAAGCTACAACTTCAGCAACTAATATAAGGAAATCTACTTCAAACCTTGATAAAGCAAAATCCTCAAAACCTAAAGGCAGCTAGGTAAATCCCCTTTTCTCTTCTATAATTCTAGGGCCTGATCAACACAAGATCATAAAGCGCCATATGCTCGAGGATGCATCCAATCCATAATCCTTCTAGAAATTGGCTTGGAAGTCATATGCATGTATTGGTTCTTGAAGCAGTTATAAATTAAAAAAATGCTCACAAACTTCATCTCAGCTTATCTCATTCTAGTAACTAAATAATATGACTGCAAACCCTTTTTTCTAAAATATGTATTGAATACTGAAATAGACCAAGAAAAATATATTTGGACACATAAGCACTTAGCTATGCACACTAGCCTTTCATACAATAGTTTCTTTAAGAAATACATGAAATAAGCAAAGTCCGTCAATGGAAATGATGAAAAAAGTATATGACCGTATCAAGATGTTCAGATTCGGATTCCTCTTCTTGGTTTTGATAGGTTTGATCGTAGAGTATCCATGGTCTACGTCCAAGACAGCTCTGCAAAGCAGTGGCATCAACTATTGAGGACGCTCCATTTATGGCAGCTGTCTCTAATTCAGATGCACTTTCAGAGGCTACTGTTTCACGAGTTTCTTCGTCATTTTGTTTCTCCAAAGTGAAGGATGTAAGAGACACAAAACCTGGTGGAGCTGGAATGCTCTCCACTACTCCATTTGTGCAATGAGCTCTTAACTGTGTTTCCCCCATCACTACTACACAGTATTCAAACAACAAACCTCACATTCACTATTATTCAACAATTCAAAGAAGCAAGTAAGAAACCCATTTCCTAACAAGAATCATTGTGTGCATAATTTGATGAGAGATGCCACGGAATCATAAATTTTATATTTATTAATTAGTGCCAATTAATATAGTACAGACAAAAATTGAACATGCTCTCTGAGATTTGAGTCTACATCTCACTCCACCAACTATGATGTCCTAATTCCATAACTGTTTTCAAATGTTCCAAGCCTAATTAACCTTGAAAGAAGAAAGTGACATCTAAATTAGGAATTTAGAATACTCGTAAAATCACTCATTGAACTCACTTCCCAGCAATTGAAATTCACTTGTAAACCTCCCAAAAATTGCAAGAAGAACTGTGGAACTGTGTGCCCAATTCAGCCAGAAGGAAAAATAAATTCTTCGTGCAAACAAAAAGTGGGTCGAACTCAGAATTTTATATAGTGAAGCAAAAGAGAGACAAGTTTGGAGCTGAAATTGGAACAAACCTGGATGAGAACATCATAGTTGGGTGATACAAGGTTCCATGAAGACGACGACAGCTCCACTTCCCGAAAGTGATTCAAATCGGGATGGTTCAAACTGGGTTTCGGTATTTAATACCCGAAAAAGGAAAATAACCAACTTTATTTGTTTCTGTTATTTCAGGCTAGTGGGCCGCGACCCAATGTTTTTAGCCCAGAATGCTCGCATAGATGATTTGGGCTTTTTTGGCAGTGAATTTCGGTTTAATTCTCTTTTTGACGTGACCCTCATGGGGTCTTGCCATAAAAATCTTTTCCCCTCTCAAGATGATCTGATTGATACAGTTGGATATCATACAGTAATATTAACAAATGTGATAATTTATAAATATAAATAAATTATGAAAAATAAAAACAATATATGAACTTTTATAATATTTATAAAATATAAACATGAGTATAATATTTGCCTAAAAGTAAGTTTGTTCTATCTCAATTGTTGAAACCAATGAGCGTGTGCCTCTATTAATCCAATGACTTCAACATAACAATGTACAAAAAAAATGTTTAGTTAAAACTAGCTTACAAAATTAAGGACAAACATTTGTAGACAAAAGAATGTAAAAAGGAATAAGAACTTCAAATTTATATATTGGTATTGCTGAGTACACCTAAATCTCATCACTATCCAATAAACCTTTTCCTATAGAATACACTATTCTTTTTAAGAGTAGGATCAACACTCGACTTCTTGATGCCTTTTCCCTTAGCCCTTGGTGAACGATCATACGTTGCTCTTGATGATCCAGCCCAAACTACGTCCTCCTCCTGCCCAAGAAACTCCTCCTTGGTGATCGTCGTGGTACGGGAAGGATCGTCTTCCTCTTCTCAAGGAACATCTAGGATGTGTAGGGGTTCTTGCTTGATTACTGCACACCTCTTCTATTGAAACTATTGATTAGACTGATCTAAATCTCGAACTACCTCAACTCCCCTTATTTACGATTCTAGAGATTTTGAGTGATCTGGTCGCAATAAACGATATATAATGATTCTATTGTGACATATGCAATTGCTCTTGGCGCTATATACATAGCTTCTTATTGTTACGAACATTAGTATTCGCCACATAATTAAAAGTCTCTATTGTGGCCGATTTTGTGAGTGTAGTCCAATCGTTCCAACCTCACCTTGTGCAAGGGATTAAGGGAGAGTTAATATATGCTTTAGTTCATGACGATGTAGAGGAGATATGTATAAATTAAACACAAAAATTCTCGTATCATATTGTAGATTGATTCAGCTTAAAGCTAAAGACGTGAGGGAAAGCAACAATATACTTGTTAAGTAAGAAATGAATACATATATGCTCTTATATGAAAATTTACAATAGTTATATACTATTCCATGAACAAGGTATATTAACTTTTTTGAAATGTAAGTAGGTAACTGACTTTATAACAAAAGTATATAGCAATATATATAGATTGTATACACAAATGCACAATGTTTGTATATATGACGAAGAAAAGAGAAATAATCTTTACAAATGCTACACTTAATAAACTAATTAAGCACACCTACTAACATATGCACGAGAGACCTATATATACGTACAAGAACCAATAACAAATCACCACAATTTCAAACATGTGTCAGTATATATATGTATGTTAAATGAAAACCATGTTGCTGTGATTAATAGGATCATATGACATGTCCTCCAATAAAATGTTGTTCTCTTCCAAGTTCATGTCCCATAAGAGGCCATAGTCGCCGTCTTCGTCCAGTAGCTGCTGAGCCTTAGAAGCGATCATGTCGGTGTCTGTATGAGACAAGTGAAGAAGATTGAGCAGTGATGAGCTCTGGTTCTGGTTCTGGTGATCAGTACTGGCTGGTGGGCCAAAGTGCTTGAGATTGTTGTTGTTGTTGTTGTTGTTGTTGTTGTGTTCATGGGTAATGAGACGAGGAGCATGAGTAGTGATGGGCGAGTTGTCGAATAGCATTTGTGAGCCATGATCACTACTCTTATCTTCTGTGTCCTTGCCTTTGTGAAATACCCTGCACAATACCCAGTCCTCCTGCTAAAACCATTCAAACATATTATTAGTACACATCACTCCTATTCCTTATATATATCGTTTAGTTTCAAATTTATAGGCATATATATGGATCAACTATCATCACGTATAGGGATGAGTCCAAAACTACATCTGGCTAAAAGTTTAAACTAATAAATAAACCGGGTCTATAAATACATATTTATCGAAGTCACTTTTACACATAAGTACATCTAACATTTATTTTAGCTTACTGGTTCACGTACCTAAACATTTTATTTTCGTTTTGTTTCTAATCCCTTTATAGATTTAGGACATTTTTAGACGGTTTTAGTTGGGGAAAACTGGGTCTTATCAAGGAGGAGCATACCACTGAGAAATCTCAAATACAAATTAGAGTCCACATTTGACTCAAAAAACTAGTTTATTAGATCTTGGGTGTTATGATGTGAGACCTAGACTCATACGTAAGAATTATAAAGAGAATATAATTGTTGTCACGTGTTGATATAGGAAATGGACAATATGCACCCACTTTCCTAAGAGTTTCGTGAAGTAGACAAGTTGCATCCCCACTTTCCTTTGACAAGAGAACATGTTTGCTGCTACGCCTAACAATTACTATACATACCATAAATGAAAGAGAACAAACCTTGGGAGGCATGTGAGGGGACTCCAACCGAAACTCATGCATGATCCAACCCGTCTTGATCCCATTTGGCGCTCTGTTCTTGTAGAACACCAGCGTCTTCCTCATCCCTACGATCTCGCCACTCATCGGATCCTGCACCGTCCGATCCTTCCCCGTCGCCTTCCAATACCCACTTGTCGTTGCCCTGTTGGTCCTGAACCCCGTCGCGTACTTACGGTCCCTGAAGCTGAAGAAGTACCACTCCGTCGCATTCAGCTTAGCCACCTCTGCTTAATTCAAACACATTGATATTTAAATTTTCATATATACATCTGACAGTACTATAAGAAGAGTGTTTATATACATATTGTAGCCTAGATTTAATAGGTTAGTATTTTGTGTCAGATATGATTTGTATGAATTTTTTTGTGGTGTGTTCCTCCTTGATGAGACCTGGTTCTCTCCAACAAAAAACTCATTAATTACTTTTTTATGTACATAGTGAATTAATAATGATATGTATCCATGTTAATTACTATATGTTACGGTAACTTGTGGTGCACGAAAGTTGTTGCTGGTTTAGTACAAGAATAATGAATGCAAGTTTTGATAACTAGTGAAATGAGGAGAGAGAGAGAGGAATATTCTGGGGAAGACATGGGACATATGTCTGTGTTCTTATCCCACAATGTTTTCCAATTATGATTGCAAGACAAAAACAGTGTTGACAAGGAGCATATTTATTTCTTGGGGTGAATAAACATTTCCAAATCTAAATTAATACCTAAATTTAAAGGATATCTTTTACAAATACAAAAGGGAAAAGGAAAATTATCAAAACAGCTACCACATCAAAAAGTAAAAAAATTGCCCCAAAAAGTAGTTTAAGAGGATAAACCACTGTAGATTGATTGTTACTAAAATTATTACACATTCTCAATTTTAGATATATTTTACTCAAAATCATTTCTTATTACATGTAGTCAGTAAAGTTTGAACCTACAATCTCTTGTAAAAAACCGCGTACCTGTATTCATGATGTTAGTTAATAAAATAAAAACAATTTGGTCGGTGGATTTTCCTTTAGTTTCCTCCAAGAAAACAACAACAACAAAACATATGCATGCTTTTTGACGATACACATACAAATCATATATATATATAGGTATGCCACCAATAATTAAAACAAGGGTGGCTATAATAATTAAGAACAATTAAAACAATGGAAATGGTATCGTAATTAAGTAATGTTTAGATTAAATTAATTATGTGTGTGTTTTAATTTGTTGATATATATATATATATATGAGAAAAATATATACCAGGAAGCTGCCATGGCTCGCAAGTATGCAAATCAACATCCACCAAAGTGCCTTTCAAGGCTTGTTCATTTGCAATCTTCTTGTATAGATAATGGCAAACAAGCTCCTCGTCGCTCGGATAAAACCTAAACCCAGGAGGCAGTGATGCTCCTATATCTCTCAGACCCATGATCATCATCATATATATATAAATAATATCAAGATCGAGAAAAGGAAAGAGAAGAGAAGAGAAGATTTCGATTTCTTGGGTTTCAAAGATCGACTCTTGTTTTCTTGGAGATGGAAATGCAGATATAATGATGATTTCAAGTATATTATATATATGGAGAAGAAAGGATTAGGCAATATATTTATATAGCTTGGATTGGAGACTTATGTTATGTTACTACAAAAAGGGCCGTATATATACATATATATATGGGTGTGTGGGGTTAGTTATTGCAGGAAGTTTCAAGAAAAACCAAACTCGCAAGTAAGCTTGACGAGGGTGTGTTTGTTAGGATAAATTCGTATATTAATTCACTATTGCCTATTATGTATTATTATCACTATTTTTCTTAATTATTTTGGTTTAGTCATCCACACTGTGTAAATGGTTATACCCTATTTCTAATTAAGAACACATTAATTGTTTCACAAGATCAACAATATATATATATACTCTTAGTTTGGTTGCATCCTTAAGAAAATTTTGATTTGGCCACTCTCTAGTTGTGATTTCCAATGGCTGAGCAAAGTAGTTTAGTCACTTCTGCATCTAAACAATTTCAATTTACTATATATCTTCTCCTTTTATGTCATTCTCTCGTTCTAACTAAAATGCCATTGTCAGTCTAACTCTTCCTTGATGGATCCATACTGTCCAGCTCGATTGTTGATGATCAATTTTTTATTCACGGATTGTCCTGACTTCTAGACATATTTTGAATTGTTATTATCTATAATTAGTCTCTATTTAACCCTTTATGTCATTCAATTAATTATCTATAATTGATTAGTTATGTATTTTGGAAATTAAGAGATTTAATAATGATGTAATGAAATGAAAGTGAATGATGCAAACTTTGTCACATCACAACAACACACATTAGAGAATTTTCATTCTTAAACTCATCTCGTGTCACAACTCCAACATGCCATAATTGTTGCAGCTCATCGATAAGTGGGCGTGTATATAGTTATTCAAACATTTATCATGTGATTTCGAGACAAATATCAACATTGTTAAAATGTTGTATTCCTTCTTCATGGTCGTCGAGGGGAGGGGAACTGAGCAGTCTAATGACAACGTGCTACAGATAGTATGGTGGCGCATTCACTCCGAAACAAATAGAATCTATCGGTGGCAACTACGAGACGTATGGTACGAATTTCCTTTGGGAACTACGGGTAAATTGCTTCAAACACAATCTAGTGTTCGTCGTCTGAAGGATCTGCTAAAATATCATCCTCTCTATCCGCTCACTGTGTCATTACATTCACTCAGCTGTCTCTTGTGCCATAAACATCCGGTGAAGACAGTCCGTCAAAGAGAAGTACCACATTGTCTTCATTGTCGCTTGTGAACTTCCAACATCTTCATACCATCTTTCTCCACAAACCTGGCACACTTCGTTTTCCAAGTGGTATTCGTGGTACAATGAGTAACCATAGTAACATACATCATATTTCATGCACGTCATTTCAATTAACTTCAACTCCTGTCTTGCCGTCGAGGATTAAGTTGCGGTAATGTGCTGGAAAACTCGGCATCTACTTCCTCAAATGCCGTGTATGTCCATCTTCTGTTTGATGGATAAAATCCTTAATAGTGATGCCAACGCTGTGTCCACAGTACTTTCGTACAGCTGTGTCTACAGCTCTGTCACCAACCACTTGTATTCTTTCATAGTTGTTCTAGCAACCGACTCCTCGACTTTGTCTAAACTATCATCTTCGTCGTTTTTTTCAATCCATACATCTCAAGATAGGTCTACTACTTCTACAAAATGCTGAACAAAATCGATGTTAGTAAAGTTTAAACGATAGTAACAAGTTACAATTAATCAAATTTGAACGATGGTAGCAAACTGTAATTTCTAAAATATATAAATACATTTGTACATACCTCACTTATTTAAGGGATAAACTTAGCTAGCCACAGCTAGTTTAACACCATTCTCACATATCTACACTTAATATATTTTTTTCTTCTGAAAACCACGCTGACTTTGGATATTCTCACCTAGCTGCATTCCGTTAGATTTTTAGTTAATTTCCACTGTAAAATGACAAAACTACCCCTATTTGACTTTTAAAATTTTCAAAACATGCTATTGGTCTTACTTGTTCACTCTCTCACATCTGTCCATTTTCTATGAATGGATTTATGTTGTCTCCCACATGAACAGAGGTCTTACTTGTTCAATCTCTCAGTATTTTATTTAAAAAAATTGTTATATTTAATCCTAAATAATACAAAATATAGTTTGAGTGACAACAAAATTAAATTTTATAATTAAACGTACTTATGTGAGAATGACGTATAGTTAGATGTGCTTCCAATTACCCCTTAAATTAACGTGTTTATTTACATATTATTTTTCCCAACCAACATGTTATTTACTGTGTGACAGTGTTGTGTACATTGGATCACAACAGCAACAACCGATTTTCTCACTTTGTTCGTACGACGTAAGAGGAAGCTAAAAAAGTGGATGATGTTTCTTGTTCTTCGCCACGTAACTACTCTACTCTCTTTTTTTTTTGGGAAAATAAATACATATAGAATAATTAATTGGTATGAGTTTAATTATCGTTGCCCGTGCATCTAGTTTTGTTCTTCGACCATTATTTAAAGTGATTAAATAACTTATAATTATTGTAATACAAGTGTCAACAAACAAACAAGATAAGACCACTTGCATATTACTGTTCTCATAATGGATTTTGTAGCTAGCTGTCTAATTTAACCCAAATAAGGTTGGTGTGTTTTTTCATAAACGCAATTGCCTTTATAATATTACTATTAACTTGTTAATTAATAAGAAATTTCTTTCCCCATGTCATCAAGAAGATCTCCATTAAGATTTGAATCTACCTCTAATTACGATTTGTTAATTAATACTGTATTTGTATATATGCCCATTAATTACGAATAAATATATATATCATGACATTTTGTTAATCCACGTACAACAATGTAATTTATCTTCATTTTAAATATATATATATATATAAGCATTTTAATACAAATTTTGGTCGAACATTTGAATGTTTAAACTTTTATCAATTGTTGGTTCGCTTGAGGCGCAAATTCTGTCAGTGCGAGACACGTGGTTTTACCGGGTCGGTTCATCAAGCTTTACTAATTCACACTTATTTTCGATCAGATGCAACACATTCTACTCGTTCATACTCAAGTTGTATTTGACTTATCCTATGTTTATATAATTTGAAAATATCATATTCATGATGATATGAACCAATAATAATACAACGTTCAAATCACAATGACATATGCGCAATAATTTAAAATAGTTTGTCCTGATTGTAATCAATGAAGGGTTTGGGTGTACAGTTTCCGAAGATGCACAATGAAGTATGCTAATTTATGTATAAGATCCAAGGTTGTTATCTTCTTATATATATATATATAGTAGATAAGATAATATTTAAAGTGGGGTTGCATATAGTATTAGATCATCACATCTGTCCCCACAACACGTGAACATCGTCTGACCTGATCATCTTATAAATCAAATTTTATTTGAGTATATTTTATTGTTTTGATTAGAATAAATTAGTAATTCCTTCTTACATTGAAAATATGTGAATCTATACGTCAGTTTAAATTACATGTATTTTCAGTGCAAGTTTGGTAAATGTCGTAATTTTAACATTTAATAAATTTCTTCGCTCATCTATCATTAACATCTTTAATGTCCTCCTAAATCAATCTAAGAAAGCTATGATTCACGTTTAATGCCTTGCATCAAATTCTTCACATACGACATGTTCATATAAAAAATATCAACATTTTATTTTAAGAATAATCTATATAGGAAAATATTTTAGTGAGAACTAAAAGGAGGCGTGAGAGCCATAAAAACTAATATAGAGGCGCCATTGGCAAGGGGTCAGGTGTAAAATTGGGTTGTACATATCAAGCCGGGCTCCAAAACTCACTCCCCCCCCCCCCCCTCATACGGGCGTAAGACGTGTGTTTTGCACGCAGACTTATTTCTCCCCTTTACGTGGACCACGATATCAATCTTACAGGGAAGTGGAGTCACAGAGAGTCGAGGCCCACCAACACATGCCCAAATTGGCAAGCTCTGATATCATGTAAAACTTGTTTGTACATATCATACTGGGTATTAGAGGACCAACTCAAGTAAAAGTTTAAGCTGATTAGTTGAAGGACCAATTATAGTTTTACGGAGGCACATTTAGAATAAGAGGAGAGCCTTTTTTGACAAATATAGAAGATAGAGTTTAGTAGAATTAAATTTTTGCATGTCCTGTGATTCGAACTCGTGTCCGCGAGGTACAAGCTCTGATACCATATTAGAGGACCAACTCAACTAAAAAGTTAAGCTGATAGTTAAAGGATCAATTATAGTTTTATACTCTAACACTATGCTCCACAACTAAAAGCTCAAGCTTATCAATTGGGTTTGATCCAACCCTTTATACACAGTCTTCATTTTCATATTATTTTCATGTGTAACTTTATATTCTCAACAGTTCCAAGCTATACCGAGGGGGAAAATGTTATTCTGTTGTGTGAGTGGCAGAGTCTGGCGGCGACGTTTGGGCGAGATTTCGGTGACAAGCTTCTGGATACTAGCAAAATTGGCGGCGTCTGAAGCTTATGGCACCGGAAGAGAGAGCCCAAAGTTGTATTAAAAGTCGCACATGTACATCGGCAGCGAAGGCAGCGCATGGGCGAGATTTTGGGGACGAGCTTCTGATTTATGCCAAATCGACAATGTCTAAGGCTGATAGTGTTGGGGAGATCCGAGTCTTACCTAGGAGGAGCACCCAAGAAAAGCTTATACACACATTAGAGCCCACCTTTGACCCAAAAGACTAGCCTTGTGGGTCTAGGCTCCAATGTGTATATAAATCCTCTTTATACTCAATACTCTTTCGATGTGGGACTTTGAACTCATATGTGGACATAACAATCTCCCCTCCACATTGAGTCCCATCACATCGGGCTGGCTCCCCTTAAGCCCAACCTTTTTACTTGGTCAAATGTATTCCACAAGAGCCATTTTCATCATATCTGAGACTCACCATAAGAGGTCGCGATCATGGTTCTGGTCTTACAAGCCATAGGAGAATTCCCGACCCACTTAACCAGGAGAGTATACCGAACCATCTTCTGATACCACTTTGTTGGGAGAAAACGAATCTAATATAATAATTAGATGCAACAGAATTAAATAATTCTCCCCATCTGTGTAAATCTCGTAGGAATCTATCTATCAAGCAGAGCAAATCAAGCAAGCTAACAAAATACAGCAAACAAGAACACACAATAGGCACACACAATTTTAGCGTCGAAAACTTCCTCAAGGCAAGAGAGAAAAAACCACGAGATCCTCGAGACCGCTTAATTTCCACTATCAATATAATGGGTACAACGAGTTTTCTCTGAATACAATTAGAGGATCACAATATCTCAAGATTAACCAATTTTGTCTCAAGCCACAATTACAAGAAACTAGTTATTTAATCGGTATCATGTGTTAAATAATGGAAGCTAATACAAGTAGAATTGTTAGTTTGAATAGTTCAAATTATCATGTTTGGAAAGGAAAGATGAAAGATCTTCTTTATGTGAGATTATTATCTGCCGGTTTTCAGTGAAGCCAAGTTTAATAACAAATCTGATGATTAATGGAATTTATCGCATCGTCAAGTATGTGGCTATATTAGACAGTGAGTGGATGATAATGTTTTGAATCATGTCAGTGGAAAGACACATGCACGTAGTTTATGGAGCAAGCTTTAGCAGTTATATGCTCGAAAGACTGGTAATAATAAGTTGTTCTTGATAAAGCAGATGATGAGTTAAGAGTATCATGATTTGGCTCCGTTGACAGATCGTTTTAATGTTTTTCAAAGAATTATTAATCAGCTTGCAGAAATGTGTATCAATTTCGATGATGAGGTGCATGGTTTGTGGCTTCTGGGTACATTGCCGGACTCGTGGGAGATGTTCAAGACGTCACTATCCAACTCAGCTCCAAATGGTGTTACCAACATGGATTTGGCTAAGGGAAGTGCTCTGAATGAAGAGATGAGAAGAAAGTCACAAGGTTTCTCTTCGCACTCAGAAGTCTTAGTGACATAACAAAAAGGAAGGAGCAAGAGCAGCGGTCTAAAAGGTAGAGACAAACGTAAGAGTAAAAAGATGTACACCAATGTAGAGTGATATCACGTCATTAACCAAATCAGCTCCAAATGGTGTTATGGTCGTGGTTAGAGGTGAAAAGTGTGCTTCGTTGTATGTGACACAAGCTGGAGTTTGTGATGGCATTATTAATGCAGTTGAGAAAGGAAGTACAACTGAATTGTGGCACAAGAGACTTAGTCATATGAGCGAGAAGGGAATGATGGTTTTGGGAAAGAAGAATTTCCTACTGGGAATGAAAGGCGAACCGTTAGAGAAGTGTGAGCGTTGCTTCGCCGACAAGCAAACTAGAGTATCTTTCAAATCATCCCCTCCCTCGAGAAAGCCAGAGATACTTGATTTAGTATACTCTGATGTTTGTCATCCTATGAAATCCAAGATGCTTGGTGGTGATATCTATTTTGTGACTTTTATAGATGATCATTTAAGAAAAGTATGGGCCTATATCTTGAAGACTAAAGATCAAGTGTGTGGTGTTTTCAAGTAGTTTCATGCTTTAGTTGAGAGACAGACTGAGAAGAAGTGAAAGTGCATGTGAACCGATAATGGAGGTGAGTATTGTGGATCTTTTGATGATTATTGCAAGAATCAAGGCATTCGACATCAAAGGACGCCTCCAAAGACGCCTCAGCTACATGGGTTAGCTGAGAGAATAAATAGAACACTTATTGAAAGGACGAGATGTTTACTTTCACAATCAGGGTTACCAAGATGCTTATGGGGTGAGATTTTGAATATAGTGATTCATGTGTTGAATCTCACACCGTGTGTGCCTCTTGAGTTTGATGTTACAAATAGAGTTTGGACATGTAAAGATGTCTCATATAATCACTTGAAAGTATTTGGATGCAAGACATTTGTGCATGTTCCAAATGATGAAAGATTTAAGCTTGATATGAAGACTAGACTGTGCCTATTCATCGGTTATGGCGAGAATGAGTTTGGGTACAGATTTTTTGATCCGGTGCAGAAGAAACTTATCAGAAGCCGCGATGTGGTATTTATGGAGAATCATGACATCAAAAATATTGTGAAGTTTGAAGAAAGTGCTCCGCAATTTATAACTGACTTGATTGACTTTGATATAGTTCCTCATACAGTTGTGCCAAGTCAAGTTGAAGATGAGATTCGTGATGACCAACAAGATGCAAGTGATGTTGATGCTCTTATAGAGGTAGAGATGGATAACGAAACCCATGAGCAGTTGTCAGTATCAGATGTTCTACCAGTTGTTCCACTTAGGGTATCTTCCAGAGATCGGCAACCTTCTTCAAAGTACTCAGCTGATGAGTATGTGTTAGTATTTGACTGGGGAGAGTCTGAAAGTTACAGTGAAACCCTTGAAGATGAGAACAAGACGGAATGGGTTAAATCCATGCAATATGAGATAAAATCATTGCATGAGAATTATACTTATGAGTTGGTGAAGTTGCAGAAAGGCAAAAGAGATTTGAAGAACAAATGGGTTTACAAAGTAAAGCAAGAATAAATACTTCACGTCCACGATACAAAGTTAGATTGGTCGTCAAGTGTTTCAGCCAGAGGAAAGGTATTGACTTTGATGAAATATTTTCTCCTGTTGTTATGATGTCATCCATTCAGGTGGTTCTTGGTTTAACAGCTAGTCTTGATTTCGAGGTTGAGCAGATGGATGTGAAAACTGCCTTTCTCCATGGTGACTTAGATAAGAAGATTTATATGGAGCAGTCAGAGGGTTTCGAAGTAAAGGGAAAAGAGGACTATATGTGCAAGCTTCAGAAAAGCTTGTATGGTTTGAACCAAGCACCAAGGCAGTGGTACAAGAAGTTTGAGTCAGTTATGGGTGAGCAAGGCTACCAGAAGACGAAATTCGACCACTGTGTTTTTGTGTAAAAATTCTCTGATAGTGATTTTATCATACTATTGCTATATATGTTGATTGTTGGCAAGAATGTTTCCAGAGTTGAGAGATTGAAGAAACAGTTGAGTCAGGTTTTTTCAATGAAGGACTTGGGTTCTGCGAAGAATATTCTTGGCATCAGAATTACTCGCGATAGAGTTGCAAAGAAGTTGCATATGTCACAAGAGTGATATATTGAAAAGGTGTTGCAAAGGTTCAATATGGGAAATGCTAAAGTGGTGAGCTATCCTCTTACTACTCACTTTAAGGTAAGCACACGACAAAACCCTTCTATGGAGAATGAGATGGACAACATGGATAGAGTTCTGTATGCCACAAAAGTAGGAAGTTTTATGTACGCAATGGTGTGTACAAGGCATGACATAGCTCATGTAGTTTGTGTTGTGAGCCGTTTTCTGTCAAATCAGGGTAGAGAGCATTGGAATGCAGTCAAATGGATTATGAGATATCTCCGAGGTACCTCTAATTACATACTCACTTTTGGAAGTGGAGAACCAGTACTGGTTAGCAACTCTGATTCAGATATAGCAGGAGATGTTGATAGCAGAAAATCCACCTCAGATTATTTAATGACATTTGTAGGTGGAGCAGTTTCTTGGCAGTCAAGGCTACAAAAGTGTGTTGCACTTTCTTCTATAGAAGCTGAATATATCGCAACAACTGAAGTATGTAAGGAGTTGTTGTGGATGAAGAGATTCATATGGGAGCTCGGTTACAAGAAGCAGCGCTATGTGGTTTATTGTGATAAACAAAATGTGATTCACTTTAGTAAGAATTCTACGTTTCATGCAAAGTAGAAACATATTAATGTGAGATACCATTAGCTTAGAGATGCACCTGAAGACAAGTTATTTAAGATTGAGAAAATTCACACATATGATAATGGTTCCGATATGTTCACAAAGGTCTTACCAAGGGAGAAGCTTGATGTTTGTCGTAAAATCGCCGAGATAGCGATGCCCTCCACTTAGTTGAATAAGGGGGACATTTGTGGGGCCTTTATTTAGTAAGTGGAGGCTCAAATCCCATGTGGTTAGTATCTCACTTGGTGAAGGAAACCCTAATTTGTTTCTTATAAATAAGAGGCAATAGAGAGAAGGAAAGTAGGTCAATTCAAGAGAGGAATAGAGTGAAGTTCATGCAGAATTTTATGCTACTTTAAGGGCTGACCAACAAGGTTCTTGAGTCCGACCGGAGGTCGATCCACCGTTGGATCATGCTGATTTTTGGAAAAGGTGTTCGGAAGACGTGGTACTACGTTCTAATCGTTGGAATTTGCGTTTGCAGATCCGAGTGATTTGATACAATTTTCCGATCGTGTGCCACCAATACGGTGAAGTTTCTCTACTCTTTCTTGTATTTGTGGCTCGAGTCAAGATTGGTTAATCTTGAAATATCGTGATCCTCTAATAATATTTAGAGATGGAACCTCGAGGGTCTCGTGGTTTTTCCTCTCTCGCTTGAGGAGGTTTTCCACGTTAAAATTCTGCGTGCCTATTGTGGTGGTGTTCTATATTTTGTTAGCTTGCTTGATTTGCTCTGCTTGATAGATTTTTATGAGATTTGCACAGATTGGGGGAATTATTTAACTTCGACGCATCTTATTATTATATTAGATTTGTTTTTCTATTAACAGATGGAACCGACGATAAAAACTTAAAGTGATTGAAAAATCTTTTCAACATCTGTGGTAAGTGTTTTTCACGAGTTTGTCTGTGCCCTCGTCACGTATCGCACTGTTTGTGGTTCTCACGACTTGGCGAGGTTATGACAATTCCGACTCTTAAATCAGGTTAACAGTATCACCATGTCGGTCCACATTATTTTATCATGCGTAACAAAGGTGGCTGAGTGGGAAGCAATCATGAACTCACATATCTAAGTCCCATCCCCATTCCCATCTGTTTGATTTATGATCACACAAGAATATAATGTAAGGAGTGGGGTCACCTTAATCGTAGGAGGAGTAGTGGGACCCGATGATGATGCAGGACAAATATGCCCTTATTTGGGTTTGGGTTTGGGTTACATAGAGAAGCCAATAATTAATGAAAATAGGGACAAAATTAGTTTTTGTCATAACATGTAATCATATAATAATGAGGCTTCTCTATGTATTATAGAAGACGACTACAACACTGGGGTCGCCACCAATCACCAAATCCCCCTGATTATTAGCTTATATGGTCACAAGTTTAAAACATATTGTATATGTATATATAGGTAGTATAGCTCAATTTAATTATGCGTATATCAAATAAAAACTAAAATGACACTTATTAGTTGAATATCACATTATTTATGATGAGAACGTAAATTTAATTTTAACTTTCAATTTACAAAAATGTAACAAATTGTCATTGAGTTTTATCTTATTTGTAATAGTTAAATTTTAATGTACTTAAAATTCAACGTTAGTTAACATGTAAAATCGTCAGGGAAAAACATTTTTTTATATAGAACTTTCATGGAACGTTGAGAAATTATTTATTTTACAACATTTAGCCATACATCATACATCAATGACTCATCAAAGAATTGATTTATCAATCGTTTTCCATTGAGTAACTATTATTATTGATATTAGTATCATTCCAATCACTCACCTCATAAATAGATACTATAAGTAATTATCATTTTCACGATGTCACACAAATAAATTATATATTTTTTGTTTCATAAAAAGTAGTCGTGTACCTTTCTTTATCGTGAAAACTAGTTGGCTACTATTATTATTTTTATTAAATGTGTAATTTTGTTAAAAAGTGACGGACATCCTCTCTCATCACTTGAGAATATAGTGGGTATAATAGTTCCCCACCGTAATAATAGTTTTGGACTATGTTTGGTTTGTTGCTATTACAGTAGTGTAGTGGCAAACTAACACAAGTCTATGGCCATTATTATACCAAGGAATTTGTAGGGGTTCGCCACTACTATATTAGCAACAAATCAAACTTTGTAGGTCACTATATATTATGATAGAGGCTATCATTCACGGCTATTATATTAAAGTGGCATATTCGCCAATCTATTGTTATTAATATAGATGTGGACCTCCGACCTCCTATAGGTTCATCACTGTAATTCAGGTCTACAGGTGTTAAAACAAAATCTAGTAGTGTGGTACTGAATTTGAACTTTTAAAACCAGCAAAACTATTATGGAAAACCAGAATTTAGTAGTGTGGTATCGAATTTAAACTTTACCAATATATATATATATATATGAACAATTACGCAATACTATTCTCAAATATACACGTTTTTTACGTTATTATTCGAAACTTGTATAGTGTGCTTAGAGTCGCAATTTTGAAAATTTAAAACATAAGCAATGACATTTAAGTCTTTTTAACATGGATGACAAAAATGTTTTTTTGACATAATATTTTGTTAAATATGGGAATCTTTGAGTGAAAAAAATATTCAGGTATGGTTTGGCACAAATAATTTAATTTACGTTTTTCCCTAAAAAAATGAATGATAATATTGTTGAAGATGGAGAAAGGATTAGAGAGGAATGAGAACAAAGAAGTTAAACTATTATTTGTCATTAACTATATTGTCATTTGCAATTATTTTAAGAGAAAAAATAAAATATATAATTTGTTAAAGTATTATTAATCACTTTGAGAGAAATTGATATTTTGGTAAGTGAGAATTACACTTTAAAAGTTTGAGATAACTAATAATATAAAAAAAAACGAAAGTGTAAAATTCTCCGATTTTGTTTTCAGGTTGCGGTCTGTACCCCTTCGCCTCACACGATAGGGTTTTTGTCAATTTTTGACGAGTCTCACGGCTTTACGTCTGCGAGGGAGGGTTCCGCCTTGTGCATATCTGGTGCGGTAGCGGCGGCTAGGTGATGTGGTGACTGGGCGGTGCGGAGGTTTCTAAGATTGGGTGAGTCGGGTTAGGGTTGGATCTGAGTTTGGGGTTGGTTAGTTTACGATGGTCAAATTGTAGGGGGTATTATTTTGGTATTATTTGTGAGGGGAGACGGGTCTGGGAAGGGGTCATCGGTGGATGGGCAGAGAAGTTTCGGCGAACACCTAGTTGCGGGAATGGTGGTGATCGGGGCGGACAGATTGGGACGCGGCTTATCGGAGGTAGGTTCGGTTTTGGTTGGTTGGTGGATCGGTACTGGGAGGGAGCCGAAGTTCTCTGGCGTTGGTGGGCAGATTCATGGATGCATACCGAACTAGGGGGTCTTGGCTTTTTAGGCTTTAATACGTCACTTGGGATCCTTACTGGGAGAAAATGGGGGTCTCTGGTGTCGATGGGTTGACCCAGATAAGCCTAATGAGCTGGGAGGACTAGAATTTTTAAAGATTCGGGATTCCCATATTGATCGCAGAGTTGATCGAGAAAGCTGGTTTAAGTCGGTCTGCAGTAAGACCACGGGGTTTCTCCATCCGTATGAGGTGGAGGTCGTGATTATGTTTGATACTAATTGGTTCGAGTCGATTGATCTCCGAGGTTATCATGGATGCATGATTAAAGCATTCTGCAGTAGGATCTTGGGATTTCTCCACTCGTACGAGATGGAGGTCGTGACTTCACATGATATAGACGGTAGAGCTGAACAATTTTGGAGGAATCATTAGTGAAGGGTGTTGCGTACTATTAACTGTCGGAACATGTGTTCGTCATTCTTTTGTTCGGTATTAAATGACTCACGAATTGACCAATTTTGTTTTAACTAACAATAGTTGGGATTATGACGATAGGTCTGTCCCACCATTTGTATCTTCAACTATCTGGCTACTTTATATCGAGTTAGTTTTTTATTGGATAAATAAATTCGTTTTTACTCTAAAAATAATATAAAAACATGATAAATGAAAATATTGATGTGTAATTATCATTTATATATATGTTAGCCTTACAATTTGATGATAAAATTTTAAATCTTGGTGATCTTGCCAACTTGAACGAGAATCAATTTTAATCGCCGGCGCCAGTCACTTTGCACGATTTTATTTAAGACACGATCATACCAAACAACAAAAATATGATCCTAAGTTCATGGTGTCACCAAAATAATATCCCAGTTAAATCTTAAATTTTATTACACGAAAATAAATTATTTATTTTAGGAAGGAAGGAAATAATTAACGAGCCAAACTGAAAAAACTCAATTCAAAAGGAAAACGTTAAAATGAATTAGTGAAGTCAAGATGAGTCATGGGGATTGTCCATTTTTATGGTATTTTGATGAAGTGGAGACAAAACTAATTAAATTACTTGAGAGATTAGAAGTTTAATTAGTCATCATGAAAATGAAATCCAATGATCACGGGGATATATACAGGTACACGTCACGAGGGTGCTGACGTGGAGATTCGTTTCTTAAAGCAATAATAATTCAGAATAATATTGAAGTTATATGATTATAATTATCAATATTGTAGGGCTAGGGTTTAATTTAAACTCAACTATATATATATATTATTATCAATTTATTTAATTCCTAATTAGTAGGTGAGAGGTGTATATTTATGCAAGTATATATATGTTGGAGAATGAGTGACGGCTTCATATTCTTCTTCTTGGAGGAACCAATAATTTAAAAACTTGCATGAGTCATTAATTAGCTCTCTCTTTCACATTCCAATCTATTGAATACGAGTCCAACATTGGTCATGTCTAGTCACCTTCACTACCTATCCCGTCAAGCCAATTCAGCTCAATTGATTCATTATTAGATCTCAAAATGTATTCACTTTTGAATATCCAGATTGTTACAAATGATCAAATACAGAATGCCTAGAACATGATGTGTAAACAACTGAACACTAAATCACATTGAGATGCTAGCTCATATGTGGAAGTTTAACTAATTTCATCACAGCCTCCACATGTTCCATTCATCATCATCTAGTCTTCTTTCAATTATCCATATACATAATTAGTTAGTTGGTCAAAACGCTTTGATAGATTTGTACACTCAATGGCTCATATATAATAAGAACTTCTTGTGTATCATAAAATCATACACAGATTATTTTATTTGTTAATGTTAATACACGGGCTGAGGCCCGTTGTCTTATATTTCCTAATATTCTTTGTAACTCTAGTACTATAAATACAAGATTTTGTACATTAACTTTGATATCGAATACAATTCTCATTATTCTTTTAACTTAATATGGTATTAGAGATATATTCGATCCCTTAACTTCCGCAAATCTCATTAAGTATTATCTTCGGTCATCACTTTCAATTCTATCTCAATTCTACCTCGGCCATCATACTAACACAACCACACCTCCAATCAAAACCAACCATCAACCCTCCAAGCCTCTGTCCATCTCTCTTCTTTGCTTCCACAACAACCAATCATCGATCAGTCACGAACCTCGATCAAGCTCAACCATCTCCTTCTCGGTCCGTCCCAACATTGATCGCAACTTTCAACCACCGGTCAAGCTTCAACCCATCTCATCGCCACCTCCAACCCAAAAACTCGTTTGAATCGTAACCCACATCGTGCACAGAACTCACACTGTGCTCTGTTTTGGGTTTCAGTCGATCGGAAATCTCGTCGGAAACAACGATCGACTGTACTCCCTCACCGCCAGCTCGTACAGGTTCCTGGCGATATGCAAAGTCGTCGCAACCCGCCGCCATCCGGAACCAACTCACGCGCTACCCACCAAATCAGGAATCAGAGGTGCCAGTTTGTCACTTTCCAGCCACCTGCAGCTCACACCGCCGACGAGTGAAGACTCATCACGATAGCTCTGGCCTTCTGCGTCGGAACCACCTTCTCTAGCAAGCACGTGAACTCTACGCGCCACCGCGCGTGACTGTCATGCGCACTATTCAAAAAAATTTTTTACCTTTTATTGTTTTGCAGATAATTCCCTACATGACTAATCTCACGAGGAACCCATCTAATATGAAAACAACTTGCAGTTAATGTAAAAAATCGGGCCACTGGATTACACACTATCCACTGTGTCGAGCAATCTATGGGTCTTATCCGCCTCGTCGTTCCAGATATGGTTCTTCTACATACAGAGCCCGCTCAAGTTCTTACATCGTTGATATTGCCTTAAATGTTAGTGCACCTCAAAATTCATGTAGCCCTCTCATTCAAGAGATTGCCGCACTTCTTGACCAAATTAATCTTAACACAATTCGTCAAGTCAGTCAATTCAGGTAAATATTTTCAAACAAATCATTCAGGTACTTCCCCACTCCTCAATTCACTCATGTAAACCTGACCCTTAGTATTATGAATCTGCATGCTCCAATCACATGAGTCCGAATTCTTCCTTATTTTTTATTCGTAAGCCTATTTTGAATTCTCTTGATATTCGTACTGCTGATAACTCATCCATATATTCTAATCATTCTGGTCTTGTATCAACATCACATGTGTCATCATCTGATACTTTGCTAGTTCCAAAATTATCTCTTAATCTTGCCTCTGTGGGTCAACTTTGTGATATGGGTCTTGACGTTAAGTTTTCTGGCTCTTTCTTGTCTGTCACTGTGCTGGATCTAAAAACGGGACAAATCTATGTAAAGGGGCGTAAGACAGGTCGTCTGTTTGAGCTTACATATTTCTAACTACCACCATCCACATCACATCAGTGTAGTGTTGTCGTCTCTAGTGATCATTGCCACTCTCGTCTGGGGCATCCTTCTTCTCAACGACTAAGTCATCTACTCAGTTGTGGTCTTCTTGGGTCAGTTTCACCCACAAAAATCAATGAATGTGCTTCCTGTCAACTCGCTAAACACCATAAACTTTCTTCTTTTTTTTTCTGCAAACGAGTCATGTTCATTTGCCCCTTTTAATTTAATTCACTATGACTTATGTGGCGCGTCGCCTACTCGTTCAATGGGTGGTTCTCGTTATTTTTTCATACTTGTTGACGATTATATTCGTTTTACTTGGGTTTACTTAATGCATAACAAATCGGACCTGAATGTTGTTTATTCTAAATTCTCTGCCATGATTCAGACTCAGTTTTCAAAAGTCATCAAAACCTTTCGTACTGATAATGGAACAAAATTTAAAGAATAATCATTTCTTAATATTCTTGCCTCTCAAGGAACTGTTACGCAAAGGTCTTGTCCAGGTACTTCTGAGCAAAATGGTCGGGATGAACACAAACGCTGTCATATCCTTGATACTGTTCGCACTTTGGTCATCTCTACGGCTTGCCCTGAACAATTTTGGGGTGAAGCTGCTCGCACAATTGTCTACACCATCAATAGAGTTCCCTCTCATGTCATCGGTAATAAAACTTCTTATGAATGTCTTTATGGTCGTCCTCCTAACTTTGACCTTCTTCGCACCTTTGGTGTGTTTGTTTCGTTCAGTTGCAGCCTCACGAACGAACTAAACTTGAGCCTCGTGGGCGTCTTTGTTGCTTCATTGGGTATGGGATCGAACATAAGGGGTGGTGATGTTGGGATCCTATTTTCAAACGTCTCCGCATATCCTGACACATCACTTTTTGGGAACACAAAATGTTTTCGTCCATATCTTCTTTTCATGTGTCTCAATCAACCCCTTTCTTTTCAAATCCTGATATTGATCTCTTTCCTGATGGTTTTGAAGGATCGTCTTCTGAGCTAACCCGGAGGTACTCCAACGCCTCATGTCTCGGCTCCTCCCATAGATCAGGTCACGCCTGAAGATCTTGTGCTTCTCCCCCATCCTCAACGTCAAACATGACCACCGTCTCACCTTCAAGACTGGCAGGTAACATTATCCAATCTCTCTCGAGTCATGTCCACTGCCCTATCCGTCTATGAACCTCGTACATATCACGAGTCATGCACTAATCTTTTGTGGCAGCAACCAATGACCGAAGAACTTTGGGCGCTTGAGAAGACTCGTACCCGGAAACTCGTTACATTACCCAATAATAAGTCAGCAGTGAGTTGCAATTGGGTATACAAGGTGAAAACCAAGGCTGATGGGACTCTCGAGCGCTACAAATCTCGCCTCGTTGCCCGAGGATTCTCCCAAGAATATGGGATCGATTATGAGGAGACATTTGCACCAGTTGCTCGTCTCACATCAGTTCGAAGTTTAATTGCAGTTGCAGCCAGACGAAAGTGGAATTTTTTTCAGATGGATGTCAAATATGCTTTTCTCAATGGAGTTCTCACAGAAGAAGTCTACATGTAACCTCCTCCTAGGTATGAGCGTCCTCTTAACACATTATGTTGTTTGAAGAAGGCTTTGTATGGACTCGAGCAAGCTCTGAGGGCATGCTTCTCATAATTAAGTGGGAAGATGTCTGATCTTAGCTTCACCTCCAGTCCATATGACCCCGCCTTGTTTTTCAAGAAGAATTCTCGTGGTCACATCCTGCTGCTGCTTTATGTGGATGACATGATCATCACTGGAGATGATAAATTTGAAATCTCTAACCTGAAGATCTAGCTCAACAAATACTTTGAGATGAAGGACCTCGACAAGCTCACATATTTCCTTGGTCTGGAAATTTCACCGGTCTATTCAGGTTACCACTTATTTTAAACTAAGTATGCAGCTGACTCCATTTCTCGAGCAGGTTTATCAGAAAACAAGATTACCTCCACTCCCTTTGAGGCAAACGAGAAGCTTACACCTTCCGATGGAAAACCTCTCCAGGATGCTATATTATATCAACAGCTCGTAGGCAGCCTTATCTATCTCACAGTCACACGTCCAGACATTGCCTACGCAGTCCACATTGTCAGCCAGTTCATGAGTGCACCGCGAACCACACACTATGAGGTCGTCCTCCGAGTACTCCGTTGTGTACGAGACACTCTATCAAACGGTCTTTATTTCTCGTGTGATACACATATGATGTTGCATGCATTTTTAGATGCAGATTGGGCTGGTGATCCTACTGATCGATGTTCCACAATGGCATACTCTTATTTCTGTAAAAATCTCTCATCTCTTGGAGGAGTAAGAAGCAGACGACGGTTGCTCGTTCTAGCACAGAGGCCGAATATCGTGCTCTTGTCGACATTAACTCTAAGCTCGTTTGGCTTCGGTGGCTACTTCGTGACATGGGTATTGCTCAAAACTCAGCCACTTCTATCCATTGTGACAACTGGAGCGCCATTCAGATTGCTCACAATGACGTCTTCCATGAACGAACTAGGCATATCGAGAATGATGGTCACTTCTTAAGACATCACCTGACACAGGGAATCGTCACTTTACACGATGTCTCCTCAGACAACCAAACTACTGACATCTTCACAAAGCATGTACTCCCAGGACGGTTCAGTGCGTTAGTTTCCAAACTCAATTTGAATTATCTACCTTAAGTTTTAGGGGACATGTTAATATATGGGTCATGTCCCGTTGTCTTATCTTTCCCAATATTTTTTGTGACCCTACTACTATAAATATAAGATCTTGTACATTAACTTTGATATCAAATACAATTCTCATTATTCTCTAAACCTAATAGTTAAAATCCACGTCACGAATAATAAATGTTTAAATGATTTAAAAAAAAAGTACAAATAGTTATTTTCAACTATAAATCATTTTTACAGAATCATCCCCCACTAAAATTGTGTTCACTCAACTACATTTAGAGATCATAAATTTTCACATGTTAAATATTTAGATAGAAAATGATAATTTTGAAAGTTAAAAGAATTATGCCATTGGTCAAACTCCAAGTTTTCAAGTTATATCAATGGGTCAATCTACTGCAACTCTCTCCTCTGGCTACTCAACCACCGGAGCTTTTCCTCTTTTCCTGCTATTCCGGCTAGAGGTTCTTGTGTTAGATTTAAAGTTGTTCATCGGGTCGGGTTGGGTAGACCCCACCGACTTTGGACCCGACTCAGCCTCTCTCGGGTCCAGTGAACTATACCCAATACTCGACTCAACTTAGGGATCTGGTAGTCGGGTCCGGGTGAGTCGGGTTCAACTCGACACAGCCGATGGGCCTAACTAATTGAACCCATTAAAAAATTTTAATTGAGGCCCAAATTTTCAAACAATTCAGTCCAAATTCAAATATCTCTCACCACACATTTTTGAAATGGACGTTTAAGATTTTCCAACTTAAACGATGGCAAGTCAAGGTAAATAAGGTGTCAAGTGGATGTTTGAAGTGTCATTACAATTGGTCAGAGGGACAATATCGTACTTTCTATTTCTTAATTGATTTGATGAGATAATTACCATGCAAGTTTCGAAAATTTCAAAATTCCAAAAATTAATTAGATCATAATCCTCTACTGTTCGATAGTTAAAAGGAAATCGAATCCCCAGCCCGAAGAAAACTCAATCTTCTACAATTCTTAGTCTGGAACCCTAGTCCATTCTTAGTATGATTTTAATGACAAATTCTCAAGTTGCATATGTATTTTCAAACGCAAATGACACATTCTGGTCCATAAGCATGTGTCATATAATGTACTATGTCTTTTGTACTAGAATGTTTTCCATTTGAATTTGTGTCATCACCATGGTCAAATATTTTAATTTGTGTCATCACCAAACATGCATGTGTCACCAGAGTTTTCCACCCTCAATTCATGGTAATAATCCGGGAAAACAAGTTAAAGGTACAACAAAATGATTGAAAATAATTTTTCATTGATTTTGTTATGAAGTACAAAGATTTTAATTGAAATGGTTACATATTTTCTTAATCTAGTTTTCTTCATCACCCATATACTCACGGTTTCCTACTTCCTCGTTCTGCACTCTCCACCACCATTTGTGTCATCATCACTATCGTCTTCATCACAATCATCTAAGTCTTCTGCTGTATCCTTTGACCCGTCATTGAAATTGTCGGGTTCACTCTCTGGAGACTTGAATCATCCGGGTCTTCTGTATTCGTTTCCTCCAATATCTTCAGAGATATCATTGCCCTGCAGCTTGTTCGAGTTGTGATGCATCTCCTCTTTCTGTATTGCCTAAATTCTTCATCTTGATTATCGGATCTGGTCACACGTTCTCCCTCTCTTGAACATGTAACATATTTGAGAGTAATTGCCGTTTTTGATGTCTTCTGCGTTCCTAGCCGGGTCATGAAGCCGCAGTAACGTCCATAATTTTTGTAGTGCTCGATGCCCGATTCTAGAGTTCCAAATATCATTCTGATCGTTGGTTTGATATTGGTCGGGCAGTGAGGTATGAAGCCACCGTTCTCGTCAACTGACCATCTGTTTGTCTCATCGGTTATGATACTTCCATATGCATCGTCAATTTATATTAGTATAACAATAGCAATTTTTGATCCATCTCTGCAGATCTATATTTAGAGGTACCTGAAAAATTATGGTGCTCACTCGATTCCATGGTAACTGCTACCACTCCTATACAAGATCATTCAATAGTCGAAGATGTAAGCTGATTTCATATGAAACTATTTCAGAAACGATTTGGATAGAAGAACTCACCTTCAGATGCTCCAGAGGTTGCCATGGAAACGAATATAGTTGATTGTGTGATGAATGATTTCGAAACAGCGTTGATGTATTATTTATAATTCAATTATAATTAATGATCCCATGATTTGAGGAAACGATTGGCACAACATTATGTACAGTTACAATGTTGCCCTTGTTGACCACATTCGCTGAGAATTTTGCTTCAGTTTAGATGTGTCATTTGTACCGTTGATTAGTGTCATCTAATTGCTATCCAGCATTCTAACATTTGTGCTACAACATGCGTTTGTATTCTAGTTCATCCCTACAAACAATTCAGTCCAAATTTTCATTACATAATACTTGCTCCAACAACACTAATTTTCATTACATAATACTTTCTAAGTTGTTGTACAAGCTATAAATTTAAAATTGAAATCTTAGGGATGAAATCAAACCGTAATCGAAAACCCTAATTAGTCAATTCAAAACAAAACTTTCAATCCCAAATTCAAATTCAAATCGCAACCTTAAATTGAACCCGAATCTTAACCCCCAAACTGAGAAACCTAAACCCTAAAATTAAAAGTCAATTTGAAAATTTAATTCCCAAAATTTGAAATTTAATTCTCATAAACGAAATTGAAAATAAAATCAAACCCCAGTCGAAAACGTTAAAATTTTGTAACCTTAACCCCTAAAATTAACCCCCAACTTGAAACCCTAAATTCCCAAATTAGAACTGAAATTATCCCCTAAAATTATAATTGAAATCAACCCCCAAAAATTTGGAAACGTAATCCCCAAAATCGTAACTGTAACCCCCAAAATTAACCCCCAATTCAAAATACCAAAACCAAGAATGGTAGATGAAGAGAAGAAACCCTAACACTAACATAAACATAGAAACTTTCTTACCGTAAACGGAGTTCAAGCCATCATCAACAATTAGTGAACCATGCAACTTCAATCTCCATGAGTCTCCAGCGGTTAATTGAGAAGGAAGTAACGACCGATGGCAGCGAGAAGGTCTATCGGTCAATGCGAGAAGCTCTGTGAGAAGAGAAGACGGAGTTGCGACACGAATGCTTCTGGAGTTGTTCTGGTTTCAACGTCGAAGACGGCTTCATGACTTGAGACGAGAGAATTGAGAGAGACGAGAGAGGAGTCAAAGACGGAGAGCTCTTCTTTAGGATAAGGGTTGAGTTTGAGTCACTGAGAATGAGATTTGTGTGTGGAGGAGCTTGTGACACATCAACGAAAGTTAACGGTTGAGATGAAGCAGTCGAGTGAGATCAATGGTCCACGATAAGCCACGTCGCTTGGTGAGTTTGTGTGAGAACTGAGAGTTTATACTCTCACACATTCCACATCGGAAAGAGATGAGTTTGTGTGAGAGTTTATAAACTCTCACAGCTCACTCATATGTCAACATGTTGGCAGTGTTGGGCCTGACCATTGGGCTTCGATGATTATTGTGGGTTTCTCAACTTGGGCTTCATGTCTAATATATTTGGGCCCTTTTTGATATATTAAAGGTCTCATATTGACAGGTTACTCGGCGGGTGACCATCTCTCCCCCGAGAATCACCCGATATCACATTGGGTTGGGTCATGTCCTACTCATCCACCACTTGGTTTTGTTGGGTGTAGGGTGAGTTGTGTTTGGGTCGGGGTGGGGTGGGAGGTCGGGTGAGTCGGGTCTCGAGTGAAAATGGACAGCCCTAGTTAAACCTAAGAAGCTCCTACAAAGCAATGGCTTCGAAAACGGAAAGCTCTGTCCACAAATACAATGAAAATAGTTGTAATTTTGTGAAATGAAATCATATTTTATGAGAAAAAAGGAGTACATCAGAAAGAAAGAAAAATTTATACAACGTCGAGACATCAACAACTGAAAATTCCTAGGAGAAGAAGAGATCAACATTTTTCTTCTTCGTGATTTTGCTTTTACATTTTCGGTTTTCTCTTTTAGGTATCTTATGCTACTATATTTTTCATTTACGCGGTTACCTTATTTTTGATTGATGTGAATCGAGATGGTTTTGTTGTAATTTAGTGCCAATAGTTCAGAAATTTTTATTTGGAACTGAAATGAAGGAGAGTTGGGTGTGACACTGAGGACTGGGCTTGGAACCTTGCCGGAGAGCCGATTGTGATCCCAAACTCCCTTGACCCATAAACCAGGGCCTTCGATTTTGAATCATATTTCTATGATTCACATCTGTAAAATCAATAACAATACAAAAATCAATTCAATCCAGATAAAACCTAGATCAAATCGCACAACACAGACCTCCTTTGCTCGCTCAATCACGTTGAGGCTTTTACATCAGAAAACGGAATGTTCTCATTTATGTCACCTCTCAATTCATGATTCTCTCGATGATGATGATTGTGGTTGACGAAGTTATCTCTGTGCAAAATCGTTGTGATATCCTCCTTCGCTCGGTCGAACAAATCATGTGATTTTTTGAATACTATGATTCGGGCTCGCCAGATGAAGCTCAAGTGTCGGTGGCGTCCAAGAACATCGTGTCGGAGAGGAACCGTAAGCATAATATCAACCAGAGGATGTTCGCTCTCCAGGATATGGTCCACAGCATGTCCCAACATCAATTTCAATAAATATTTCTCACTGGTGGTGGAGTAGTTCACCGACTCCATTTTTGACAGGTCTTTTGGAGGGTCCGGCCAGAATAGAAGGATGGAGGTGGCATGGAGTGATTGGAGGAGAGGAAAATCTCCTCCGGTAGAGTGGCAGAGGACATTTGAAATTGACTCCAATTGCATAATTTGAAATTTTGGAGTTTGACCTGAACATTTACATCTTTCCACTTTCAAAATAAAACGTTTTCTATCCAAAAATTTAACGGGTACGAATTTATGATATCTTAGTGTAGTTGAGTGACCAAAATCTTAATTGGGGATGACTATGTGAAAACGGTGTATAGTTGAGGGTAGTTATATGTACTTTTCCCTTATTTCTATTACTACATTATCTTGTCGTAAAGTTAAAATTTACCAGTGGGTCGTTAAATTTGTATTGGATGCGCACCCTATATGTGTACAACGGTAAGTTAATAGTCGCATACACAAATGATATTTTCTTTGTAGCCGTATACTATGCAAGGTATGTCGTCGCTAAAGTTTGCCACATCGATCGAATATTGGCATTGGCATGCAGCGGTCAATTCTGTGACTGTTGGTTAAGGGCGGTGTACTTTCTGAAGGTACATTACCATTAAAAAAATTACATGCAAGATTCGACCAACATCCATATAGTCATGATCCGGGAGGTTGAATTTTGTTGGGCATGTAGACAGTTGTCTATTGGCTCACAAATATGTGTAAGTGCACGCGATCGTTACAAGTAATAAACTTGTAAACATAGGGTCGAATTCAGAAAGACCAAATATGTATCAATCACAACTTAGTTCAGATTATCTCTGCGAAGAAAATTACTCAATTAATTAAGATTGTTTGAAAAGTAATGTAATGTAATAAAATTAACAATATAATATAAATACGAATCTTGTGATGAAATTAAATCAGAGAAAGGAACTATGGGTGCTAGTTTATAATGTAACACTTAATAAATATAAATCAAATAGTTATGTAATTTAGCAATATCTTATGTTCGCGTAAATATCGATTCCACCTCTCGTTATTGGAGCTAGCCTAAAGTCGACTGTCTACTATCTCTCGGACTAGAGCGCAACCCAACTCTTCAAGGTGATCGACAATCACATGATGAGGATTCTAAAGACTTGAACCCCTTATAAATTTATTAATTTGTCAATGATCCGCTGATCTTTTCAAACACAAAATCACAACAATATATAGCTCGTTAACAACATACAATCATTCATCAAATCAGATTCACAATCATTTATGTATAACAGTTCAATTTATAATTCAATCAAAGATAAAACGCTAATTTAAACCCCCTAACACTTATGATTACGGGTTTTAATGCATATTCACAGACATGCAATCCATGAATATTCGAAGTAAATAAACAAATCTAAAATAAAAGATGGAACTATGAAATTTTAGAACCCAGAGAAAAATATTATGTCATCTTCTTTGATGATTTTTTTCACCTTTTGAATATATTTATTTGTTGCTCGAAAAATCAAGCTTGAGTTCATCAATTTTATTGAGCGAGCTCAAACTTGAACTCAAGTTGTAAATTTTAACAACATTAAATAAACCAATTTATCAATAGGACTCCAACAATTTGTTAAAATTTTCGATCACTTTTATGAAATATTTAGTCCTAAAATTTCTCGTTGATTCATTTTGATTACGTGTGGGAAATTCTCTTACTCCAGAAACAGTTGCAAGTGGATTCTATGACCACCTTTTTAAAAACCAAAGTAAAGCTCTTTTTCTTCCATTTTTATCTTTATAAAACGCTTTTTTGAAATTTAAGGTCTGCTCATTTGATGACATGAGTGGTTCTCCTAAATAATACATATGTTTATTTTGCAATAATTGATAAAGATATTAGGTCATTAATGACATCAGATTAACTGATTAATTAAACTCTAATAAACAATTCATTTCTATTACTTTTATTTCCTGATAATAATTAGAGGGCATCTCAACTGTTTGAATCACATATTATGTTTCGAAACCACATAAGTCTGAATTTTACTGGAAGAATGTGATGAAAAGACATTTTGGGTAGAATGGTAAATTATGTAATTATTAAAATATTATTATTGTTATTTACATAGTAGGTTGAATTTTATTCAAATTTAAAGTTACATTAATAGTCTAATTTAAAAAAATTCCCTCAGCTTTTTTAAAAGTAAGTCACTTCGTTTCTAAAACTAATGGTTGACTCATTAGCTTGACAAAAAATTTACCATGCTCGTTTTGTGATTTCAAACGTTTTAGCAAGTATATGAGTGGAGTGAGTTTAATAATAATTAGAATAGTTATGTAATATTCAAGAAATTTGATAAATTTCTTCAGTTTTGCAAAGTATCTAAATTATTTGAAAGTATAAAAGAAAATAAATTACTGAGTTGATAGTTATGAATAACTGGAAACATTAATTGCCGCAAATTGTTTGGTACTCTTCGATTTCAACATTAATTAATCAATTGTATAGTACGAGTTAAGTGGTTTTAATGAAAAAGCTACATTAATGCGGGAATATTGGTTTGATATCAAAGCAATTAACACTACTCTTTAGTGCTAATGTTTCACTTTCAATAGTTGATTATCTGTTTTGTCATATATCACCAGCTACGGATCTAAAATAATTCGAAACTAGAATAAATGGAAATTAAGGCTATGCATTATATAAGTTGACTCAAATTTATAGTAAGTTGTTCAACTTAATTATTTGGTTCAAAATCGAAATAACTAAATTTATGAAACTAAATATTGTACCAATTTGAAAATAAGTCTAATCTCTCAAGAATATTTGATAGATTAGTGAATTGGCGATTTTATAAAATTAATATGTTATTTAATGCTAATACTTAACTTCATCGTTACGTATATTTCATAAAATGTGAATCGATTATAAGCACAAATAAAACAATTAACAGACTATGATTTAATCTTTTTTTATTAGTAAGCAAAGTCAATTAACCAACGACATAAATAATGACCCTATTTAATCATCCTTTTATGTTTTGATATAGAACAAACTCAATATGTTGTAGTTAACGAATTGACACCGTTAAACATGTGAATTTTGTATTTTCATACATAACCAGTCATATGAACTAAAAGAATCTCAAAACTTCCCGCAAAGAAATATTTAGTTTCAGTTTGTATGTACGTATATATTCTCAGTAAGAATTGAATGAACATGAATACAATTCTTAGGAAACCATTTTTTTTGGATACAATAATGTCATTTTTCTTTAAAACCTCGTTCTTAACGGTTTTTATGTTTTTCACAAAAAAAATGTAATTGATTAACTAATTTACAATTAAAATCAACAAAAGTAAACAAATAAACACTTTAATCTGTCAATATTATTTTGATAAAGAATAATATTTGAAAATTGTAGATAATCTGATTAGTCTATAAACAATTAACATGATTACAATGAAGAGGGGTCGTTTGTAGTCTTGCATGTGAACGTTTGTGGTGAGGTGTGTGGAGTCGGTATAGTTCTAGTAGATGATCAGATTGATAAGGAGGGTGAGAGGTTGGTTGAACTGTTGTTTCATTAGAGTTCTCTCTATGGCTTTGAAATGTATTTATGTTGTGTTCAATCTCTTTTTGGGCTCTGGCTTGGGGTGGATATGAGGTTTTTGCTGTCATGTATAAGGTACGAGTTCCTTCTGTTGAACTTATTGCAGACAAGTTAATAACATTATTTAGCTTTTCCTCAACAAAAGCAATAACAAATGATAAAAAAGTTATGATAGGTAATAGGAGGGATAGACGTCCGAAAATCCAATTCATATAGAAAAGATTTTGTTCGAAACAAAACATATTTGCCGACGGAATAAAAGATTGTTGGACTACTTTGCGATGTTTAATTTTTTGGTTCATTTCTTCGCTCGAGATCTAGTCATTTTATGATTGATATGTTTCTTATATGTATAGTCTCTCGTGATATAATGATAGTCTTAACAAAGTCAAAATCATGTAAAATGTACCGCTCATTTCCCAAGTAGAATAAAACGGACACAATTGCAAAGAGAATCAATTAAACATGAAAATATTGATGCCAGAGTTAGAGAGTAATGAACATATTTATGTTTTTTCGTCTATTTGTTATTTATTATTGAATATTACATAAATTTTCCAACACTTTTCCTCGGTACTTCACCTCTTCGAAAGTCATGGCCATATACGTCGCATTCATAATGTTTACACGGTAGCTTGTCATAGCGCAAATTAAATACAAATAAAATAAAACATTGTTTTTGGTGTTGTGTGTGGCATATACATTTATACAAGATTTATGGAGGGAAGGGCTGAAAATTCCACCAAAACATCAACGAGGCAAATAAAAAGGTGGCAAGATCATATTAATATAAATTTATAATAATGTCAGTGTGCATTTTAGTGAGAACCACAAAAGCTGTGTGAGAATCGTGAGAACTAACGTAGGAACGTCGTGTGGCAGAGTGGTTCTATTTTATAATCTAGAGAGAAAAGTGTTATCCATCGAGAGAATGATGAATCGAGGAATTGGAAGGAATTTTTTTTTTAATCTGCCACGCACTGCCACGTTTCACTGTTTTGCGGATTTTCGCGGTTCACACGCGCTGGGTCGGTTTGCACGTGATAACAACTCTAATGATGCAATTATAGAGCAGAGCCTAGAGGAGATTTTCACGGGGATCATGCTAATATTAGGGGAAGGGCCGGGATAAAAATTGCACACTTAAGTAAATGTACACAATAGTCAACAACAACACCTAGCTAGGCTATGCGACATTTTTAATACTTTACGTCTTGTTCATGTTTTTATAAGAAAAAATTATTATTTGTAACGATATCTAAGAGATTTTGCTTTGGTTGGTAGCTTGAAAACGTGGGAAATTGATTTCTACAAGTATAAGCATCATTGCTCATCACACACACATATATTTTTATATGCACCTAATTGGATGTGACTGTAAATCATGGAGGAAGAAGCTAGCTACCCATGATTCATGATGATGATGTTGTTGTTATTATTATTATTATTATTATTATTATTATTATTATTATTATTACATGTAAGGCGACAATATTTATATGAGTTACCATCACACATATTTGATCTAAATATTAAGATATATTTAAGGGGTATTTTTACTTCAATACTTTAAGTTTGTACCAATTCAAAATTAGTAACTTATTAAGTTTGATATTTTTCAAAATTTATATTTAAAGTAACATTAATATTTTTTTAAATGCCTAAAATTTACATATATAATCTTCAAAGCTGTTTAAGTGTGACCCAAAATTTACACATTGAAAACTGTAATATACATAGTTGTGCGGGTCATTAATATTGAGTGATCGAGGTACAAAATAAAAGTTTGAGGAGGCAATGCAACGTCGGCAACAAGTGGACAAAAACAACTATGCCATGCAATGTAATCATGAATAAATTACAAACATATATTGCAGAGGGTGCGCCACGTGGATGTATTAGATTATGTAAGAGAAGAGACAACCTATGATTGCGGGGAGCTGACGAGAATGCGTGTAGCCGCCAGGCTTAAGTAACTGGCGCCGCAAACGCGAGTGACACGTGGACACAGTATCATTATTGTCGTGGAATTGGAATAATCATTAATTAATAGCCTCCAAAAGGCAGGCACACGACAAACACATGACCAATTATTATTATTATTATTATTGCGTTTTCCAATAAGAATAGAAACAAGTGAAGAAGAATCAACTTGAATGATTGATGTTTCCGTTGGGAATAATATTGAATGTTGGGAACGTGGACAGCGGTGGATCCATTCCTTTAATTTGATCTTGGCTTCTTCATCAAGACCTAGTGAAAAGCTAGCTTTATAGCTATATATGTGTGTGACTGTGCATGAAAGCTATATCTCAACTAGCACTAGGAGTAGCAGATCCAGAGACAGCTTTATCAACATATATCTTCTGTTATAGTAGCTTTCTGTGATCAACCTATGTCTTATCACATTATTTGATCACCTTCTTGAACCTACCCTTAAAAGGCGTTCATAGACAGTTCAACTGCCCATATAAATATATATTAACCTAACTATACATATGTGAATAGATTGGACCTGTAGATCAAAGTGAAGCGTGTCTGATATAGTAAAAAGTAAAAGTTACATGGGTTCGCAGTTGAATTAGTTGACGATCCGCTTTTCTCGCTTAAATTTTTACAATAATATAATATTTTAAAAAAAGAAAATTTAATTTCATATTAAGTATAAACACATATTTATCGCCAAAATTTTTGGTAAGTGAAACATTCAAAGTGAGAAGACGTAAGTTTAGTAGAGAGAAGAACTCTCTGGAAAAAAAGAATCGGTAGTCATTGGTAATCAATTTCAGTTTGTGGATGTGGAGAGTTGTTCAAATGAGATTCCTAAATTAAATGGGTGGTCTTACTAATTGGGCTAAATTAATTAAATAGTGTGGGCGAGCCGGTTAACTATAGTTTTGATGTATTCAACCTGCAACCCCCCTATTCTAATGCGGGTCAAGGCTTTTTCATCCGCAGCCCGCCCCTGAACCTGCGGGTGAAGCACAACGGGCCGCAGGTCCATTAAGGTAGGCGGGCGGGTCAGTTTTTGGTTGGAATATGTACACTCCTACTTACTCGTGATCGTAATTTCATCTCACTATATTCAAGTTTGATATTTTTTTTGCGCCAGACTAGTATGGGCAAACTGTAATTAACCCAAAAATAAACTAGCTGTAGTTATGTGAGAATGTCGTCAAACTAGCTATAGCTAGCTGAGATTATCCTTTGAAATAAATCTCAGGGGCATTTTGGTCATTTTGCAACGAAAACTGACGGTGTTAAGTTAAAACTGACGGAAAATGTAGTTAGGTGATATTTACCAAAACTAGTTAGGTTTTCAAGTGAAAAAATAAATTAACTGTAGTTACGTGAGAATTGTGTCAAACTAGCTGTAGCTAGCTGAGATTATCCCTTAAAATTAAAAAAATAATCACACGCAACCAAGTTCCACCTACAATGCAAAGGATATTTAACTCTACAACCCCAAAACTAAGACTATAAAATTTGAGGAAAACATGAAAACTAGAATTGTCCGTAGATTTTAATAAAATGAGTTGAGAATTTTAATTTGATCAATCGCCTGCACATTCAATTTCTGAAGACTGACTCCACACGGCGTCATCGACTACAACCCCTTCGTATTTGGACCGTCGTGGCGTCTTACGAGAAACCAAGATGGGCCAACGAGGTTGAGGAACTCGGCATCGATATTTACATTTTCTTGACACGGGACGGGTCTCGAAGAGTCAAGGTGGTTTGACACGATGGGTAGCCGTGCTAGGTCAAAAATTCCACATTTTACTTCTACTGGAGAGGCGTCGATTTATGGTGGAGCATACACATAACTTTTTTAGGGAGAGAGTAGGAAATGAGTGTTAGAGGTTGGTAATGAGGGTTGATATGTCCTCTTTTAAACAAATCTACCATTTAATCATATGATTAGTTTATTATTCAGGTCAAGGTAAAATAGTCATCGGTGAATTCCTCACTTAGCAGGACGACGAATAAGCAAACATACACATAAAAACAAATTATTAATAATAGCCTCCTCCGACCAGGCTAACTCGTGGTGGTAACATTTAATTAATTTTCCTTATATTAGTTTTGTATATTTCACCATCCATAGGATTCAAAGTTAGAAAAATGATTAAAATATTTTTAATATTAAAATATAAATAAATGATTTTAAATGATAAGGTTGATGATGTCATATCCATTATAATAATTCTAAATAGTAGTGACAACCTCGAAACAGATCACCAAAATTAAGAATGAATAGTTGTCATTTTGATGCGCGCTTACACGCACAACATAATCTTAAACTAGCAAGAAGAAACCCAAGAACATGGAAAGGAACATAACGGTTTTATAGTGAGCAGTCACATTGGTTGAACGATATGATGATGCTTCAAATGTGGTAGTTATAATTTAACTCAAACTGAGTTTGTGCGCAACACTGAGTCATTGAATTAAATAATTTATATTATTGATGAAATTAAATTTTTAGTAGTGCTTGCCTGCTTGGCAGTGGTCCGAGTACTCATTCCCTGGGTTGAGAACGACTAAGGCACCTTGAGTTGGATGGGTGATGTCCAGGAAGTACATGCGTGATTTAGGGCGCATCGCCTCTCACTTGGCATAGTGGTCGAACTCTCGGGGACCAAATGTGGGTTTCATAATTGAACTTTTCGTGCTCTCTTTTTCGACACGACTCGAAAAGTAAATTACGCAAGAATTGGAGATTAAACTAACTATACTAAGCACGAAACTACAAGTACTCTACACTAGTGCAAGAAAGTAAATGGGAGCAGATGGTAGATGGTTGGTGTGAAGTTAAGAATTCGAGAACCGAAGGAACTAAACAACATGATCGAGACTATCAAGCAATCAAACGAAATTGACAATCACATGCATTTCATTTGGTCTATGTTCAAATATTGTCACCGTCTCTCGACATTGGTGAAGGAAACGTGTCGGAGTCAGCGGCCCTCTTGGGATGTTATGACTAACTCGTCGACGGTTTGAATGCCCAACAAATTTTGGTCCAAGGGAAGATGCTCTACGAGCCGATCTCTCAAATCTACCTATGTCAGCCGTAGCGAGCTCCTCTCTGAGTTGATCCACGATAAAAGATCATATGCTAAGTGATCAAAGTTAGCATAAGACATGAAGCACAAAGTATATTTCAAACGAACATGCATAAATATCAAAACTCATTCGATTACAAGACATTCACTCATCAATTCACAATCAATTTATCATATGTAAATTTGACGTATGTTCAAATACCGTCATCGTTTCTCGACGTTGGTGAAGGAAACGTGTTGGAGTTAGCTACCCTCTCAAGATATTACGACTAACTCCTCGATGGCTTGAATGCCCAACAATATTTGGTTCAAGGGGTGGGCGCCAAACACTGACACCTCGATTCTGCCTATATCCGCTTACACTTACATCTCTTGTGTAGGTTAAAACAAGAATAATCATGCATGCAATCTCAAGCTCTCACTAATAATCACATGATTCATATTCAAGCATGCATAGCAAAGTAAAACACAATTTAATCATACAACAATTAATTAATTAACCATAAATATCAAAATTTAAGTCAAAATAAAGATTTAGCTCCCATGACCTGGGGTTTTTAGACCCAAACCATGGTGCTCAAGCATTCATCTACACGAAACAACTAGATTCAAGATAAGGAAAGAAAGTTACAAACATAAACCCAAAGACAAGGGTGTTGGGAAGCTCAAAACCCTCCAATCTAGCTTCTCCAAGTAGTCTTTTGCCTCATCTTCTTCTTCCCATGGTGGTGAAGGTACAAACCCTCCCTTGGAGCACCAAAAATGGCCTTCAAGCGAGTGTTTTGGAGTTCTTTCTCTCCAGAAACCTCTAGGAAACTGAAACCCTCTCAACTAGAACTCAAAATTTGATGGTGTCTAAGTGTGTATGCTGAAAATTAGGTTTTCTGCTCATTAAATAGTAGGTTCGCGATTTTGTCACGATCGTGATACCTTCTTCTCGAATCCCGATACTCTCGCCACCGTGTCGCGATCGCGACGGTCTTCTTTTTCGTCTTCTTGTCATGAACAGTTATGATCGTGACAACATCGTGGCATTGCCTTTTTGTCGTTGCAACGCCAATTTGCCACGATCGAGTGGGTGATCGTTTCAAAACTCCTGGAATCGACTTCTTGGTTGTTACGATCGTGACTGATAATGTCACGGTCGTGACATTCTTCATTTCTTGATTTTTCCAGTTTGCAGTCCATCTCGGCTATCGCTTCGAACTCGCCCAAATATGCCCCAATTAGGCTCCAATACCTATAAAGGTTAAAATATCACCTATGATAAAAAGTATCAAAATGATGGCCCTAAGTGTGACCGAAACCAAGGAAAAAACATGCTAGAATGGGGGTTATTTGGGTCTGGAAATGGTCACAAATGGACCACATCAATGGGTTTATGGGTAGTCTAAAATTGGCTGTAAAAATCGACCAAAAAATTTTAGCATGTAATTTTGCCCTCCCTTAAAATAATTTCTGGATCCACTCCTGATTGCTATTATTTTTAACGGAAGTTACATTGAGTGTAAAAATATGTTGAATATCTATAAAATAGTTCAAACTTGGAGTATTGAATTTATAATCATGCATTTTTGGGTATAGTAAAATGGAATTATCCCTGTGTATATACATATTTGTGTTATGTCGTTTGTAATTCGTCATATGTCACATAGGAAATGATATTTTAAGTACGCAAGATATTACGTTTTAAGGCCTAAATTCGGCTACAAACGGTTATTTCAAGTACAAATATAGGAACAAATATCAGCCACTAGATGAAGAAATTAATGGTATAGATATGAACTGACTGATTCAATGGCATAAATTGTAAATATTTATAAATGATATTTTATTTTTGTCATTTAACATTAGTGAAAGAGTAAATCAGTATTTTTATTTCACATAATCACACATGCGTGAATGTTTCCTTCTGCCGTTTTTGGTGACAATGACAATTTTCTATTGTTCAATTTGTGGTGTCATGTGTTTCCATTATTTCATGAACAATATATTTATTTCCATTGTTTCATGAACAATATATTTATTTCCATTATTCCATGGGCAGTGTCATACGCTTCTATTGTTCCATGTAACTTATTTGTATTCCCACTTTTTCATGAGTAGTGTCAAATTCCTACATTGTTTTATACACATGATTATTATTTCCATTGTTTCACAGGAAGTGTCATATGGTTGCATTATTTCAAATGCATAGTTTTTATTTCTATTGTTCCAAATGAACAGTAATTCATGCACACATTATCAACTTTCTTGCAAGTTTAAACCATCAACTACACTGTTTTGCATCAGATTTTTGTGGTTATTAACCTTTAACAAGATTTTCATTATGCAGTTCCGTCAGCTTTACAAATTACGCGTCTGTATGATGTTCAGGTTGCTAACATGGTAGATGAATGATATGTGGCCTTCGTTGTATGCGGAGGCTATTGTATATTATGGCGCCAATGGACTCAACTTCATGGTCAAGCTCTGATACATGCCAGGTAGTGTTGGATATCTTCATCAATTGTCTCAAATCTTGTTCCAACAGCGGGCTTCAAACTCTCAAGGCAGTGGGTGTATAACAACCGAAGTCATCTCGATCTCATACCCCAACAACTTGAACGATGCATTATCTACATATGGTATAATGAAATCAAATAAAATTTCAGTATTGGAATCAATTTGTGATGTGAAATGGAACAATGGAATTAAAAACACATTAAACTTCACATGGAATAATGGATATAATAATCATGTATATGAGACGATGAAAAACATGACACTACCAATGGAACATTGAGAACATGAATAATCTTTATGAAAGAATGGAATCACACGTAACTACAAACAGAGCAATGGAACAATTCATCTACAACACACATAAGTAAATTTAAAAAGAAAACTTATACGATGGAATAACAAAAAAAACTCAATCGCAAAGAAAACCCAGAAAAACAAAAACATTAAATTTTGCTAAAATGATACAGTATAAAAACCGAAAAAAAACTGTAAAACTCTTCAAAAATGGAGTGACCGATTTGGCTGGGAGGCGCGGTAGATCGGACTCGAAAGATTCGATCCATCCGATTGGGTCTTGGAGGCGCGGCGACAGAATCGATTCAGCCGATTAGGTCTCATAGGCGCGGCGACGAGTCGAACCGGTAGCGGATCGATGCAGCCGATTGGGTCTCAGAGGCGCGACGACGCGGGCCAATTGGGTCTTAGGGCGCATGGTGGAGGAATGGTGCGGCAGTAGGGAGGCACGACGCGGAGAATTTTCTTTCTTCATAAAGTACAATTGAGAATTTTAATTTGGGGAATATGACGATTAAAGTGGTTTAGGGTTGTGATGGGTGAATGAAATGACAATGATACCCTTTTGATTTAATTAGTTCATGAAATTAGTGGAGAATCTGAACCATTAACTATTTACATCCAACGGATGTAGTATATTTTTATATTTGTATCTAATGGACCATGTGTCACCTTTCAAAAAGAAAATAGACCATTTGTTAAGGAGTGCATCTCCGTTTTTAATTTAATTTGTTTGAATTCTTTATTACTTCGTGCGTATCCCATTTAACAAAAATTTATCCACTCATGACGCTTTGATTGAAATTAGAGTTTTTTTCCCGTGTTCTTAAAGTGCTCATTAAATTTTTATTTAATATCGAGTTAGCCTTTTTTGGTGTCTTGAATAAAATATTTTATTTACGCAAATTATAAATGTATAATTATAAATGTTTTAAAAATCTCGGGGAATTGTTTAGTGTTTTCAAAATCTTAGAATTTTGAATTGAACTCTGACTAGTACATGATTATTTTCAGATTAATTCTTTAATCTGATTAGTTTTTTTATTAATCACCGATAAATCTCCAAAATGCCGTTTCCATGGACTAACACGCCTATAATTTTTTTAGAACGGTAAAATGTAATATTCGATTAATATTCAATTGATTATAAATCTAATATTGTGTACCCCTGATTAGCATATAGAATTAGGGAAAGCTTAACAATTACAGGAGAAAATGCAAAATGAGAACATGTCCATGTTAATTGCTGTTGCTGTTGCTGGATTCTGATTGTGACGCTACACGTCGTTGTCGTTTTTGTGTTTCTCTGCTCCTTTTACCTACTACACGACATGTCGTCTTTTTTATTCTTTCGATCGCTACAAGTAACCATTGCGTCCCTTTTACTGATTTGGTTTTTTCACCACTCGATCAGTCCTTTTTTCTTAATTTTGATAAAAGTTTTGCAATAATGCTTACTTATTTAACAAGTAATCGAGTAAAAGTAGTAACATATATATGCATTTTGAGTATATATTATAGCTATATGTAAGCAGTGAACTACATGTGTTTTCACATTATGTGTTACAGATGAGTTTAGTTAAGGAATCGCTGTCATGAAATTATTAACAACAACCTAGCTAGGTTTTCCGAGAACTGTTTAACAAATGTTCACAGTACACTTCAAGTTGCTCGATAGTTCTATGATTATACATGTGAATTTTACATTGTCACAATCCTAACATTTAAATATATGTGACAAATTATTGTAGACAGCCACGAATCCACAATTTCAGCCATGGAGCAATTGCCAACTTGGTACGTGTATTTGTATTATTGCAATGAAAAAACCCACTAAGATCCGTAGTATTGTAGGGTTATGCGTGGAGTATTGATAATTTTAAAAGACACGTATCAAACGTGACGCTGATGCGATATTTATATACGTTTAAGAATTTTTCGTATTTGTTTTGATCAGTTCTTTAATAATATATATGTTGATTTTGACCAGTCGTCTATATTCTTCTAAATTTAATGCAAAAAAGTCCGTTCGAAAAAGAATGATTGATGCAAATCATAAATGATGACTTTGAAATATAATAATATGTGGTACTTGTATTGAGATTTTATGGTAAGAAGTTTAACGAAACAATCATTTGTATCTCGTTATTTGTGTTGTCTTCACGTTCAATATATAGTGATAATGACACATTTTTACATCTAACTATTTTGAAATGACACTTTCATACTCTAACTAATATTTTTTCTTTTTTTAGTTACTTTTTTTGTGACAGCCGATGATAAAATGACTAAAATGCCCTCCAGTGACTTTTAAATTTTCAAAAATTTCCTTGAATAAGGAATCGGTTTCAATTAAAATCTAAAATTAAACTTGTTCAAATTAACATTAAAACTCATAATTGAACCGGTTCAAATTAAAATTTGTCTACAATACCTTCCGGCTTTTAAATTTCAAAAAAAAAATGTCCTTCAATCTCTCACTCTCCCCTCTCTCTCTCTCTGGCTTCTTACTGCCTTCTCCGGCGAGCAACCGTCTTCTTCGGTGACTTTAGGATTCTTATACAACAAACAAGTAAATAATTGAGGAACCCCCAATTCATGATTATTATATTAGAATTCACTTGTAGTCGAAATTGGGCAATATGGGATTGTCAAAGCTCTCCAAAACCTCGGTGGAAGCCGAGCCTGAATCTTTGTTCCCTCCACCAAACCACCCACCAGGGAAGGATCCTCCAGACTCAGTGATGGAGTATAGATCTAAAGGAGGGTCTTTAAATTGGAATTGATTCATGGTATCTAGGTACCGATTCATATATAAGTATGGAGCAAGCAAATAGGAGTCATAAATCAGAAATTTCAGTGAATCTCTGGTCCATAATCATCTAATCTATGCTTCCACAAACTCTAATTCAAAGAAAAACTCCAATCAGATTACTCTATAAATCTATAGGAAAGAACACACACGCAGAAAATAAGTAATTTTCTTGTAACATAATGTGGAACAAACCTAAACTCAATATCAAGAAACAAACATGAAAGTGAAACAATCTAAAGGAATTGAGTAACTAAATAGTTGAAAGAAAAAGAAAATAATAGATCGAGCAACAAGAAAGAAAAGGTGGAAGAGAAGAAGAAAGAATTTGTAGATAGTGGAGCGGAGATATTTCCATAAAGGAGAACTAGGAGCATACGAACTGTGACATCGGGCAGAGGCCGTATCGGATCTGGAGGAAGCTGTCGGCGGCGGCGCCGGGGACGACAGAGTTCTAGGGATTCTCCTTCTGGCGTAGGTAGACGCAGGAGCAGTCGAAGACGGAGAAGAGGCCGCCCACACAACAAAGCTCCTGCCCACAGGCGGCGCGTTCATGCTGGCGGCGCCATAGAGACGGTGGACAGAGGGGGAGTTGTGGTGTCATCGAGGAGATGATCGGTGCAAGCTCTCGGGATGTCTATGTTGCAGTGTTATGGATATCGGGAGATCGCGGCAATATTGCGGCGAAACCGCGGATATTTTCGTATATCCGCAACATACGCAAAAATCGCCCCAAATACCAGTCAACTATGGTCAAACCGGATAATTTCAAATTAATTCCGGTCTAATTTGATTTTAATTAATTAATTTCGGTCTAATCCGATTTAAATCAATTCATTTCGATTTAAACCAATTAATTCCTACCTAATTTAATTAATTTTGGTCTAATTCGATCGGCTTTGTTCCAACACACTTAATCTGGTTTGACATTTATGTTATAAATTATAAATAATAAATATCATTCATTTTCCATATAAATTATAAACTAAATATCATTCATTTAGGTTATGCATGTCGTCCAATGCATTTAAAAATGATTAAATATCATTCATTTTGTTTTTAATAAATAATAAATATGAATATTTATTTATTACTAAACGCATTCTACCCCGATCTTCCAGCGATCTTCACGCGATCTCCCCGAGTTTGTTAAATCTCCTTTTTTTCGTTTGGCCGATATATTCTCGCGATCCGATATCCATAACACTGCTCCGTAGTAAAGGCAAGAGAGAGAAAATTAAATGAATTTATTATATTATTTTAATTAATTAAAAAATATATTTTTTTAATTTGTACCGGTTTAATTTTAGGTTTTAATTTGAACCAATTTAATGGAGCGACTGAAGAAGAATCTACTTAAATTGAATTAGTTTAACCATGGGTAGTTTAGGTATTTTAGAGATAGATTGTCAGAAAAAAATTGTTAAGGTACTAAAAAAGAAAACGTTAATTAAGGTATAAAGGTATCATTTTAATTTTAAAATAGTTAAATATAACAAAGTGTCGTGTGCGTGCGTGCGTGCGTGTGTGTGGGAAAAATTTGCTTATCAAGGCGACAGACCCCTTCACCTATATTTGCTCAAAAATGTCCTCTTGTACTTTTTTGAAGGAACATACGAATTTTATTTATTGAAATGGTACTAACCCGGCATCAAACTGGACAGCTGAAGCTATAATTGGTGAGACAGATCCCTCACCATAATCTCAACTACTGGTTGATAAAGTAAATTTGGTCAATTCGTGAGCCATTGTATTACAAGACCTACGAGCATAAGATAGAGATATATTAAAACCAAGAGTTGAGACGAAACGCCTACACCCTGAGACATGTTGTGAATGTGTTTCCCTTTCTGGGCGTGGTCTACCACCCTGAGACAATACGTCTCAAGCTCCACCTCCCTCCAATTGTTACCTTTTGCCCAAGATAGAGCCTCTCTAACCCCTAGAGTCTCCACCTCTTCGGGCTGGAGATATCCCGTAAATCGTCTGCAGAGTGCTCCCACAATTCGACAGTCCGAATCCCTGCCTATAATCCCTATGCTCCAGTTTCCTCTCACTGTGTCAACACCCCCATTCACATTATTTATCTTTAATTTTTCTGGATTATGAGGCACCCTCCATTGGGATGTGTTGCTACCCAAGCTCGACGGAATCCTTTTGCGATCGCTGCCACTTTCTTTATCGTAAGTGATTTATGATACTATTCAGAAAAGTTCATATTGGTTCTATTAAATTTATAGTAAAAAGAAAATTGAACACTTCCCAAATTATGACACTAAGATTTAGAGTTTAAATATGGTTTATTTTGTTATTTTGTTATTTGGTCATATCATCATATCTGATGCAATCACTGTGGTTAAATCGATCGATAGGGAAAGATCTGTCGCAGTAAATGACAAGTACGTCGCTGATCGATCATTACAATAACGGATTGTCCATCTCTAGCATTTTGAGATAATATGTTTGTGGCTATAGTTTGGTACTCACACGTGCTTTGTGTACTATAGCGAAGAGATATGATAGGCTGTGGCACAATTAATACAAAACTCCGTCACTATATTTGGTGATGTACAAGGATGTCAATCATTACCATAGCGTTGGCGACGTACCAACAATTCGTATGTGACAGTATAATAGTGATGTACTTAGAAAAATCTGCTAGCTAGCATGAGAATTTTAGCGACGTGTTGAAATTGTCCGTAAATGTTAAATGTTCATTGGTAACCACGAACTATATAGAGGTTCGGGGGTCTAAAACAAAGACATACATTTTATGTTTGTTATTGCATTTATGTTAGGGACGAATATACGGTGGAAATTCAAATGCAAATATATGTCTTGAAGTTTAGCCGATGAGTACTATTATAGTCCTTTGCTATAGTCCTATTTTCTTTTTTTAAAATGAAAATCAATAGTTAAATATTAATTAATTACTTAATGGATAATAATAATGATAGTAAAAGATAAAAGAGAATAATATATAATATCAATAACAAAAGCTGAAGTAGGCTCCGATAAAATAGTGACATTGCCGAATTTGAGTTTAACTACATATGATAAATATAGAATATTGTGGGGGTGTTCAAATCAAACAGATAATAAAAAAATTAACCGAAAATAAGCAAAATCGGAACTGGTGAAACTAAAATTGGGAAATGATCAGTTTTATTTGCCGGTCGATTCTCGATTTTGAAAGTGTTAAACCACGGTCCTCCCTCCAAGTGGTCTTCAAGTATCTCTCACTCTTAGACCTCACATCATCGTTCTACCCTAATTTAAATGAAGGGAGTTGGGTCCCTTCCACTTAATACTACTAATGATATTGGTCCTCTGGCCATTTGAGTTTTGAGAAATTTGCAGGCCAACACAGTGCAGCAGCTCAAAAATATCATATGAAGCCATTAAACACCTCTACTAAAATTTGTTCCTCTTGGATCATTAATTCAGGTGCCCGAAAGCTATTAACATAAGCCCAAAACTCCGGTTGAAACGCCATTTGAAGCTGTGGGAAAAGTGGCATTCTATCATAAACCAAGCCTTGAGCGAGTGTTGGCATTAATAAGTTTTGAATAATTAACATGAGTCTTGAGTATAATAATTCAACTTATGAAGCTAAAAAATTATATAAACGAAAATAAAATAATATCTATTCCCTGTTTTATTCAGTATTGCTTAAACTCGCAGCGGTCAGCCACATTTTCTTTTGAATGATGAGCACAGTGTCATCTCCATCTTTCTCTGATTCTTTCTCCATTGCCACCGAATCCCAGTGCAAGGCTGGCAATCTTCTCTTTATGAACTCCACCACTGGTCGTTTGTCCCGGACAATGATGAATCCTTTGGGCCTGAGGATGCGGTCCATCTCAATTAACAAATCTTCTGCACTGCACCCTTTCTTTGTTATATCAGAGAAAACATTCCCAGCATGGAGCAGATCGTATGTTCTTGGATATGTTGAGAAGGCTTCGCACCTGTTAAAGCAACATTACTAGTCTTGGAAACGACAAAAGGGAAAGTTTCCAAAATAGAAATATATGCAATACATACCAGCTATGCGTGGTACCTATCAGTCCTCGGTCATATATAATCTTGAGAGTGTTAGGTCCGTCTTCTGGAACCACATTCATAACCCAAACATCTTTGCCTCTCAGGGCAGCTGCAAATGAACCCATGTTTGCCTTCATATCCATCACATTCCTGATGGTATCGGCCTTGATCTTCGGGCTTAAAAGGTTCCAATAACCGTCAACCCTTTCTTGCCAAACATCCTGCACCAAACCAATGCTGCTGCTGTAATGTGCGTATTTGGTTGTCATAAAAATAGATATATTCCCAAGCAGACGACATCACAATTATCCATGAAATCATGGATGGGCTTATTTGATAAATTACCATATCCTTTTCAAACATTTTGACAGAATGGCCAAAATCAGCCAGGCGAGGAGGAGGAGCAGTCAATCGAGTAGGCCAAGGAGCCAGTCCACTTCCTTTTGCTTTGTGCTGTTCTGATAAGACAAAATAATATATTATTTATTACTATATCTTTGACGTGAATTTTTAGCTTCAAGATTGAGCTAATGGTAATAACGAGAAATGCAAGACCTAGCTCGGACTAATTCCAAAAACACAATGTATAGGAGCATAGGATACAAGATAATTTATAAACTAAGCTTTGTCCAAGGAACAGAACAATTTTCCCTCAGGTATATTTTATTATTTTATCTAGCACGGATAAATACATATTTCACATATGAATTCCTTTTAAGTCTGGCACAACTTGTCAATCTAATTTCAACCAGGCATTGCTACGGGAAAATCAATCAAAATACTGTACACAAACACTAAAAACTAACTTCAACTGTGTGTGTTTGTGTGTGTTAGAGAGAGAGAGAGAGAGAGAAACTGTACTCACGGGCAGAGTATGGTGTTATACAAGCTTTCATAGGCACATGCCAAGTAGCATCTGGATCAGCGTCTGATTTGCAGAGAGGAGGTTGAGTACCGGGAGCTCTTTTCTTGTAACAGTCATTTGTTAGTGGCTTGACCCAGATAACAGTTTGATTCTGTTTAGCAGCAATCTTCCAACACATTCGTTCCACAAGGGCACTCATTTCTTTCCATATCCTCAAATCCTCTTCATCTTGTGCATAGGCTTCAGGAGATGAGTAAGCAAAGTAGCCCCCTGGTCTCAGTAACCTATCAAGCTCAAGAAGAAGGATTCCATCTCTTTGGAGCCAATCAATCCGACAGCGAGAACAATGTGCAAATTCAAAGGATCTACTTGGATAAGGAAGTCTTTGTGTTCCCAAAACTCCAAGATATGCAGGAATTCCTCTCTCCAGGGCAAACTGGATTTGGTTTTGATGAACATCATTGGGTGCTAGTGACATTGCAACGATATCAGAAGAAAGGAGGTATCCTCCAAAACTTGCCACTCCACAGCCAACATCAAGAACCGTTCGAATCTTTCCACCATTGTTTAAATTATTGTCAGGAAACTTGAGCATCTGCCACGAGACAATGCATGGATCAATTCATTACCCAATATCAGTTAGAGGCTTACTTCAATAAAAACATGCTCTAGTGATTTAATACTCTCACTGTGAATGGACTGGTCCGCTTACTTTTGCAAGTAAGGCAATGTACTTGTCAGCTCCATAATGAAAATGTGTTCCTCCTCCAGGAAAGCCAATCTTTTCACCTTTGACGACCATCCACTTCTGGTCAGACTTTTCAGTTGCAAGGTGGGTATGAGGTATATTTACTTTCCATACCTCATCTCTGCTCTTTGGCCACTTTATCGGTACCTATAACCATCACAAAGCGCAGTCAATAATAGAAAAGTGATATTACTAAACTCTTGATAGCAAAAATAGTACGACTTCACCAGAATCCATCTATTGCAAGATGCTTGAGAATGAACTCACCTTGTAACCTGGTGGTGGAGGAATTAGGCAATTATAGCGCTTTTCAGGCACTGGGCAATGTCTCTCATAGTGTTCCATCAAATTCAGATCCAGCTTCAGTCTCGTCTGGTAGATATAGTTCCTATCTAGGCAAGGAATTAGTTCTGCATGACGATCATCACAAACCTTCAACGTAAACCCAAGGAACCTGTATTAGTTCAATATATACGAGAATATGTGCACATAGGAACTTGAGCATGTATGAGTATTGCCATTAACTAATCAGAAACTACTTACAGGAATGCTCTTCAGTACAATATCATCTTTCCAGTCTTCTTCAAATAGGAATGAAGATTCAATAGCACCTTCTTCCCCACCCCAATACGATGAACCAAATCTTTTTAAAGATTTAGTTCCATACTCCAAAGCAGTTGCACCTCGATCTCTAGAATAGTATACAACACCACAAATGATAGCAAAAACAATTACAGTAGCGATCAACCGATTGTTTTGATTCCCTTCGCCTCTTCCCCTTGCCATTCTTGTACTAATAAAATGAAGGAAAGCCTTCCTTCAACTTTGCCGTCAACAGATGTCCCAACAAAAACTTCACATCCCTAAATGATCAAATTAGACAGTAATTAACAATTATAAAGATTACCCGAAATGTTATACAAACTCTAAACACAAAACAACAGAATTCAGATAATAAATGTTACATGATGAGTAATCATTACACATCCTTCCAAAACCATTAAACGGCTTGATCATTGAAGAACACAAGTACTGTGAGCAAGTAAATCATGTACTGGGGAATTATTTTCTAACAATGCACAAACAATAAAAAAAAGAACATTCCAATCAGGACCACATCAGGAAATAGTAATTGTAAGGAAACATAACAAAGGAAATGGCATCAAACTTTTATGTGACCGACAGTTGAGTTGGCAGCTCCTAAAAGTGATAGTGATGCCACAAAACCAAAAGCTTGAAAGAGACTGATGAAACAAACCCAGCTCACAAAATCAAAACTTGGAAGGTGTCGGCAACATTATTCTGATCTGGGTACCAATCTTTACTCTTACCCTTTACAGGGGTTGACTTGAATTCACATTCCCAACAAGAAATTAGACAAAATATGAATCGGAAAAGCAGAAACAGAAACTGGGTCAGATCTACTTAGAAGAGCCGAGACGAAGCTGATTCATAACTAAATCTTAATCGCACTCATCATCTTCTTTGACATTACAGGTGTGAGAATGAATATGATTACAGATACACGGAGTGTTCTGGTTCTTAGAACAAGGAACGGTGTGAGGAGATTTCACGAACATACCTGAAAGCAAATGGAGTAAGAGAGAGAGTACGAAGACGAAGCCAATGACTGAGGAACACAGCGCAGCGCGAAAATGGAAACAGAGATTTATTAGTGAGATCCCAAATTCCCAGAGCAACTTGTATCGACAAGTTTGGGTAGGGACAGAGGGACGATGTGGACTCTTCTCGAGTTATAAAGTTTGGCATCCAAATGTATAGCATACTCCATATGGTGCCGTTTCTCCTTACTATGTTCTTCAAAATTAAGACCCTCAGAACGAGTCGAATTGAGTCAAAATAACTTGCATCGACAATATAATGTAATGTATATTCGTTGTTAAGAATTAAGAGCTTTAACTCAAATTTTAGGGAAAATTATAATTTTCATTTTTATTCAAACTCGGTTAACAATTTGCATCCTTTAAATTATATTTTGTCACCTTTTTTTTAACTTATTTACATATAAGATACTAAAACACTCTTCAACATTTTAAAAAAATACAAATTTGGTTTTCAATTATCACTCATTTTCACATCACCACCCTCAACAACTTAAAAATAATATTTAAAATATGAATACTAATTTTAAACCATCTTCAATTTTATGCTATTCTCAAACTATTTTTATATACATTTAACTTTAACGGGTTAAATCTAACCGAATTTTGAGGTAAAAAAACTCAAATATCCCCACTATGTGATATCTAAATAATACAATTTTGTGATGAATGTAAAATGACTGTTTTATCCTCACTTGAATCACAACTCAAACTTATGTTCAAGGCTATATTGTCCTTCTCAAATAAAAAATTAGAAAAAAAAGGTTGTGAAAACCCAAAGATACCTTATCATGTTCTATCTCTCTCTCATATCTCCACTGCTTTGGTCTCAATCTGCATCTCTGTTCACCTTGCGTCGTGGCTTATAGCACCAAGAAATTTGTATCGATTGAATCTTTGATTGTCGGGAGAAACCAGATGGTTGTAATTGCATCGACCCCATTTTTCGGTGAATAAGCTCCTGAAAATTCGGCCAGTCAACTTGTTCATCTCCATCGATATCTCACAGACCCAGAAAACCTTTATTTATTATGTTCAGACTCCTCCCCTTGTCGAGAACACTACTCCGGCCGCCTCTACGTCAAACGACCTCATGTTCCCCAACCAAAGCATATCTAGTCTTCATCACAGTCCATATAGATAAAAGAGGGCTCCAAAATCATCGACGTCTCCTCTCACTCTATCAACACTTTCTTCTCCTCATCTTTGAATTTCTCTTATTTCGTACTCACCGCCATAACCTGCCCTTCTTCGTCGACCTCCTCCATCACTGTTAACTTCGACGGCGATGGCGACTGAATCCCCGCTTTCTTGTAGATCTCAAACGTCACGATTTAAATTTCTTAGTCAAAAATCAATTGTTACTCACATCTCAGTTCATCAAGTTATTGTAACAAGTTTTGCAATCGGACATCAAAATTAGGGTTTCTTACTCACATATTAGTTTATCAAATTACACCAATCATGTTAAAGTTTCATGAAAATATTGTTAAGGAACCAATTGGGAGAGAAAAAGCTTTGCTTCAATACAATTTGTTCATGAACCCAAATTTAAAGTTCATGAACAAAAAACTTTGATTCAATACAATTGTAAGCAAACAGTAGTGAGAACAAATCGAGAAGTGCCCTTAAAAATATTGGGTTTTGATCGACGATAGGAGGGAGGGAGAGAGATAGATAAAGAGGCAACATAGTAACTTTACAATATGCTTTGTATTTTTATCTTGAAATATGAAAAGGCACAAATACTCTTGAACCATTATTTAATTTTGGAAAAAGTGAAGAGCGAGAGAGCGATTGCGATAAAGAAAGCGGAAGCAAGCGACAACTTCTCCGTCCGCCTCTGCCTACGCTGCATGTCTTCTCGTTGGTTCTTCATGAGATTGGCGTCATTCTGTGAGCAGAGATTTACATATCATGGTGAGTTTAGAAAATCGTTTTTGGCAAAAGTTTCGATGTTGTTGCTTCCTCTTTAGCGTTGATGGTAGGACTAGTTCATCTCCCGTGTGGTGACGGTGTCGGGTTTGGTCTGTGTCATCGTTGCAGCCTTGTGATAGAGGACAAACTTGTTCAACGCGTTTGTGGCAGTGTCAACAGGCTTACTGTTTGGATCCGGTTTTGTTCGTCATTGACTTTGTCAGAGTTACGGTCGGGTCGGCACATCAGGACAGTCTGTCTCATCCTTTGTCTTCTGACGTTTGGACAGAAAATCGTTTTGCCTCAATTTGGGTATTTATTTATCATTGTTTATGACCCGTTTTTGGTGGATTACCTAGTGTGATTGGGTGTATCGCTCGGTGCGATTGAGTATATCGTTTTATGCGATCGGTGTCCCATTGTGGAACAAAGAGGATATTGTGAGAGTTTGTGAGTGAATGGTAGTCTTGAGTACGCAGCCTTCCTTGGGCTCTGTTTCCGGCAATGGGTGTCAGGGACGATAGGGGTTTTGGGAGGAGGTCGTTAGAATTTTAGGCGTTGCTGGAAAAATGATTGAGTTTTGTTCTATATTGATATTAGAAATGGAGTTTCGATTCTGACTCTCCCTTGGCTGGGCACGATGGGACCTCCGAGGGGTGTGACCTAATGATCCAAGTCTCACGAGTATCCAGTCCCGTAACACCTTGGTGAGGAACTCTGGGAGAAGCGTTCTCTCTATCCTGGACCGGTTATTTCTGGTTGGTTTTTGAGCCTAGGGGTTTTGAACCAAATGTAACACCAAGAGGGGGCAGAGTTGAGAGGGGTCGTCTAGACTTTGTGAACATTTATGGCGAGGGGTGTGGAGTCGGTGGCCAAATTTTGAAAGAGATGGTTATGGTAGAAGATCAGGTTGATATAGAAGGGTGGGAGGATGACGAACTACTTAGAGTTTTCTTTCTGTACTAGTTTAAAATGTATTCTAGTTGATTTTCTATCATGTTTTAGTTTTTTACAGAGGTCAGGTTATCATATGCTATTTAATAAGATCATCTTGCTCTTCTTGGGTCCTGGCTTGGAGTTGAATATAGATTTTGTTGTCATATCCCCTCTATTGTACTTGTTGCATATAATTTAATAATATTGTTCTATTTTTTCTCCAAAAAAAAATATTTAATTTTCGAAATCAATTGAGGGTAAAGTGACTATTGCCCATGTACCAAATCATTATATTGAACTTATACAGTCAGGGCAGTTTGGTCTTTTTATCTCATAGTTAGATATAACCCCAGTTTGAGATAAGTGTAAGAAAAAGTTAGTTAGAGTATGTCTAAACCAAATTCTAAAGTTTGGGATAATTTGGTAAAAATAGGCTATAGTTGGAGTAGTGATGCGTAATTACTCGTTTTTCTTATTACACATTCATGCTCAAATCTTTTTGTAGACTTACATTGATCCACTAACTAGATATTTAGCGTGTGCCGCAAAATTTCTTTTGTATTCGATATTTCAAAATCGGTTGAAGAATATTTTTTTAATAATACTTAAAGATTGGTATGATTGTCGATAAAGAGTGAAATTAAATTGTTCTTGTAAGTTGTAACCGATTGAAATGTGAGTTTGTTACGGTCCCAGGCTTGGATCAGAGTTATGGCTTGATTTTGAATAGGAAGGGAGCTCCATTAACAAGAGAGCTCTCAATTTGAAAAATTTATTAAGAGAGAACTCAAAATCTCGTATTAAGAAACTACTCTATATTTTTTTTCTATGATTTTATTAATTTCTTCCACATGTATTTATAACATGAGGGTTAAAAGCGTGGGATGTTTGGATCGTGGACAACTTGTATGTACAAAACCAAATCGCCACCGACGAAAAGAATAATATGTAGTCTAGCTGTGTACGGGTCATCGTGTATGAACAAGTCGTAAGTTTTGTTTCGTATATCTGACACGAGTAGATCTTCAACAATAGATTCACTCTCTTGTCACCATCTTCTTTATTGTCACTATTTGTATCAATTTTCATTGTTTTGGAAACTTGTGGTTCTAACTTCCTTTTTTCATTCCCTGACGATGGCATATCACAATCTTTAGAAGCATCAGGACAACCCACCACAAGGCGCAAAACTCTGACTTTGTTCGTGGGCTGGTTCATTATTCTGCCTCGTTTTTGAAGACGGGTTCGAACTAGAGACAACCACCTCATTTAGGTTTGCCTTCTTACTTTGTACGTGCAGCAACTCGAAGAGTTTCTTAACATTGCTGGCAATGTCTTGCAGTTGCGCCTCAGTCTTGATCTTGTCTTCCTTGTACATGATAAAAAACGCCTCAAATGATCTCGTGTCTATCATGACTCTCGGCTCTGACACCAAGTTGTTACGGTCTTGACTTTAGATTGGAGTTATGGCTTGAATTTGGATAGGATGAGAGCTCGATCAACAAGAGAGCTCTCAATCTCTAGAATTCTTTAAAAGAGAACTCATATCTTGTATTAAGAAACTATTCTATATTTTATTCCGTGATTTTATTAATTTCCTTCACATGTTTTATAGCCTAAGAATTCTAAACTAACACAAGTGATCAGATATGAACTCTGATCAAGACAACTACAAATTCAAATTTCAAAAGCTAAAAGCTAAAATTCAAATAACAATAATAATCCCAAAACAATATTTATCCTTTTTTTTCTTCGACTCCATATTTGATAGGTCTTGAATTGGACTCCTAAAAGAGTTATGCATTGAATCAATAAAATTTTGAACCAAACCCCAAACTATCGTATCATACATGTACAATTGCTGAAATTGAACTGTAACTGGGAATGGAATTTGGAAATTTGTCGAGAACCAAATTGCAGGAAGTAATATTCTGTTGGGTAAAGCAAATGAGATATATGGTATGGCCTGCTTGAGCAGGGATGGATGTGGGTCTGCGGTGCACATAAAACTGACATTTGTCTCAATGTTGTGTAGTATATCCACTGTCACCATCACTTACCTGCCTTTGTAGTTACTTCAATGACACTCATCTTGATTAGTCTTCACTGTTTTGTCTTGTTTATTGTTCTTGTTACTGTGTTGTATTGCTGGCCTTCACTGCATTAATTGGATGATTAAGCACATACGTTGTTTGATTATCAAACTGGCATCAGCTGAGAGCACTGTTAGGCAATGATGAGGGCAGTTAAAACTCTTTAACTTGCACCTACCTTACCATTATTATGCTCATTCTTAAATTTACTTTACATTTTGTTTAGTCATTTGTACTCATGTTAACTTATGAGTAGTACCTCATTTCGTTAGAGTCATAGAACGGTCTGATCATTTTATAATGATTCAAAAAATGACGCTTTTAGTATATTTAAGTACACTTTATTTTTGCAAAACTGTCTTTAATAATAAAATTGATATATGCATTATCCTAACAACTTTGTGGCCATGCCTTACCAAAATTATGTTAATTTTTTATTTAAAAAAACAAAATTACTTTTAATAACTTTCAAAATTCATATGGGAGTCTCTTTCATTTTTCTTGAAGTAATAACATTCTAAAATGTTAATGGAATTGGTGAAAGTGTAATTAAAGTACTATAAAAACGAATTTCATTGTTGGGTTTGGTTTATCACCCGAAGACAATCAGTCTTGATCTCCACCACATTTCAGTTCTTTCTTTTTGCCCAAGATAAAGTCTCTCTGACTCTTACGGCCTCCATCTCTTTGAGATGGAGATGACCCGTAAATCGTCTGCACAACGCTCCTACAATTCGGTTTTCTGACTCCCTGCAGATAAGCCCTATACTCCAGTTTCCCTCCTCTGCATCTATTCCCCCATCCACATTTATCTTTAACCTTCCTAGGTTTGGGGGGATCCGGATTTTTGGCGATGATGAAACAATCATATCTACTCTTAAGGCTCTTCCCTGAGGTTTTGTCGCTGCCCATGCTCGACAGAGCCCTTTTGCAGTCGCTGCCACTCTCGCTGGATGGAATGCCTCCATTTTCCAAATTGTTTGATTCCTTGCCCACCAAATCGCCCAAAGCATGATAGCCTATAGACTTGCCTTCCCCTCCCCCTCCCCCTCTACCCAAGATCTCCAACTAGAAAGAATCGGGTCTGAATGTTTAGGGGTATTATCTATGACTGCAGGCGTCTTCTCTAAGCTCCCGGGGTTAATATCTCTTTATCTTATACTCGTAGATCTTGTAATAAAGTGGTTCACGAATTGGTCAAGTTTGCGTTAATTAACAGTAACTGAGATTATGGTGAGAGGCATGTCCTGCCAACTATAGCTTCAGTTGTCCGGCTTGATGCCGGGTTAGTTGCTATTTATTAAATAAAGTTCGCTTTAACTAAAAAAAAACTAATTTCATAGTTAGAGATATTCATGCGAAAATATAGTGTACTTAAGTGTACTAAAGTGAGGAATGTCATTGCGTCATCCCTTATTTTGTTAGTGTGTTTTGTAATTTTATGTCTCGTGACTTAGTCAAATATGTTTTAACTAACAATAATTGGACCATGCTGTGGAGTTTTTCCAACTATCTAGTACTTTAAATGTCCGGTATAATCACGGGTTAGTTTACTTTAAAATTTAATAATATGTCAGAGTTTTTCCCTTAAAATGTGTTATTTTCCCTAAATGATTCAATTGAGAATTTTCTTTCAAAAGTAATAACAAAACTCAAATAAAAATATGTGAATAAAACCAATTTAAATGAAAATTAAATTTTATCAAAAAATGTTACTCATAAGCAACATGAGCTACTTACTCATATATATGATGCGGTGTAATCATTTACGCATCTGAGTCAGCCATCCATCAGCCGCAGCCTGCCTCTGTCCTTACCTAAATTGCTTACTTCATTCTTACACTCTTCTGCTTTATTTTATTTACTTTAATTAATACTAATACTTTGAGTAATATTTCGTACAAACCTGTTGCTCCTCGTAGCTAGGGAAGGAGTTAATATTGTTTCACTTTAACCACAACTTACGTAAGTACGTCAAAATCATGGTAGACACCTTCATATATAAATGAACCCATTTCATTAAAATATGATTAATATCACCATTAATATATATAGCCATAGACAAATATAATTTCCAACAATCAAATATCGAAAGTTGATAATTACTGCTTCATATACTATTCATTTAAATGTTATCTTGCCATTTTAAAAAGGAAAATTGAAATTCTATATCTCAAGGGGCACGAAATTTGAAAAATAGCGAAATTATATACATGGAGTTTAGTATCATATTTCTATTTGTTTTGTTTAACAACGTAAATTTTTATTGAGTATAATCAGCAAGAGATCTTAAAGTGGGAGATAAAGCTATAACTCTCTTCACATGTTTATATACAGTCATTCTCTATCTCTATTTCTGAAATTTCTATTGCTCTATCACAAATTGACGCAACGAAACCCACCTTCATCCACTGTACCGTTTTGGCATGCCGTTGGTAGACTTTGACTAGGTGATAGTTTGTGTCTAAAATCCTTAACTATTTACCGGCAATGGACATGATATGTACGTCGTTTGAAAATTTATCGGCAGTGGACATAGTGGAAGTACGCCGCCAGTGTAAAATTAACGATTGCGTACGTTGCTGTGTCCAACTTCTCTAAAATTTGGCTTGATTGTTGCCAAACAGTCAAATTTGTTACCATTGATAAAAGTATTGAACATATATCATGATTAATTACTAAATATGAATTATGTAACGAGTCATTTTAGCATGACAATGATGCATTTATAATATAATCATGCCAATAATACATGGGATCTACAATTTGGCCATGGAGGAGCTCCTGACATTGAGGTCCAATATTAATTTGAACAATTATGTATATATCAGTACTCCTGGACTGATTATAAAATGAGAAAATCACTACCAAAGTGACATGCACTTATTTGTCACATAGCCACTCATCTCTATCTATATGTCTCGGCTATGCCGGCCTTGCTTATAACTACCTCTTTTCATTCAACCCAAATATAATTTAATCACTCTTATAAAAACCCATTATAATTATATTATTTCAGTACAAATTTGTAAGCCCTTTAAATCCCTCATCAAAACCTCCATTTCCATCCTCTCTCAACCCATATTCATTTCATTAGATCAAGCGGTCCACGACATGAGCGTACACGAACCCGCTTGGGATCACTACACCCCCGCCGCGGGCGACGAGTACCAAAACCACCGCTGCGGCATCAACGAGCTCTCGGAGTGGGTCGAGAATGTGACCCGCCAGCTCATCGACGACGAACATATCGATCATGGCGTGGAGTTGAGGCCGAGAAAGAGAACAAGATCGATGAGTGAGAGCAACGAGCAGATAGTAGTGAACAAGGGAGACGAGCACGGGTTGAGATTGATAAGCCAGCTGTTCGAGTGCGCGGTGGCGATATCGGTGGACAATCTAGGGGAGTCCCAGAGGATGCTCCAGGAGCTGACCCACGTGGCCTCCCCGTACGGCCCGTCCTGCGCGGAGCGGGTCGTGGCCTACTTCGCCAAGGCCCTGTCGAGCCGCGTGATGAACTCGTGGCTGGGGATGTGCTCGCCGCTGGTCGGGCTCACGCACAAGCCCATCCACGCGGCCTTCCAGCTCTACAACAACGTCTCGCCCTTTGTGAAGTTCGCGCACTTCACGTCGAACCAGGCGATACTGGAGGCGTTCCACGGGCGGGAGCGCGTGCACATCATTGACCTCGACATCATGCAGGGCCTCCAGTGGCCCGCCCTCTTCCACATCCTCGCCACGCGCCCCGAGGGGCCGCCAAGGGTTCGAATGACCGCCCTCGGCTCCTCCCTCGACCTTCTCGTCGACACGGGAAAGCAGCTCTGCAACTTCGCCAAGCGGCTCGGGTTGTCCTTCGACTTCCACCCCGTCGCCACCAAGTTCGGAGAGATTCACAACTCTTGGGATGCCCTTCAGGTAATCAACTTTAAAATCTTAAGAATATATATATATTGTGAATGTATATTAAAATGGAAAGGCATGTGCAATATATACATATATATACAGGTGAGGAGGGGAGAGACCCTGGCGGTGCATTGGCTGCAGCATTCGTTGTACGACGCGACGGGGGCGGACTGGAGGACGATGAGGCAGCTGGTGGAGCTGGCGCCGCGGGTGGTGACTCTGGTGGAGCAGGACATGGGGCAAGGGCAGGACGGCAACAGCAACTCCTTCCTGGACAGGTTCGTGGGGTCGCTGCACTACTACTCCACCCTCTTCGACTCCCTCGGGGCCTACTTGGGTTGCCACGACGAGACGAGGCACCAGATCGAGCACTGCCTCCTCTACAAGGAGATCAACAACATACTCGCCGTGGGTGGCCCCGCCAGGAGCGGGGAGGACAAGGTCAGGCGCTGGAGGCCCGAGCTGGCCCGCAACGGCCTTGTGCAGCTCCCCATGAGCGCCCACTCCCTGGCCCAGGCCCAGTTGATACTCAACATGTTCCCGCCGGCCCATGGCTACACTCTCCTCCAAGGCGATGGCACGCTCCGCCTTGGCTGGAAGGACACTGCTTTGTACACTGCTTCTTCTTGGACTTCCCAATCTTCCATTTGATATTATCTAATAATATATTGCGTGCTTATCAATCTTTCTATTTTTTGCGTTACTAATTACCATCATGTACCATATTTGCCTAGTGGACCACTTTAGCAACCTTGATATCACGCTTCTCCGTTTTTCTACTACCATTCGGCTCAATTTTTAACTCAAAGCCAGGTTATGACTCTAACTGAACACTCTAATTTCGACTTCTCGGTGAGATTCGTCACCATGGTTTCTCGTCCGACCACCACTTTCTTTTTATGACCCTTCTCGTATGAAATTGCTCACCTTTCTTCGAGCGAGTAGGCCTAGATTTCGCTAGCCATGAAATTTGATGACTTGACGTGCAAGTGTTCTGCAGCAACCACGTAGGAAGGATTCCGATGAGGATTGAAAAACATAGGTAATTAAATTTGTGTGTTTTTTTATTTGGAGATAATAGCTTGTCGACAGTCTATTCGTTCGAGAATTAAAATGAAAATTAATTAAATTTTAGCGGAAGTTAAATAAAACCTAATGGAGAAATGTAGGGAGAAAAATATAATTTTTAAAGAATCGCACTGCAAAATAATATTTTAAATATAATTAGGTGAGATTCACCTAATCCTATGGTACTTATACGAGGTTATCCCCTAGAATATACCTCATTGCAAAAAGCAATTTAGAGTGTAAATGAACCAGATCAATATATATCTGTCGTTTACGTGGTTAATCACGTTTATCCATGGTTGCGCTTGATCCCCAAGTAACCGCCTTCAACTTCTCCGGAGCTCCGGCGAGCGATTATATACCCAATGACGGCGATGACGAAATCAACTCAAATTGGAGATGTGAATGAGGGTGGTTTTTATGATGATGAAGATTAGTGCTTTTTGTGCACAAACATTGGACTGATTAATATTGTTGGCATTGAATTTGTCAGCAAAATTTGATTAGGTTGTTTCTTGTGTCTTTTTAAAAAAAAAACTGTGTTCTACTTGACCCTGACATTAAATTGGGGATCACAGTACATGTATTGTAAGTTGTTGGTTAAATTTGTAATAAATTTAAAGATTTGGTTACTTGTTCCTTGTTGATTTGATTTGCAGTATTTGCTTGTTTACACACAAATAACCAATTTACTTTCAACTAATTAACTACAATCCCTCTTGAAATTGACTACAATGGTAATAGCATTCTCAGATTCTGAATCACTATATCTCCCTGATTTTTTCATAGCTGAATAGTGTGAGTAACAGCAAGTGTTTAAGAATCATAACAGTGAGCGTTTATGAATCCATGTATATATATATATATATGATGTTTTATTGGTTTTAGCTCATGGGCATGAGGCCATGAGCCTATTTATAAAATGTAACATGATTGTCACACAAGTTGCTTTAAAAGACAACTTCTGAGGAGTTATTGTATGATATTAGTTCAATATTATTATAGGATCGGACCTTCAAACTCTTATGAGTCATATTAGCAATCACGTGCAATTTTAGAAAGTGTATTAACCGTCGTGGTTGCATTGTTTACAAGTAAAGACTAAAAATCAGTGACACCCTACCAAAATAGTTGGTTAAAATACATGCACGTATGATTCAGCGTAGTTTGTTTAGGAAAAAATGACCTTTTTGTACACCTGAATACATACATTTGTCATTTTCATATCTTAGCCTTTTTTATTTTTTTCAGTACCCTAAATTATATTTTGGAACACTTTACTCCTAAAATACATCTGAATTAAATCAAAATTAAACATGGTCTAATCTGGTCCAATTTCAATTGCGTAAAAAGACGAAATTACCTTCAACTATTCATCAAATTTTCAAGTGAATGTCACTATCTCCACCTCCTCCTCCTCTGCCGCCCCTCCTCTTCCTCACCCTCGCCTCCGTCCTCTCCTTCGCCATCGCCAACAACCACTTTGATTCCGTCGATGAAAACCGTGTTTAAATAATGAAAACTTAATATAGTTCTTGTACAAATACTATACATTGTCGTAGCAAACACTAGTTTTTTTTTTGGATAAATTACAAAACATTATGTTTTTTTGGAAAAATTGCAAAACACTAGGTTTTGGTTCGGTGTCTGGTTTAGTTGCCAAAGTGTCCACCCCTAAGCGTGTTTGATTTAACACTTAAATGACACTTTCATTAATTTTCACGAATTTGTATAGACGGTACAAAAATAAACATGAGTAAGGAAGAGTTTTTGCCAAAATACAATGAATGTCGAGTTTGTGCCAAGAAACATAATCATAAGAAAACTTTACAATTTTCCCTTCAATTTCTTAATCATAAAACACTAGATTTTAATAAGTTGCGGAGCTTTATACCTCAAAATCAATAGCACAATGATAAATAGAAAGAAAAACCTTAGAAAATATATAGAGTTATCTTGATACTGAAAAAAATAGCTAGACCCCAGGTGCCAACACTGACACAAAGACAACGAAAATGTAGAGGTGAAATCACGTAAAGATTAAAGTTGGTGCAGGAAAATCCCGAGGTTGTGTCAAAATATAAATGAATTCCATACTTGAAACGAGACATAAATCTTGATTCAGTCTAGTGAATTGTTAAAATCAAATATTGTTTTTGAGGAAGGTGATTAATGGGGACGTCGCACCATCTCCTAAAATGAAGGCGTTCTTAGCCAGCTAAATATGTTAGAGAGAAATGTTAAATAGCGGATTCCAAAGTGGTCGATGTTTCCTGAACGAGAGCAAAGAAGAAATTCCATTCTCGGGAAAATCCACATGCCCTGAATTAAATTTGAGATAACTCTTCACACTTGGTATCTTGAATCCAAATAAAAGAAGATCGATGGAGGGAGGGAGAGAGAGAAGGGTAGCGATATCTCTGTGTTTCTGTGTAGTTGAGAGGCATCTAACATTCTAATAGATGATCCTCATAGTGAGGATCACATCGAGCAAATAAACACTGATTACAAGTTTGCTTTAGACTCCAATGATCGAAGGCTTGATCCCCACCTTGAGGATCATCTCCTAAAATGCTAAATGATTAGCCACTTCCGAGAAACACTTAGTCGTTGCCACTACTCTCACAATATCGTTCAACCGAACTCTTAATTCAAGAAACTAAATGTGCATTGTTCTCCTAATACCTTAGTGAGTCTCGGAACAATCATGCCAACAACGTGTAGCATCACGACTCATCTTGGGCACAACTTGAATAGGATTAGATTTCAACATGCAATCTAGGTATACGAACTATTAAGCTCAACTTTTGGTGCTGAGCCTTGACGTCCCACCTTTTCAAATGAAGATCGCTAGTGTGAAATAAGATCGAATCCTGATCTAGCTTCTCCTCCTCATTGTGCCGAGGGGTAGATCACCACGAGTGTTCCAATCAGTGCCGCAAAGTTGTACAAAGTTTTCGGTGTCCACTGGCATACGAAGAGTCTTGAGATTTTGGCCCAAACGAACATGCCTCAATGGAAGTAAGTTTCCCACTAATGATGCGATTATCAACATAGAGTTGAAGTTTCTTATACTAATCTTTTACAAATCAGAAGTCTTTCAATTATTAATTACTAAATCATATGGCAGTACGTATCAGTTGTAAACAACCTGCACTACCGTCAGTCAGTCAGATATTATATTAATTTGGAAAATAATTCAAATCATTACAAGCAAGCGAGAACATACATACAGCTGAAAATTTGGGAACAAAAAAAAAGCGAAAATATATTTTGTATGGTTGCGTTAAAGCGAAAACAGCAGTCAACGCAGAGAAACGACGTGGTTTTAGTGAAGGTTAACGCGAGAGTAGGCGCGTCCCATCCGTTTAAGATGACCTATATCTGCGCATCCTGTAGCAAACACGACAACACACTCACCACCACCACCACCACCACCTCCTTCCCTTCTCCTTCTCCTTCGCTTTCACCACCACCTCCGTGGAGCAGAGCTACTCACTCTCTCTCTCTTCTCTGTCCTTGCTTCATCTTCCGTCAGCACAACACAGCTTCAATCTCTGGATTCCTCAATTGCTCGCCGTCCGTCCTTTCCCTCTGCTACTCGCTCTCATTGCTTCGCACGCCGATTCTGATTCTCCACCTTCTAATCTCCTGGAAAAAACTGGTTTCGATTTCACTGGAGCAAACGCTATTGTCCTCTCTTCTGAACGGACCTAGGGTTTTTCAAGCTTTCCTTCCTAAGGAGTTGGCCGATTGAAGTTGAGCTACAGAATTAGAGTTCGTGTGGGAAGAGTCAAGGCATCATAATTGGTGGTTTAGTATTGTCTTGCTGGTCTAAAGAAATTACTGTTTCGTTCGTGGAATTGAAGGCTTAGGTTTTAGAGTTGGAGGTGAGGGTCGGTTTTGATTTATGAGTGTGAAGTTCTTAGATTCTGTACAGGATGGATATTGACACAGTGGGAGATGAGATTACCTTGGACCCTGAACTATTGCAACTACCAGAGGTGTCGTCCTTTGTGCTTAAAACAAGCCCACAACTTGCCGAGGAGCTCTATAGTCAATGGCTTTCGCTTCCGGAAACCGGGAGACTGGTACTGATTGATCCATTCTAGCCCATGTTTATGGTTTTGAGTAGTTGCCTTGGTTTCTGTATTGCCATGTTCAAATGTTGGTGCTTAAATTTGCATGTTGTTGCGTTAGATGAGATTTTACATGGAGATTGTTTGGATCTGATTTTTTGAACCAGCTTGGGAAAGCTGAGAGAAGGAAGTGAATTATCACTGAATGAATGATTTTAGAGATCACATCACTAAATAACTGCAAAACTTGTGAAGAAAATATTCTTTAAATACACGAGAAATGCTTTGTTAGGTAAGAATTGCTCAAACATTAGAAGTAAGATGCCTAAAATTTGAGTTTTTGACAGAATTCTCATAAATGTTTCCTTATATATGTACATTTGCATGAGGTACGAAGCATATGGTCATTTATTACAAGTTACTATACTGTCTGCCGTTAGGAATACAAAGCAGATGAAACCCAGAATCATCATCACATAAACTATGCTAGTAGAATATTATTGGTTTGCTAAATATTCTGTGGTTTAGATACATCAGTAAATTAGTATGAAATATCATTAATTCATTATCCTTCTGTTTATGTTTTCTGTTAGTGATTCTGTATCCTCAAAACAAGGAAACAAATAGTATATCAATAGGCGAGCCTGTAGCGTTCTAAATCAATAGTGGTATCACTCTAAACTACATAGTATGAGGGCCTGGTTTGATATTGGGCCTATGGACCTTTAGTCTTCTATCTTCTCTGTTCATATAGTTCTGAACCATCTGTGAGGCTTATGAGCTGTCCGGCATGCCCGCAGGTCAAGTAGTGTTCAAGTTTCTATTACGGAAAGAAGATTTAGTGACCACTGTATATACTAATTGGCCCCTCCATTTTGCTTTAGCTTTTGGGTAGGACTAAGTTTAATATGGTCTACTGCTAGAAATATAAGGAATCTTCATAAATAAGTAAGTTACTGCTAGTTCCAAACAAATTATGTGTCTTGGAGCTTCTGGATATAAGGGCACACCAGCTACCAGGGCTCACCGAGGCTCTTAGGCAAGCAAGGAAATTCCCTTTAGGCACTCACATAAGACACCATTTTCAATTTACACGGTGACTCGTGCGTGGTTTGAGTTGTACATATCACTGAATTAATATGCCTCTTGCATCTGTTCTTGGTAAAAGCGTTTACATTTGAATAAAATGCTCCTAATGAGCCTTTTCTTGCTCAGAATAAAATATGATATATTAGGGCATTATTAGTCCGAATGATGCTCTCCCTTCCTATCTTTAGTGCTTTATGTTCAGAACTGCATTTATCCTGGTTTTGAACAAGTTTTGACCATGATTATGATACTAGAATTAGGTTTTAAACAAGTGATGACATGCCCAATTGGTCATACCCATGATTATGATTGTACCAGTGACACAATTGATCATAATCATGGGTACGATCATTGACCATGTCATAGCTGCTATAATTCTAGGTACGATTAATTGTGTAAACTGCTGAATGATTGAAAAAAATATATGTTTTTCATCAATCAATTACTTGTGAATGTTATCTAAGCTGAGGGATGCACTTGTATAGAGTTATTCAGTACCACCAGCTCTAACTGTTTCTTGAGCTTATTAAATTCATATTGTGCTTGACATAGTATCTGGTATAGCCTGTATTAGTAATAACTAAGATATATGTTGGATCCTTTGAGATTTTAATAAATTATCTCTTGCGTTAAATTTACTATGTTTTCTGCTCTGTTATCCTAATTACTTCTTTCCAATTATTTCTTAGTTCTCTGATTCACTCCTTTATTTGCTCATCATCTAATCATGTCATTTTGTTACACGTATAGGTGAAATCCTTGATAGATGATGCAAAGCGAGGTGCTCCATTTAGCGCTATTGGGAACTCTGCTGTTGCCAATGCTTCTGGCAGCAATCAATTACCTTCCATGTTTCCTGCTGGCAGTGCACCACCACTTTCACCAAGAAGTTCATCTGGTTCTCCACGTACATCAAAGCAGAGATTAAGCCCCTCTTCTCTGAGTTCTCCACTAAAACTTGTTATTGAACCAATGCAAGAAGTCATACCTCAGGTTTGACTTACTTTAGACTGTCATTGTGGAGTTTTGTTTGTTAAAATTTAATGTTCTGGATGTATTATTTCGAGAATGAACATGTGTAGTGATGATATCTTGCAGTTTTACTTTCAACATGGTCCTCCACCACCAAAGGAAATGAAAGAACAATGTCTGGGTAGAATTTATCATATTTTCGCTAACAATCTGGATGGAATGCAAGTTAATGGTAAGTCTCATGCAATGTTTAAACATTTCATTGTATATATATGCTCTCTAGGGAGATGCATGACATCATAAGAAAATGTATTTATTGCCAAGTAATATTAATTCACATGTTACTTGTTTGTCATGCAGAATTTAAATTGGTTACAAAAGAAATCTGCAAATTACCATCATTTCTCTCTTCTGCACTTTTTAGGAAAATAGACATTGAGGGTACGGGGGTAGTGACCAGGTATGCACTCATCTTTTATTTGAAGTTTTTTGCGTATCAGTTGTAGTTTTAAGAGCTGGAAAAAATATCTAAGTTTTGACATCTACTATTACTTGGCAACTCTCTCTCTCTCTCTCACACACACACACACACACACACAACATATGTTGTTGTATGTATCAAACAATATTTATAGAAATAGAGCAAAACAACTGGAATTCATCACAAAGAAAGACTGAAGTTCATATGGTTTGAACATTATGAAATTTTGTATATATTTGTTGTAAAGATTTATATTCTAATATGAATTTGGAATTGGGAACTTTGTAATTTGGCCCTTTTACAAGTTTTCCTAGTTTCTTGACATCACTGTTAAACTTAAGTACAATCTTAGTACTATGCAATGTTATAAAACTCCCCGAGAACTCGGTAAAATCAAGTTTGGCCAAGTTTTGGACCAAGTTTTCGAACTCATTTTTGGCAGTTCAGTTATACTGAGAACTCACTCGGTCCAACCTGGTCAAAGTTTAATTTTTTTTACACTTTCAAAATGTTCAGTAATATGTGTTTTTGATTTAACTTGTTTGAAAGTATCATACTTTACTAAAATATTGTTAATTTTATCTTTTATGTGAATTATATAGGGAATATTGCAAGGAATCTTCATCAACTATTTATGTTTTGCTAGTTACCACCTTGAAGTGTAAATTGTTCCAAATTACCACCATTAACAAACATAAAATTTCACAACCACTAACTGTATTGAAAATAGTTAAAAGTCATAATTTCTCATGAAAATAAAAACACAAAATAATTTAATAATTCATTTGAGGAGAGATGACGTTATCTTGACATCATCATTCCTTCCTCGTTCCATCTCTTCATTGACTGAATCACCATCTACGCCAACAATCCCACGGGACCAAGATGTTGCCGCCATCGCCAACTGATCCTTCCTTCGTTGCCGCCATCACTCAATTTTATATATTTTAATTTCAAGGGCATATTTGTCATTTCAAAAAGTAGTCATGTGCCTCACATGTGATCTCTAAAAGTGATTTTTCAGTCAATTCCAACTGTGAGGCAATTTGTTTTTGTTGTTGGTGGTAATATGACCCAAATTTATACTCAAGGGTGGTAAACTGCAAAGACTCGAATAGTTAATGGGGGATTTCTTGGAATTTCCCCTTTATTTAGTGCAAAACGAGTTTTGCCAAGTTCTCCCCTATCCCGAGTTTTAGAACCTTGGTATTATGAATTTTGAAACTTGCTCATCTATAGAGTTTGTATAATGCATTGTTTCTTGAGTGTTTTGGCACCACTATGGATATCAAATCTTAAAAGGTTCCAAAATAACATGCTCTATTACTTTCCATCTGACATAGATCTAATCTAACCATTTCACATCTCTTATATGTTTTTTGTTGCATGTAATGATTTAATTCAGGTCAGTTAGAGTTCATGTTCTTATCACCTTATACTTTGTAGTGAAACTTATGGGAAGTACCCTGCCATGAAAACTTTTAAACTTTTATATGGTTTTTAGTTTTATTTTGTCCGCAATTGAGTTTGCATAGAATATTTTAATATCAAGCCGGCAAACAAACATAAAACATGTTGCTTAAATATGCCGCTTAAACTTCTCTCCTGATTTAATTGCCAAGGGCTATTTTACTACCATCTTTTGTCATACTTCTTGTATGATTAGATGATTTTGCAGTCAGTGTTACTTTGCATTTAAATTTGGATAAGACACTCATAGGCTGCATTGTGCGGATAAGATTTTAATTAGTTATTATATATATAATAGACGTACATGGACATTCCTCATTAAATGCTGCCTGGTGATATTGCTCTTTGTAAGCACTGGGCATATATGCTTAGTTTTATGTTTTTTATTGTAGGGACGCATTCATCAAGTATTGGGTTGATGGAAACCTGATAACAATGGATACCGCTACACAGATATTCAGAATTTTAAAGCAGCCAGAATGCAGATACCTTACTCAGGTTTGTCATGCAAGCCTACCTTCGACCCTGCACATGACTAGCAAATTTCAGTTTGAATGGTGTTTAGTCAATATAAAAGCAACCGGCATCGTTTGTTGTATACTACAGTGTTACATTGATTAATCTTCTGTTTTTTGTTCATATCATGGTTACCTCAAATCAGGTTGACTTCAAACCTGTTCTACGAGATCTTTTGGCAACTCACCCAGGGTTAGAGTTCTTACAGAACACACCTGAATTCCAAGAAAGATATGGTATGCGCTTCATTTATTGATTATTTGATATGCTGCTATGCATTTTAATTTAGCTGATTCCTTTGTACATTTTGTCTTTGAATCAGTATAGATAATTTATCTGGTATTTCAAGCTTTGTGTTTCATAGGGTTATATTAACTAGGATTCTAATATTTAATTTAAAGCCTTTTATAGTATTTAGTTGATCATCCCATCTTGGGATAGTCTTGCTTTTTATTAATGCATTACTTTTTGCTGATATAGAAAAAATTAATTAGTTGATCAATGTGGTGAATACGAGTTAAAATCACCATAATAACCCTCTACAGTAGTTAATATGCGTTTGTGGCCATCCACCGTGGTGAATTGGACCTAGACATTGTGTGTGTATGTGTTAGCAAATAGGTTAGTTCAAGCCATTGTTGTTTGAATTGTTTGGTCAAATTTGTGTCGTTGTGGCAGAATACTAGCAAGGTAGCTAAATGAAATATCTTTCTTAGCTAGCTGTGATCACAGTGTTACTCCCTTAAACCCACGAACCATTTGCTACTATTTCAGCCAATGTGCAGCAGGATGCAATATGATATTATCTATTACTATCTGTTTGTAAAATGCATGCTTCTTGTTCTATTCAAAATTTAATGAATGATTTCAGTTGTATGCCATCCAAGTCAGTTTTAATCCTGTATATTCAACTATTTAGTAGTCATTTTGCACAAATTTTCATTTTTGAAGTTACATTACTTCATCTGCACTGATCCAAATGGCACAATATGTTAGGAATTTTCCTCAACTGTGGACAGAAGAGAGGGTTCATCATCTTGCTTTTGGAAGAGATGATGTGTTAGATTAGAGTTTTGAGAACCTGAGAAGTTTACATGTCTTGTACTTCTTGTGCATCGGTTTCATATTTCAATAATCTAAAGTTATTCAAGAGAGCATAATATCAGTTTTTACACAAGCCTTGAATCAACTAATAGTAAACTATTAATCTCAACATTGTTTTGAAGTACCTAAGAAATACAGTTATGCTATACAATCAATCTGGTTGTACTCAAGCCATGACTCAACTCATTGTCAATTATTAGTCTCGACATTTCTAAAGTTCTGCAATAATATTTTCCCTTAGAACTTAGTAATGAATCTTTGTAATTTTCTGTTAAGATGAAATACCAATTAATATTTCCAAAGAATTCGTGTAGTCATCCCCACACTCTTTGGTAAAGGGCTTGGTTGCTGTATAAATTTTCATCATTTGCAATTTCTGATGTATTATCTGGTCAATTTAGCTCTATAAAGAAGCAATTTTTTTTGGCATATTCATTGTCATTTTTTAAACATATAGGACTAGAAATTCTAAACTTGCTGATATTGACTGATTTATATTTCTGCATGACTTGCCCAGCTGAAACTGTTGTATACAGAATATTTTACTACATTAATAGATCAGGCAATGGCCGACTTACACTCAGGGAGCTCAAACGTGGAAATTTAATTGCTGCGATGCTACACGCAGATGAAGAAGAGGACATTAACAAAGTGCTGAGGTTGGTTTCTATGGATCTTTCTGTATAATTGTAACCTCTCCACATTTCTTAAGTTTTTTTTTCGATTCATGTTTGGAGTTCTTAGGGATCAAATTTTCGTATTGAAGTTGTGTAGCTGTGATGTATACTGATTGCAACCACCTTTCGTGATGAAACTGACACAAATTATAAAAAAAAGGATACACCTAGATATTTCTGTTTTTCAGGTGGGTACACTTAGAATTTTTTTTTTCCAGTTGGCTACACCTAAATGTGCAAAATTTTCACTTTGCACTTTCTGTCCAATTCCGCTAGTTTTTAACATATTTACATGTGAAATGACTAAAATGCCTTTATAGTGGAATTAATTATTAAACTTGGACTAAAAAGACTAAAATGCCCTTAATTATTCATCTAATTTTCAAACACATGCCACCCTCCACCTCTTCTTTCCCTTCACCGTCTCTCTCTTCCCTTTTCTCATCTCTTTCCAATCTTGTTGTGGAGAGTCGACTCAATTCGTTATTATTTCTTGGTAGAGCGACACGCCGGAGTAATTGAGTCCGTTCCCGACGCTGGCAACCGCCGGCGAAACTACCAGGCTCTCTTTCAGTGGCGCCGACTCTCTCGAGGATCAAGTTCGTCTCCCCGGGCTCGAAGAACAACCTCTCCGACTTCGCCTCGCAGATCACCGTCTCTGTCGGGTCGTCACCGCCGTTGAAGGCGGTGGAGGGGCTCGCCGCCGAGTCGGAGGAGCGGGAGAACGAGGACTCCGGCGTCTAGGTCTCCGAGGGGCCGTCGAGGTAGGCAAAGTTCATGGTTTTGAACATGTCAGGGGCGGGAAAGAAGAGGGTTCTGGGTTGCTTGCAGGACGGCCATGGCCATGAGGATTCGACGACAACAGTCTTGAAGAGAAATGGGAGCTTCATTTTCTTGCGCATGAGGTTCAGAGTGATGGTTGATTGTGAACGGGTGTGAAATTTGGGTTTTGTGGGGATTGAGTCATGAGGGTAGCATTAATGGCAGAGTGAGATTGGTGGGAGATTTGAAAAAAGAGAAACAGAGAGAGGAGTGGTGGGAATGGGATGACAAGGAAAAGAAGAAGCTGGTGGGGCATTTTATACTCACTCACTTATCTCTCACTTGGTGAAGAAAGACAAATTTTATTCAAATCTTATAATAACGAATTGGGTTGAATTGAGTCGACCCTCCACAACGGGATTGGAAAGAGATAATAAAGGGGAAGAGAGAGATGGTGAAGAGAAAGAAGAGGTGGAGGGTGGCATATGTTTGAAAATTAGATGAATATTTAAGGGCGTTTTAGTCTTTTTAGTCTAAGTTTAATAACTCATTCCACTATTAGGGCATTTTAGTCATGTCACATGTAAAAAAATGTTAACAACTAACGGAATTGGATGGAAAGTGCAAAATGAAAATTTTGCACATCTTAAGCGTAACCAATTGAAAACAAAATTCTAGGTGTACCCACCTGAAAAACAACAATATCTATGTGTAGCCACCTGGAATTATCCCTAAATAAAACAACTATGACAATATAGAGAAACTCAACTCAGCATATATTAATGTGATATATTATCTTGAACCAAAGTATAGCAGTGTTCTTTCTGTCAGCATGGAAAGCTTATTATCTTACTATGAATAAATCCCTGTTATTCTCATATAATTACAGGTTTTTTTCTTACGAACACTTCTACGTGATATACTGCAAGTTCTGGGAGCTGGACACAGATCATGATTTCCTGATAGACAAAGAGAACTTAATAAGATATGGGAACCATGCCCTTACCTACAGGATTGTTGATAGAATATTTTCACAGGTCTGTTCTTGTTGTGGTAGTTTACTTCATATTTTGGATCAAATTAATTTTACATATTCACAATTTACTACTCAGATCTTCATCCTTAGTCATTATCATATTTCAAGTTTCTCAGGTTCCCAGGAAATTCACTAGCATGGCCGAAGGGAAGATGGGTTATGAGGACTTTGTTCACTTCATGCTGTCAGAAGAGGATAAGTCGTCTGAGCCTAGTCTTGAGTACTGGTATAGTATGATTATCTGCTAAATATGTGATGCACGATGGTGAATCTTACCTTTTTGTTTGCTTTTGATATTCCCTGGCAGTGTATCGACTAGATAATAGAAAACAGAACAAATAAATATAATGATAAAGCACTTTTATTGATATATAGTTCCAGGTAATTCGAGAGACCTCGTTCTCTCCTGCCCACTGCTCAATTACAAGACCCCTAAGCTCCTCCTCCCTTTCTTTTAGTCTTTACTTAATAGACCCCTAAGCTCCTTCTCCCTTTCTTATAGTCTTTACTTAATTGACAAGGAAAGACACAAGGAAAATAGTAAATAAAGGAAAATAATAAAAGGGGAATATAATCCAGAAATAAATAAGCTTTCCCCTTTTTGCTGCCCTTGAGTCAACCGTGTGTAACAGCTTTTCAGTCTTTGTTCTTTCAACTTCTTATGAGGAAAAAACATTAAAAAGAAGAGAAAGCTGCACAACCTCATCCTTGCAATCTATTTTTACTGAGATATATAAGTTTATTATGAAAATGATTTTGAACACATTTTTATTTTTACTCGATGAAAATGATTGGCGAGCTTGCCAAATATTTGATAATATGCTGCTAACCGTGTAGCATCTGTAAACTTGATCCTTGGTCTTTGCTTGGTTTATATTCACTGTTCTTTGTGATCAAAAGCATGCCAACTATTAATTTCCTTACTTTGGATACAGGTTCAAGTGCATAGATTTGGATGGAAATGGAGTACTCACCCCGAATGAAATGCAATTCTTTTATGAGGAGCAGCTGCATCGGATGGAATGCATGGCCCAAGAACCTGTCCTCTTTGAGGATATTTTGTGTCAAATTGTAGACATGATCGCACCAGAGGTACCAGAATAGCTACTTGTTAATAGTTTTGAGTTAGCCTTTTCCAATTATTTGAGACACACTTAACGTATTTGCAGAAGGAAGATCGTATAACATTACAGGACTTGAAAGGGTGCAAACTTTCAGGAAATGTTTTTAATATCCTTTTCAATCTCAATAAATTTATGGCCTTTGAAAGTCGTGATCCGTTTCTCATTCGGCAGGTACATTGAATTGCTAAAGTTGTGTTTATAATTATGAACTAAAATTCAGAAAAGATTCATTGGTATGTATGGTGTTGAGCAGGAACGTGAAGATCCAACTTTGACAGAGTGGGATCGGTTTGCACATAGAGAGTATATTAGACTTTCAATGGAAGAAGATGGCGAAGATGCTTCAAATGGAAGTGCAGAAGTCTGGGATGAATCACTTGAGGCTCCCTTTTAAGTATAATAAACAGGTCAGTTTCTCCTGACAACAGCCCACTTCCAAGTCTCTAAGAAAATCAGCAGATGTAACAAATTCCCACAAGGAAGTTTTTTCATGATTTTTTTTAATCTGGGACATATTTGGAAAAGTCACAAAATAATAGCATTGGTGCAAAGGATAGTTCCTTTGTTTTTACTTTTTCATCACTGATTTCTCAAATTTGGTAACATAAGTTCTAAACTTTTACATCATTGCCTAATTTGCCTCGCTATTGTTGTAGATCCACTTTCTGCACAGTCGACACTCGACAGGTTTTTTGTTCTGTAAAGTGTGAAGTTGCACTGCATTGTTGAGAATCATCAATTGCTTGCTAGCTTGTTAAGCGAAAATAATCTCTCCTTTTTGCTTCTTATATAGGAGGATAATAACTAAAGATCGGGCTGTGTTGGCTGTATGTAATGGAGGAGAAGTTTGTGAAGGGATTGTTGTTGGTTGGCATTAACCGTTGTGCAATGCGCAATGCTAAAATGTTGTCAAGGCAGCTGCTGAATGGGAATGGGAATGGGAATGGTAAAAGGGATATATAATCTCTAAGTTGCTGATTTCAGCGACAGCCAGTGCTTTGATAAGGTTTCATTATATTTACATTTCATTGGTTGGTCTGTGGAAATCTTCTTGTATGTTGAATTGTTGTGCGAATGCTTGCATTCCTTTTGGCTCTGTCTGGGGGTATTATTCATGTACTGTTTTGTTGATAAGTTATTTTGTACATGATGAGATGAGATTTATGATGTCAAGGAAATTTTTGTCAACAGCCACTCTTCATATATATCATTTGCTATTTTTCATCCTAGTGACTCAACTTTTCAATTACTTTCTGTTTTCAGAAAATAGGTATATATTTTTTTTGAGAGAAAAAAATATATTATTAAATTATAAAGCAACTAACTCGGTATTATATCGGATAGCAAAAGTACCAGATGGTGGGGCAGACCTCTCCCCATGATCCTAGTTCTAGTTAGTTAAAGCAAACCTGGCTAATTCACGGGTCTTGTAATGACAAGAATGAGCAAAATAAAAGATAGTGCAACGACATGCCTTTTGCAACCTTGCGGCCTCCACCTCGGATGGGTTGGGACTTTTTGCAAATCCATTACAAGAACCACCTTGAGAATGACAGACATAATAATTAATAATGCAACGAAATGTTTCTTGTAAACTCGCGGTCTCTACCTGTAAAATAAATTCGTTATAAGAACCACCCCGAAAACACTTAGAACAAGCCCCTAGTACACCACCCCAAATAAACCTGTGAAATAAAATGATCCTCTCTAATGCTCTTCCCGAAACAAGATCCACGTACTATCTGGACCCCCAAATAGCACAAAGAGACACCACAAAAATGTATTGAAACTTAAAAAAACCAAGACCCCCTAGTTCCCATCGACGGTAGAGAATTTCTGATCCTTCCCAATACTGAGCCATCAACCAACCAAAGCCGCAACAATCAAATCGCCAGAATTTTCCTACCCTACCTCTGATGAGCGCCTCCCTGATCTGTCTACCCTCGATCCCGCAACAAGCTAATCGTTGGATTATCTCTGCCCAACCTCCACTGACACCCTCCCGAACCCGTCTCCCCTCGCCGGTGATATCAAAATAATACTCTCTCATCCTTACAATCGCCAATTCCAAAGACTTTGAACCAAAAAACCAAAATTCGAGTTCCAACCAAAAACCGTCACAAAATCAAGAGAGTTCCAATCAAAACAACACCCCAATTCGCAGACTACCGCGGGCTTCTTTGTCGCCGGCAAGCTCCCGTGGGCCGCGCACACGCAAAATCCAAGCCGCGTATCTCGCTAATCGGGTGAGACTCTAAAACCCTAACTTTAGAGGTATACCACATTAACAATGAAATTAAATTTTTAGTATAGGTATATAGTTTTATTCGAAAGGAACAACTAATAAATGATTGAATTTTAGATTTTCCTTGCACTTTTCTTAACTGGTATCACGTCCAAACCCTAATTATTTTATTCATCAAAATCAAAGTTACACGCTCAGACTTAGTTTCTTCGTGCATCCAAAGCTCAATGGGGAAGATGACACTCAACTTTTGCATTCTCCTTCCACCCCTCTACAAAATTAAACAGGAAATTGGGGTCTTATATATGATGCATGCTCAATGGCCAAGTTATATGTACACGTACAGAAATGGACTCCCATAAAATGCAAATCATTTGCTACGTTGAAATTACGCTAATTCATTAATGATTTTATTTACTTCCTAAAAAAACTTTATTTTCGATAAGTTATATTTTATTTTGATAATTTCATACCAAAATAAGAGCGGTTTTATCTTATCAGTTCTAACTAACTCATAACTCATTTAACCAACTCAAATTTCATTCATCATATTCATCTCCATTCTCGATATCTCTCGTTGTATTGTTACTATATTTTGTTTTGGAGTTTTCACTCTCGTGAATATATTAATCATCATATATTAACAAAAAAGTGTTTTGGTAGCAAAAGACAGTGTTTTGCACCCAAAAGATGTTTCCGCACCCAAAACAAGTTGTTTCCGCATCGAAAACATGTTATTTCCACACCGAAAACATGTTGTTTATGCACAAATACAATTTATTTTCGTAAGAGGGTGGAAACCGTGTGTAACGAGAGTCTGTAGTGATAATGACAACCTGAATAGGTGACTAAACCCTTATGGTAAAAGTATAGTGAGAGTGAAAACCGGTGCAACGAGAGTTCGAGTAACTTAATCACACCAGGTATCAATAGGTGTAATGAGAGTGCGGTGTAAAGAGGGATGTTTTGGGTTCGGAAACATCCGTTTTGAATTTTTTATTAAAAAATAATGATTAATATGTAAAAAGAGAAAATGGAAACTATAAAGTAAAATATATGAAAAATAAAAGGTAAAAATAAATAATGAGAGATGTTAAGAATGAAGATGGTCATGATAGATAAGATTTGAGTTGGTTAGATGAAATATGTGATGGTCATGATTGATATAAGAAAATAATAGATATCAGATAACTATTTTGAGTTTGTGTCATTAGTGAGTCCAACAAAAATTTAACTATTAAAATAGTGCATATGACAGACAAGAAAGGTTCGCATTTTAAGAGATGGTTTACATGCGAACACACATACATATACAGGGATGTGCTCGGCTAGATAGTTATAGCCGATTGTAAACCTACAAACTGCGTCAAATCATCTCGTTTAAGAGAGATGATGTTAATTTGATTACTTATAAGGGCGGAGTGCGAATTTATGTACTTAGGAAATGTGAGTAGAGACAATTAGATTATAATGCACTATGAGGTTCTTTTGATTATCCTTCAACACCTCTGATCTCGGGCCAACATTACAAGCTCAAAAAATTCTACTCATGGATTCACTTAAGTTATTGAGTCTCTTAAGATTAGTGAAGAGAGAAATTTCTTACTAAGCATATGAACTCTAACATCTCTATAAATCGTTCATAGAGACAAAAAAGAAACGTAGTGAACAATAGAAGACCTAAATAGAACAAGTAGATGTTTGACCCTTGATTTACCATATTACCTATATAACTCTAGGACCTATGTGCTCTTTTGATATGATTGATTATACCTTGCATGTGATAATTCTAAGAAGATTTATGGGTCAACATATGGATAGAATTAGTTTGTGGATTTAGTATGTTGGAACATTATATGTAGTTACTTTACATATAGGGGTACATTTTCACAGTGGATTTGTGGATATCTCATTTTTGAACTCTCAGGAGATGCCAAACTTCTCTTATAGGGTGATTCCCAAGGTTTAAAACTGACACTTGACTCCTTGCTCGAATTTCCTGGACGTGTGATTTTCTTGGGATGAGAAAAGTTCTAGTGTGTGGGTGTTGATACATGAATATCTTACATCGTATTTAAGCACTTTTACTACATATTTTAACTTACTTTCATCCCCATTTGGCATTAAGATTTTCATATTTATCCTATTTTGTGCACGCATTTTTGAGTTTTATCACACATAATTCAAGTTTCTGATGAAAAATAAGGTGAATTTGTAAAGCCCAAAAACTCTCTTCCACTCCCAAACTTCTTAGTGCCCAAAACGAAGACAACACATGAGCCACGTGAAATTCATACAACTCCGTATGTCCATGCCGAGAAGGGACCAAATTGGCAGACTCCTAAACCGAAGTGGAAAACACAATCTGCAAAGAGATAGGAAATACACGGCCCCACACGTTTTTCACACGGACCCGCGTGTTCATCTAAAACCGCCAAAACTGAGCATACTTGGGAAATTTATTCAATACTAGGCAGAATAGGAAATTGCTTAAGCGCATGGTCTCATGTGATTTTCATGAGGACCCGTGAGATTTTCCTTATGAATACCTATCATGTTTGAAATTCTGATTCGTAGCCTAGTCAAGAAGTCGAACACAAAGTCGTAACTTTTGTGTCGACAATTTGTCTAAAACGCAAACCGTCAGTTAAACAATAAACGAGTAATAATAACGACACCAGAGATGATTACCCAGTTCGGTGACTCCGCACCTACGTCTGGGGGCACTTTGCCAGTGGAAAGGTTTTCACTGTATGATAGTCAATAGTACAACTTCAAGCACCAACTAGCTATCACACAAGCTATTGTCCTAAGCTACTATAGATCTCACCATGAACAACCTCGACCAGGGTCCTCTCCCCCTGTCTTTGAGATCCTCTCAATTCTACCCTTCGAGCAAGTGCCTATGCTTGGTGTCGTAGTCTTCTTTGACGGACTTGTGAATCTTCAATCACGAACACAAGAACCCTAATCGATTAAACACTCAATCTTCGTGACTTGATGTTTAACCGAAGCAAAGCCGTTCTAGCAAACTAGTCAGCCTCTCAACACGCCAATGGTGCACGGTTAAGAGCTCTGAGAAATTTAGCAAGTTATGGAACAAGAACGGACGAGTTGCTAATGGGGAAGCCCAAACTTTTTATAGCAGCTTCACATTCCTAATCTTGCTCGGATTAGGAATAGGAAGTCTCAGACTTCCTAAACAAATTAGGCAAGCCGTTGCCGCCTTTGCTGACGTGTTAATGACAGCTGTAAGCCGCCTGGCTTGTTGACGTCATTCTCTTGCGCTCCAAGTCGACTTTAAACAGGAAAGCTTCAGACCTTTCCTAATCTGGAGCGTAATGAGTCGCTTCAAATGTCTTGTGACATGTTGCACTGACTTCTTACTTTTGCGCTAAAAAATTAAGCCAACACTAAACGTAGCAACAATGTTTATGGTCTAAGGGAGCTTCTCTTTCGAGATTTTCAGATTTATACTTTGTCAGAGACAGTTCTATTGTATGAGAGAGATAACTCAATGATTTATGTATGTTATTTATCGAGACATGAAGATTTTATGAAGATCGCGTCTAGATTGGGTTTTATCTTTTTATTCTTCTTGTACTTATGAATGCATGCTTTAACTTATGATGAATATGTCTACCTTTGTCACGTGTAAATAAACTTGTGTGATTTAAGGTATGAGTTGAATTGGTAATGTAGAAATACTTTGATCGATTATACATGCAAATAGCACCGCGTTAGGGAGTTTTCAATTAATTGATCTTAATGCTTTATCTTCTTTTGAGATTTGATAATTGATTGAGTTTTTAAGTTAAAGTAAAAAAGACAAGACTTATAAGCGGAACTAAAATTAATTTGAACTTGAGTTTAAATCTTAAATATAACTAGTAGGGTTAACACAAGCGTAATAGGCTGACTCCCAAAAGTTAAGGGAATTCACAAATCTTAATGCAACTCATCCATTTAGATTCGTGATGTAACAAGAATGACCAACATGTTTGACTTAAACTCTTTAGTGCCTCAAAGGAGACTCCTGGGTAGATTAGGAATTCATGTTGTCTCCCTAAAGTGTTGAAACACTTTTTATTCATGATTATTATATCTTGAAACTATTTTGAGAATCTTGTATCCCGAATCATCTCTTTTTGCATTACTTCTACTCTCACCTTTATAGATTTATTAAACTTAATGATTTTTCCAAAACCTAAACTTCGATCGACTAAGATTAGTCATATATACTGAGTTTGAATGCTTAGAACATCTTTTTCCCTAGGGTTCGATAACTTGGATACTTAATTTCTACTAACCTACTATTACTTGCAGTTGGTACACTGTCGATAGTGGCAATAGAACTCGTTACAGTTTTTGACATAATGTTTTCGTCTGTCAAACAACACCGGCGCTGAAGATCTCCGGACAAGAGAAGACGCCACTGAAACTCTCCTAACTAGAGAATTCACCATCGAATTGCATCGCACCGAAGAAGACGCCATTGAATCTCGTTGAATCAGAGAAAAAGCAACCATTGAATCGCGCCGATCCGAAGCTACAATTTCAATACAATAAAAGTGATTTGGAGAAGGAGAGGCTAGCTTTAGGGTTTCAATTGTCCATGAAATGACCATAGTAATCTCTTTTTTATTTTTTCCTAATTATTTCGGCTATTAAATCAGGCTATTAATGTGGACCATTGATTTAAAACTATTCAATGAATAGTAGTTGTTATAACGTTTTTCATCTAAAGCATGATTTGTATTGGAGTTCAACCTCACTAAGGATGCAATAAAATGAAAATTAAGAATAAACGAGGATAATTTTCGCTGTCTATTATGATAAACTAAAGGAATAATGACAGTTTATTACACCTAACTATGGTGAAATGACACTTTCATACCCTAACTATAAACTTCTTTTTCTTAGTACCTTGACAATGTTTTTGTGACAACCTAGCTCTAAAATGTCTAAAATGCCCAAAATGCCCTTGGTTTAAGAAACCAAAATCAAATTGGTTCAATTTGGTTTAAAACCTAGAATTAAACCGGTTCAACCTCAATTGAATCGGTTCTTCTTCTTATTCACCGGAAACGCCGCCGACGCCTCCTACCTCCTCCGCTCCGACGACCTCAGCTTCCTCTTCTCCGCCCCCTACTTCGCCAATTTCTCCGGTGGCTCCGCCGCGATCCCGACCTTCAACGCCGCCGCCTGCAGAGCCTTCTCCGCCGTCCACAGGTTAGGCGTCCGCGCCGTCGCTCTCGAGGTCGACGACGCCAGGGAGGCCTACGAGACCAGCGCCGCTCACGGCGCCAGATCCGCGTCGCCGCCGATCGATATCGGCGGCGACGGCGGGGCCACGATCGCGGAGGTGGAGCTCTACGGCGACGTCGTTTTGAGGTACGTCAGCTTCCAGAACCATCAAAACCCTAGATCTGGAGAAGAAAAACCCCCAAATTGGTGTTTCTTCCCCGGATTCGAGCTGGTCGAGTCGGCCCCGGTCGATTTCGGGATCAGGAGGCTGGACCATGCCGGAGCTGGCTCGCCAAGCTCGCATGGCGTGCTCGGTGTATGTGACACGACCCAAGCCGAGCCCACCTCCGCCGTCGAGGCCACCTGCGGCGAAGCTCGAGAGAAACCCAGATCCGCCGTCAGGGAGGTGCTCGCCAAGCTCGCCGAGCGCGTGGGCGTCACGCTCCTGTTCGTTGAAGAAGAAGAAGAAGAACCGGTTCAATTGAGGTTGAACCGGTTTAATTCTAGGTTTTAAACCAAATTGAACCAATTTGATTTTGGTTTCTTAAACCAAGGGCATTTTGGGCATTTTAGACATTTTAGAGCTAGGTTGTCATACAAACATTATCAGAGTACTAAAAAAAAGTTTATAGTTAGGGTATGAAAGTGTCATTTCACCATAGTTAGGTGTAACAAATTGTCATTATCCCTAGACTAAACATGGGAGAAGAGATACATACATCCACTAAAAACAGGGGAAAGGAAACGAATCCACTGAAAAATAGGGAGAAATTTGAAATGGCACGATAAATACCGTTGGAAAAATTGTGACATTTTGTTGAGCTGTGTTGAACAGCTCCACATCGTTTTGTTCGTTCGGTTCCAATTCAAGCGCTTTCTTCGCTCTCATCATTGGTTTCCTGTAAAGCTTCGGCGGCAGAGAGACCCTCGCTCGCTGTAACTCCATGCCCTTCCTCGCAATATTCATTATCTGACCATCTTCCTTCACCCAAACCAAAGGTACCCTACAATTACAAACCACGCTCCGAATCTACTGAACCTCCAAAAATGTTAACGGGAACACCTCTGGAATTCAGAGTCGGCTGGTAATTTCTGGGGTTTATATCAGATTTGGATCTAATGGGTATGTTGCAAATGATGAATCTTGTGTTTCTTCTTTGGTGGTTTGGGGTTGTTCATTATTTATTTGATTGATGGGCAATGACTTAGAGAGTGATTGATAGAGAAGATGGCAGCTTGTCTTGGGCGGAGCCAATCGGGGGCTGAGGATTTGAGCGCTTTCTATCCAATCAAGCCAGAATATGTAGCTGATGTCCCTAAAGTCCGTTTCAAACCCAGGGTATGATTTGTTTGTTTTTTGATGTACAATGTATACCCATTTTCTACCTGTTGGAAAGTTTGAGTTTTACACATTTTCGTATTTGGGAAAAACACATGCTAGTTTTGCTCGATTTCCCCCTTTTCATTCACATTTTGCATATTAGTTGTCACCTAAAGGCACATAGAAAAGATGTGGATCACGAGACCACTTGATAATCTTCAACATGTTATTAGAGTGTGGTCCATCTTACACCTATATCCCTCCATGCCATCTTGTTTCGGTCCAAGTGCATAATGTAGATCCTGTTAAGGGTATCGAAAAGATGTGAATCATAAGACCACTTGATTAATATCTTTGACCTCCACCTATCAACTCGAGCTTTCAGATGAGTCAGGTTTTAACGATAACATTGAATTTTTTTTCGCAATTTAGTGTCTGGGGTTCTTCAAATGTATCTAATTGCTAAGAATTTGCATAGGCTGGAAAAACTCTCAGTGCAAGAAGGTGGCATGCTGCGTTTGCTGAAGATGGTCGTTTGGATATAGCAAAAGTGCTACGGCGTATACAGCGAGGGGTAAAATGCTACCTCTGGTCTAAATTTGCATTTACAAATGAACTTTATATCTTATGTAAGCTTGCCATTTATGAATTAGCTTGAGATTTAACCTAAATTATTTGTAAACCTGACTTAGATGCCTTTGCTTCTAAGTAAGGATGAAATGTAGGTTCTGGGGTTTGGTACCACACAATCATTCTGGGTAACATTTACACTGTTCACATATTTTTTACTCTAATTCCTAATCAAATTCTTGAAGGACTCAAATAGCCAATGGTGCTCACTGCAAAGTCTGATCACAAGCTTCGTATTGCTTAGAATTCTATCGCATCCGTTACCTTGAATATACGAATTCATTAAGCAAAATCACACCGTTATACAAATTTCAGTGGTTTTCTCCAAACTTAAAAAGCTTTTTGATCACTACTTAAGTGGAACTTTACCTTTGAAATTTAGAAGCAATATATGTACTCATAATGCGTGCTCACTGTAAACAACTCGAATGGAAGCCTGCGAGACAAATAGAGATTTCTTCCTTATCGCAAAATAATCTGGTTGGTATAACTTGTCATTTCTAGAAGGGATATATCAAGTTTGTAGAATATCGTATCTGATGATAGCTGCAAAATATATTGCATTTCTCTTTCATGACTTAAAACTTATATTTAAATGCATTATTAATTTCTGGTTTTGTTAATTAAATCAGGGTGTTCATCCTTCAATCAAAGGGGTTGTTTGGGAATTTTTATTAGGTTGCTATGATCCTAACAGTACATTTGATGAACGGAGTGAACTCAGGCAAACCAGGAGGTAAGTTTTCTATCAGATTTGGGATCGACATGAGATCATGACAATTCAATTAATGCATTCCAGGAAACTACAAACCCTTATGTGATTTTTATCCACACGCAGCTGTGGCTTTCTATCTGAACAGATTAGTGAACTGTTTACACTTTAAGTAGTTCGTGTTCCAGATTAATGGAAATAGAAATTTGCAAGGTTTAAAGTTACCTTTTATTACGTTTAAAGTTATAGTTTTGCTAAAATCACTTACGTTTAGGAGTTGTGATTTATTTCATTATTTGTCACAAGCCAGATTGTTAAGAACTAGTTGCTCGTCTAGTTTTGTCGTATGATGAGACTAAAGGGCTTTGATGTAGCCCAATATTGCCTGGTTTTGATATTTTTATTATTGATTTACGAGTTTCTACTTTATTCTTTTTCTTCTTTAGTGAGTATTGCAAGTTTGCAACACTATCACTGTGTGCATAGATATCATGGTAGCCTGGTGCATATTTTTCTTCTCAATTCCACTTTATTTTAATTAAATATCCTTATCCTCCAAAATGACAATGTTCTTCTTAGGTTGAAGTATGAAAGGTGGAAAGCTGAATGTCAAGCTATGGTTCCAGTGATTGGTACTGGAAGGTTCATTTCAACGCCATGCATTAGTGAAGATGGTGAACCAATAGATTCCTCAGTAGTCAATGTTAGGGGAGTAGTTTCAGACAAGAAAGTTCTTCAGTGGATGCGTACCTTGCACCAAGTTGGTATGTTCCTGGTGCTTAAGTTATTGTTTTTTTGTTTGTTATTAGTTATAAGGCAGTGTTCGCCCCCATCCTCTAGAAAAGAAACAAGAATCGGAGCCTACATAATATGAAAGATGAAATATCAGTCTCCTTTCACTTTGGCGATATACTTCTTTATTGATTTTCTATAATGCTTAAGCGATGAAGTCCTTCCTGCAGGTTTGGATGTTGTGCGCACTGATCAAGCCCTTGTTTTTTATGAGACAGAAGCTAATGGGGCAAAATTATGGGATATCCTTTCAATATATGCTTGGTTGGATAATGATATTGGCTATGTTCAAGGTCAAGCACTATATGAATTGTTTATCTTGTTACCAAGTTAAAATATATTTTTTCTTTTTAATCTTATGAGTGTATATCGTCTGACTCTTTTCTCAAGCAGGAATGAATGATATATGCTCTCCAATTGTGATTCTTATTGAAAATCATGCGGATGCCTTTTGGTGTTTTGAGCGTGCAATGCGGAGACTGGTATGCCTGCATGTTTCTTCTTGATGAGATATTGAACAGACTGATGACCTAAATGTCTTGTCTTACATGTCCGTTGGTTTATTATCATGTGTAAATACAGATGCTTGGAGTTTGTCTTTTGATTTATATCCATGGTTGGCAAGTAGGCTTTGAGTGATATGCCAATTTAGTTATATGGTTGAGTGCACGGCTATTTCATCACACATATCAAAAATGTTGAAATACTTTTTGGGTGGTCAAATTGGTTTCCTATCTTTACCACTGACTTCATTCTTGGTGATTGAAGAATATCCCTTTGTCCTCTGGCGAATATTGAGTTGAGCTGCTATTTGGAGTTTCAAATTTTCAGTGATGTGCAGATGAAACATTTTAAAATTAGTTGGATTGCTTTCAGGATAAAGAAGCCGAGGTAGTGGGGTTGAGTACACGGAATGGTTGGTTGACAACATTAGAAAGCATACTAAAAACAAACATGAATAAACATTAGAGTTGGCCTTAGAAGGTTGCAAGAGGGGATGAGGTTGGCTGAAATGATCGTTTTCACTGTGTTTTGGAACTATTAACTGTGGAATCAGGAGGTATTAAGTAGGAAGTGGTCAAGCTGTGCATATAGATCCGTGCTGGTATATTGAGAAAAGCCTATATTCGTGTGTATTGATTTAAAGGATAATACACACTATTACTTATCAGATACCATGACACCAACTCCATTTGTAGAATTACAGTCTAAAAAATACTTGACAAGACAGACATCTTGATAGAGGCTGTCATGTTTTCATAATGTCATTATACATGTTGCAAGGATACCTTTTCCATTATAGTTAGTTTTATTTACTAAATTTGTGGAAACTTGGCAGCCTTAAGTTTTTTAGGGGAACTATATAGCTTTTATTTGTGCTGTTGCAGAGTTGATGTATCCTCTGTCTGCCTGTGGTTTGAAAACTCAATCTGGCAACATAATGCAGTTTAGTTGCTGGTTTTGGGAAAATCCTTTTCTGATTACTAGAAAATCATATTAATTTAAGGTCACTTTCCTTAGTTCTAGTTTCTTGATAAGATGGTCAACCTTCTTATTATGCACAAAGCTGATCAATAAAAACTATGCTCAGTAAGGTTTGCACTCGAGCCTTCTGAGTTTGTTTAAGATGTTTCCTTGTAGGACAAGCCAGCAATGTTGAAGAGACCAGTATACATGTTTTAGTTGCATGGTTGTTTAAGATTCATGTTTCTGTTAGTTATGTTTATCTTTTATAATGTTTAGAATTTTGTACCCGACATTGCTTCTTTGCTGAATTTTTCAAGGTGGGGTCATTTCATATTCTTTGATTATTTGGAGCATAACCCAACACTCCAGTTATTTTGTTTCATGAACAGAGAGAGAATTTCAGGACAACTGAGAGGTCCATGGGGGTGCAAACTCAGCTTAGTACACTATCAACTATCATTAAAACTATCGATCCTAAGCTTCATCAACACCTAGGTACTATTCACGTTTCTCCTCGTTATTAATCTTGTTGTGCAATAAGTACTTTTGGCAGTTTTGTTTGGCATATCAATGTACTTTCTCCTCCTCAACACATTATAAGCGTAGACATCTACCTGTTTTTTCGGTATTGTTGTTTTGCAACATGTTGATATGAATAGTGAGCATGATGGATGTACTAAAACTGATCCATGTTGGTCAATCAATTATTAATTTCCACAGAGGATCTTGATGCCGGGGAGTATTTGTTTGCATTTCGCATGCTGATGGTGCTTTTCCGGAGAGAGTTTTCCTTTGTGGATTCAATGTATCTTTGGGAGGTAATAAGACATAGTCCTTGATGAAATGAATCTTCGTATGAAGTTTCCCAACTTTTTTCTGTTAAGCTTATTTTATAAATTGGTTTCAGCTGATATGGGCCATGGAATACTACCCAAAAATCTTTGCAGAATATGAGGAGTCGGGAACTAATTTAGAGGCACCTTCAAGTACCTTAAAGGGCAAGGTACTGAAGCAGTATGGCAAATTTGAAAGGAAAAATGTGAAAACCGGACGTACAGACCAACACAGCGCTTTTGCTATTTTTCTCGTCGCTAGTGTTCTTGAGACAAAGAATAAGCGGTTTCTGAAAGAGGCCAAGGGATTGGATGATGTTGTCGCGGTACTCTCTCTGTCTTGGCGTGTGATTTTTTTCGCATATGCTTGCTTCTATCTCTCACCACTACTCTTGCTCTTGTGCAGATCCTGGGTGAGGTTACTGCAAACATAGATGCGAGAAAAGCTTGTAATGATGCGTTGAAGATTCACAAAAAGTACTTGAACAAGGTCTGTCTGAATTCTTTCTTCTTTTCTTCAGTCACAAAGACAAACAATCGCACGCGTGCGTGACTCCATATTATTATTTCAGAGAATACTTGTTCCTCAATGAATTTTTGGGCATGCAGACTCAGAAGCAGTCATAGATAATGGTCGAGAAGGTAAGAGATCATTTTTGGACAGCGAAAGGAACTCGTTGGCTGTGAGATCCTTCTGCAATATAGTTATATACTGACACTGACCCGAGCAGAGTTCCTTGCAAATGAGCTTGAATTCTCTCTGACACTGACACACACAGGCTGTTGCTTTTAGCATCTGTTTTGTATCATTTTTTGCTTTAGCAGAGAATTTGTTATGTGGCATACATACAAAACAGTATAGGTATATTTAGTTTCTATTGTGTTTTGCATTGCAGGGAACCTTCATTTGAGATCAAAAGATTAATTATCTGTTTATCCTCCTAATTCAAGTTTGTATGTGGAGAGTTGATTAATTTAGACAGCAATTTTACCTACTTTATTAATTTGCAGTCATTTTTTTAAAAAGTTTGTTCTTCAGAGGCTACCCTGGCTAAACCTGAAATATAGTAATTTATGGATTGACATTGAAATACTTTGTGGATTCAAGATTCACATCATAAAGGTTCCCACATTTTATGGGTTCAAGAAAGATTCACATCATAAAACAGTACTGGTTCAAGAACTAGTACAGTTGCGCTGCTAAAGGAGAACCTACATGACCCATAAACCCGTTTAAACACTACCGCCAAAGTAGAAAACCCTATTCATAGATCTCAATCTCAATCTCAATCATAGGGCTCTCTTTTTGTTGTAAATTTTTCAAGAGGCTGTGGGAGAGATCATTAAAACGATTGAAAGCTTAGATGGAAACTACAAGGCATTTTTAACATTTTACATTGAATTTATGCTACAACTAATAATAGTTATTTTATGTGTAACTAAATTATAGTTGGGAATCAGCGCAAAAACTGAGCAGAGTTAAATGACAATCAGATAAAGTTGGATATATCTATACAGTCATTTCACAAGAAAATAAGAATGTAATCATCAATCTTTAAAAAAGTTTTTGAAAAAAAAAAGACCCACTAGAATTCAAATGCCCAATTTTCTTTTAAAAAATTTACGTGTGACATGAATCTTAATTTTCTTTTAAGGGATTGACGTCTGACGTGAATCTTGGCACTGATTAGGGATGACAACGGAGGCAGATTTGGTAATCCCCGTCCCCATAAGAATCGGATCGAGAATTCTCCGTTTTTTACGGGGACGAGGTATCCCCGTCAGATTCGGGAATTCCCCGTTTTCCATTTCCGACCCATAAAATGTCAAAACATATTTACTTTTTAACTAAAATTTGTATAAATAAATTATTATTTTATTAAAATATATACTTAAAATATTATTATTCTCATTAAACATTTTTAATATATATCGGGGCGGGGATACCTCGGATTCGGGAAAACTTTTCGGGGACTGAAAATATTGCTATCCCTAGCACCGATTTTAGGAGATTGAAATCGTTTGCTTAGAAATGATGCATCAAGTCTTAAAAGCTCTTCATCTTTAGTAAGCTACACTAAATGGATTCAACATTGGAATTTAAATATGTTATTTTAATGAGAAAAAATGTGAGTGAAGTGATTGCTGATTAAATTTGTTGATGATAAAAAAAGAACGAGGTATTCAAATTCTATAGCCCATCAAAATTGGGTATCCTAAGCAAATTTTGGAGTTATCCCCAAACATACCTTACTCGAATGATAGAGTCGTGTCTAGAGATTCGGTGATTAGAGACGCTTGATTAGGTTAAGGTGGGGATTTTGAGAAAGAAACATAAGCTAACACGCAATGTCTCAATTGCGGCTATGGAGGGAAGGTTTAGGTTCTAGGCTTTTAATGTATAGGTTATCAAGGGGACATTTTTTTTATCTGTATCGTTTTATGCCCTATTTGATTTGTAGTTTTCTCGTACTTTATCTTTGATTGTGTGTCACTAGACCGAATGATAGGTATTTGTATGAATATGCTTTCCTCTCTGGCTAGTATCTATTGTTTGGTACAACACGTTGAACTAATCAGAAACATATAAATAGACATTATTTGGTAGAAGAGTGAAGTGAAACAATTGATTTTGAAGTGTTTATTATTGGGATAGATCTTATACATCAAAATACAATTCTTCGTTTAATTAGACTTGAAGAATGAAACGATTGGTTCATAAACATCTTCTTTGGCGTTGTGAGCCAATATATAATCCATGTGTGCATAAAATAGTTGAAAATTTATGACGAGTTTAGCTGGATCATGATCGCTGATGTCATTGACCAATCTTAGCACGTCTATGATGTCCTCGAGACTGTCTAATGCTCCATAACCGAGAAAAATAGGAAAGTCTTTTGGAATGTCTTCCAAGACATATGGTGGAGGTGTAGGCTTCTTATAGTGTACCATGTTTTGTAGGAGACCGTAATCGAACTTTGTCATACCTCCGCCCCGGATATCTGAATGCATTATATACGTGTGATTCCATTAATCGTTAAAATTAATAATACAGTAAATTAATTATTGAAATGGATCAAATTGAATGCAGTAAATTTTATGCTACTCACTTTGAGACAAGTGTTGAAGAACTTTACTCGATGTTGATTGAGGTTCATGTTCAAGAAACCTAATAAAACTATCTTTGTCAATGCAACAATTGGGACCTGTTCAAATATAAATCATGGTAATTAAATTAAAATATTTAATTAATCATTAATCTAAAACAAATAGAAAATGTATGTCAAGTAAAATTATCTATTATAAAATAAACAACCTGCTGCAAACCATAACGAGACGGCACAATTAAGATGAAACATTTTGCAAGTTTTTGCAGCAAAAGTTGCTGGAATTCGTCTGCAAATTAGATACATTAGATGTTAATAAATTTCACGGAACATGCAATATACACCATTGCAGAATCTAGTATTGCAAAAAAAAAAATCATCTTTGTTCTTACCCAACTGGATTACACTCAGGTGGCTTCACAAAATCTCTCAACTGAGGAGTATAAATAAAAAGTTTGAGATAATTTTTCAATTAGCTTTCAGCATAAAAGAATATGAAGTTGTCTTACATTTATATGTAAAATAAGTAACTACTAGTTTATCTAGTAATATCTCATTTACATAAACATACCTCAGCCAAAAAAAGTTCAGCACTAACTCGTCCAAATATGGAGTAAAGGAATTTTATATGACCGATTGGTGCCAACAAAGCAACTGATCTCATTTTTTTTATGGTGGGTTGCTTAGCGACGAGTGCAGCCAAAGCAACAAGAGTTCCCTACGAAAGTGAAAATAGTAATACAAATAATTTTTGGGTTACATTAGACTTTATGAGAACAATTATTAATATAATATAAATACACGAAATTCATACCATGGAATGACCAACATAGTGCACATTTTGCCCTGTTTGTTTATGCACATAGTTGACAGTAGCATCAAGATCGATTTCTGACAATTCTTGCCATGAAAAGTCCCAAAATTTCTTAAACAAAGAACATTAATCAGCATACTTATATACGATTGAATGACATAATTTAGAACTTAACAAAGTATACTTGAATCTGAAATATAAAATAACAAAATTACCGGTTGCAAAACATTTAACCACTTATGACACCGACTATATTTGGTTCCTCTGTTATTGTTAACCCAAACGTCGTATCCCATATCTGCCAAATAGAAAGCTAAAGAATCTTTCTCCACCGCCATCCATGCAATTCCGTCCTATAAGTATGTCAGTACACATTCTACCATTAATAAAACACACGCGTAAATTATATCTAGTTGTAACAGTGATGATTATATGTGTGTGAGAATTAATTTATTTCTCTTAGAAATAATCATAGTCATGGAAATTAGAAATAGTACACAAAAGAGGCCGTGTTGCAAAAGAACCGGAGGATGACTTGCAACTGTGTTAGATGAATTAGATAAGGTTGTACTTTGTGTCGCCGGGATTCTCTACATGCTGAGAATATGTCCGTCTTTTGTTGTCAGCTAAAAATCATATATTCGTAAAATAGATTATTAACATAGAACAACAATAATTACAATTGTAAATTTGTAACAGCAGTTGTTGGTTTGTGATGGTTTCTTTTTTAAAACAAATTTGTGAAAAGTTTGTGTTATGAATGAATGATGTATAAATGTTTTTAAGCACGTACCGTATGCTCTTCGCATTTGTACCCATATTTATCAACCATGTCTTTACAAGCCCCGCCGCTACGACATGGAAATGGGAAGTTAGTATCATTTGTGGGTGCAGGAGTTGGCGCAAGTGCATTGGCTCGTGCAAATGCCAACTCAAATTCTTCAATTTGTTCTTCAGAAAGTATGTTATTGCTTCCGTTCCCGAAAACAGGACTTGACAAACAGAAGAGAAATAACAGAGCTGTTGATATCATAATTTTTATTGTCATTATGCTTATCTCATGCAAACATGTAATGTAGAAGATACTTTTGTGATGATTTTCTAGTTTTCTATTTCTCTTTGATGTTATTCGTACCAGCTTAGTTCTGTCTTATATAGCTATTCATGTAAGTGCCAAGTGTTTCTTAAGTTCCAGCTTTTTTGGATCGATGGTTTGAAAAATTAATCTCAGTCTATAAGTGTCATTCTGTGGAACAATTCTTACTGCTTCTTTTTTTAATAATTAGTTACAATTGCTTGCGGTAGGTTTAACCAATCAAGATTAAACAGAATTGCTAAGATATATTATTAGTACTTTGAATTTTAGGATATAAGGTTATAAAATAGTTGAGTTTCCAAAATCTCTTTTTTTTGAGTTGGGTTCGAGCCGACCTCTTTTCTTTAAGTTGAACATTAATAAATTTAGGCTCAAAATTACCCTTCTATATCCATAGTTTGGATTGTGAAAATGAAATATATTGGATATAAGTGATCGTTATAGAAACTAGTACAACGTTTCTAATGCAAGTATTCAAATGAAATTACACAATATTTAGAGGAGTTCTGTTTAAGTGAAATTGCAGTGAATTCACATGGTGGTGAATTAGAGTCTGTTTAGGCTAGAAAGTAAACATAAACTGAGATTTTGAGTGCATGTGCATTCTTAAATTTTTGAGTTTCAAAAGTCTATATTTGTCAACTAGATCGATCAACATTTCAATATTATTTCAGCAAGCCTATTTTTTCCGAACCGAACCTTAGCAAAACTAGGCTCAATTCCATCACTTTCTTGCCACAACACATGTTGGATATCACTCTTGGGTCGACACATGCTGCCTCAGCGCCTTACACACATAATTCTTTATTTAGTAATAAAAGTTAAAAGTTAAAAATGAAAGGGGTAATTTCATGTGAGTGCCTCAACTTTACTTCATTTTCAAATTAGTACCCCAAGTTTAAAAAGTTTTTTTGCCGGTACCTCAAGTTTAATTAGTTGCAGATAAGTATCTAATATGTTAAATCTAACATAATTGGGATGTGAAAAGACCAAAATGCCCCTAATATTTATAATAACTAATATTATATTAGAACTTTTGAATGGAATAACTCTATCGTACGATCTCCGTTTTGAGCTCATAAAATATCAAAACGAAGAGAATTGAAAGACAAACAACTTTGACGAATAATATTAATAATTAAATTAAAATAGTAATTAATAACTTTTTATTTAATTACTAATATTCTTCGAAGTTGTTTATCATCTGATTTTCTTCAATTTCATATAGTATGAGCCCGAAACGGAGGTCGTATGAGAGAGTTATTAAATTCAAAAATTTCAATGTAGTATTAATTAGGGAAAATGACATTTTTGTGCACCTGAATATACACTTTTGATACTTTCATACCCTAACATTTTTTTTCTCTTTTTTCCATACCTTATTTTCATTTTGGGGCAACTTTCTTCAGAAATTTTAAAATACCCAAAATACCCCTGAATTGAACAAAAATTAAATCTAATTTAATTCTGGTCCAATTAAAGAGTGTGAAAAGACGAAATTGCCCTCAACTATTCATCAAATTTTCAAAGGTATGACACCCTTTCAACTATTCCTCTCCTTCTCCTCCGCCACCCCCTCCTCACCGGCGTTTCTCCGGCATGTGGGGAGCATGGTGGACCGACGAGGCCTCCAGAACACTTCCGCCAAGGTGTCCGTCTCGACCCCATCGTCCTCGACCCCTTCTTCGCTTCTTCTCCGGTGATTCTTCGTCAGAGCCGGCCATGGTTCTTTCTCTACAGCCTCCACAACACAAAATGGCGAGCATCGACGAGGTGGGCAATGGGCAGCGACCAAAAAATTACAATGCGGTGCTCCGACGATCATCTCCGGCACAGAATGGCAGGAAAAGAGATAGAGGGAGAGAGGAAATAAGAAATGAGTTCAAGAATTCAAAATTTTCACTCGCCGGAAAGTGTGTCGGAACATATTTTCCGGCACACTTTCCAGCGAGTGAAAATTTTGGCACAACTTCGGTCACCTCCACCAACTCCGGTCACCAGGTACGAAGCCCACCATGTAAGCTCCGGCGATCGAAGATGCTCACGATGCTCCGTCGATCGACGTGGTGCTCACGATACTTTGTTTTGATGAAGTAGGAGGGTCCAATGACATTCACTTGAAAATTTGATGAATAGTTTAGGGTAATTTCGTCTTTTCACACTTTTTAAAAATTTGGGCCGGTTCTCTCCATTAGACCAGGGGTAATTTCAGTATTTTGAAAATTTTAGGGGTAAATTGTCCAAAATGAAAGTCAGGTATGGAAAAAAGAGGAAAAAAAAGTTAGGGTATGAAAGTGTCAAAAGTGTATATTCAGGTGCACAAAAGTGTTCTTTTCCCTATTAATTATTATAAGTATTATGGCCATTTTGGTCTTTTCACATCTCATTTCTGTTAGATTTAACTGATTAGATACTTATATGCAATTAATTAAACTTAGGATTCTGACAAATTTTTTTTAAAATTTGTGTATTGATTTGAAAATGAGACAAAATTAGAGTACTGACATGAAATTACCCCAAAATAAAATTTTTAAATGCATATGAAATTGTTAAATTTAAAACTCTTATCGCTTTTGAATGTGTAGTGAAGGACTCGTAGACTTGATAAAAAATCACCAACACTTGATGACGTTTTCATTTTGGTTGTTGAAATGCATTGAGCCATAATTGTGAATCATTTGTACCTTGACAATTAAATGTTTAGTGAGAATGTTATATCTTGAGAACATTGGACATTCACTTATTTTCGTTAAATATTTATTTATTTTTCGTTTGAGTTTCACTTATTTTCATTAGGCATTCCCTTCTTTCAGTGAAAATTCACTTATTTCTCATTACATATTCATGTATTCCATTGGACATTTACTTATTTTCATTGAACATTAATTTTTTTCATTAACATTCTCTTTACTTTTATTGGATATCATATCACTACCAAAGTTAATTCTCACGTTCTTACAAAAAGGTTTGGTTCTCATTAAATTTATTATCTTGTTAAATGTTTTCCTAAATACACATAATTAATTTACTACGAGTAGAATTCCTTGTACTTTCAATTAATCACAGTCATAGTAATTAGGAATTTAAACTTGTTAAAGGGTCATGCCGGCCTCAATTTTACCAAAAGTCAACTCTACAAGGTAGCTAGAGGTCTAACCAACTAATTAACCCCAATGTGGCCAATGCTAGGTTAATTTAACGGTGATTAAGATTAATAAATATGCGAGATCGATATGCTTCAGTGTTGCTACCTATGAAAATTTCTCGTACACACTCTTCTTGATTGGGTAAGGATATAGATCTTAAACTTAATTGCTCTAATCCACCTCAATTAATTGTTCCACGAGCCTTTCTTCCTAGAGTGTACCCTAATCAAGCTTATATCACATATACTTGAACTTGAAATTCTTGACACTTCTCTTCCTAGACTCAATTCTTCTTTTGTTGGATGTTTATAGAAGCTCTCAAGACTCAATCTAGTGTCTTTAATTTTTTTTAAAAGAACCACATGAGAGACTATCTCGCATGAGTTTGGAGAGAAATTGCAGACTCTCTCTCTCTCATTTTGCATGTCTTGAACATCTATATAGTTGTGTACATGACACCTCATTTCCCATTAAATCTTATTAGTGTGTAGCATTAGGCAACATGAATTGTTATTCTTATCTATGATGCGATATAAAATTTAGATTCTCCAATTTATATCTCCTATAAATTAATCCTAAAGCATGTGAGAAACCATCTCAGATTCAGTTTTAAGATATGCTTGCGTCCTCGTTTACTTGCAAATTGTATTCATTCAATTCAATGAATTAATCAATTACTTTGATCCATTATCTAAATGAATAATATTTACCCGTTCAAGACTAGGTCGACTTCGCATAACAAGAGGAGAGGTAAGAAATTTGGACTTTGACATACATGTAATTCGTATGTGTTTCTCTCTAGCATGCTTCACGTTCGTTTATGTATCATTGTAAACCAGGGGATATTATATACACATGTGACATATACCGTCTTAAAAAAATTGGTTCAAACAATATGAATATGCTCTACTCTAAATGAAGTCCTTTTATCATGATAAGGTTTTGGCCAATATTACAGACTATTATAAGATTTGCCGGACATTCAAGAATAAAAATTTAAAGTTCTGTAAATTTAATTATGTGATTCTTATAGCAACATAATATATGTGACGCTCTCCACTACAAACCATGTTTGAGTGTCCAAACGTTTAAACCATCTCCCAGCCGTCTGATTTGCACAGAGCGAAGGGGATGATGACACGTGTAACCACGCGGATTGGGAGAGAGATAACGGTCGCTGACGGAGCCGTTAGGGTGTTGGTGTGTAACATACTTGTTCCTCGTGTGTAACCATTGTTATACAATTCAGCACTTACAAAGATCAATTATGGTTTTACGTTATACGTGAATGATTATATAATTATATTGTAGGTATTATACACTACTAAGGTACCGGTTACACGTTCATAAATCCAACATATGTACGCATTATTTGAAGGTGTTACACAGTAACAACTGGCCTGTTACACACACAATGGTTACACATACGGAATAAGTATGTTACACACCAACACCCTAACGGCTCCGTCATCGCCCGTTATCTCCCTCCCAATCCGCGTGGTTACACGTGTCATCATCTCCTTCGCTCCGCGCAAATCAGACGGTTGAGAGATGATTTGGACGTTTTGACACCAAATAAGATGTTTGTAGCTAATACCTTCCCCATATCATATGGTAACATTTAGTTAGTTTGTTATAATGTTGTATTATAATATTTTATTAAAATCATGTTTATCATTTATAAATTAACATGTAAGATAATAGTGATGGGCTAATAAGAAGCATGTAAGTACGCATCTTTTGACAAAAGAATTAAGTAAATCAATTAGTTTTGAAGTACGTATTATTGGGATAGATCTTATACATCAAATTAAAATATCCATCATATACTCCATCACCTAGTTAGACTTGAAAAATAAAAAGATTGGTTCATAAACATCTCTTTTGACATTGTGAGCCAATATATAATTTATGTGTGTATAAAATAGTTGAAAATTTATAACGAGTTTAGCTAGATCACAGTCGCTGAAATCATTGACTAATCTTAGTACGTCAATGACGTCTGCGAAACTATCTAGTGCTCCATACCCGAAAAAAATAGGAAAGTCTTTTGAAATATCTTTCAATACATATAGTGGAGGAGTAGCCTTCTTATAGTGTACCATGTTTTTAAGGGGTCTATAATAGAACTTTGCGTTGCAGGTCTTTACTTGAAGTTGATTGATGATTGAGATTCATGTTCAAGAAATCTATTAAAATTATCTCATTCAATGCTACAATTGGGACATGTCCAAATTTAAATCATGACAATTAAAGTTAATATTTATTTATTTATTTATCTAGAATAAATATTAAATTTATGTTAATTAAATTTATCTATAACAAAATAAACAACATGTTTCAAACTATAACGAGAAAACAAAGTTAAGATGAAATATTTTGGAAGTTTAGGCATTAAAAATTGCTGAAATTCTCCTGCATGTTGGATGATTGAGATGTTCAAAAACTTCTTGAAAAATACAATATACACCATCTCAGAAACTAGTATTGCAAAAACTAAATCTTTATTCTTATCAAATTGAATTACACTTAGGTGGCTTCAAAATATCTCTCAACAGATTAACAACTAAAAAGTTAGAGATAATTTTTTCATTAGCTTAAAATATGTGAATGTAAGATAAAATTTAAAGTTGAGATAATAATATGCGTATAATTGAAGATACTGACAAACTCAAACAAGAACGGGACAAAAAATCTCCAAAATCGAACGAGAACGAGGCTAGAACGGGGTGAGGTTTCCCTACCCCACTAATCCACCTCGATATATTAAAAATTATATTTTTAATCAAAATTTATATTTTTAATCAAAATTTATATTTTTAAATACATATTTAACAAAAAAATAATATCTTTAAATATACTCATATCAACGTAATATCGTATAACACATCTTTATTGAAATAATAAACTTGTAAGGATATTTTTTACAAAAATAATAGTTTTAACATAAACTTTATTAAAAAAATAAATATGTTTTAACGTTATTTTGGTTTAGAGATATAAAAGGGAAAATTTCTTAAATCAAACGGAAAACTTCGCTTTCGTTAGAAACGCAAAATTTTCGTAATAAAAACGGGATTGTCAAATCCGCCCCATACCCGATCTATTGCTATTCCTAACCTTAAATCCAAAAATACATTGTTCATGAACAGGTCCAAAAATTGGAGTTGACATGACAGTGTGTCTCGCGCTTCTTCTTCCCTGGAACTGAGCTGAGCCCTACTTGAAATAAAGCACTCCGTCTACTCTCCCGAATCCCAGTTCCAGAACTGTGCATGCTGGTGAGTTTCGTTTCCCTAATTCGGCTCTCGGAGAACGAACGGCTTTTCTGTTTGCTATTTCTATTCACTTGCTCCTTCGTGATCGATGGAACTCATTTGTTTTTTCAACGTTTCCTCAATTTAGGCGAAATCTTCTAGGGCTTGCTTCATTTTAGGTGCATTGCACTTCTTCTCCTCTGAGAATTCTCATATCTGATTCATGTATTTGTTTGCCGAAAATTTGTGGGCAAGTGGAAAGGGATCTTTTTGAAGTTGCTGCGAGCTTACGAAATATAAGATTTTCACAGCTGTTCTTCGCATCAACCAAACATCCAGAAATGGGTTTACTAATTATTATTATTGTTATTTCTGGGTAATTTTCTGTGTTCTGTGAATTTGAGATGATAAAAAAATTTGGCATTTGCTTGCATCAAGATAAGTCTTGTGAAGGATGTGTTCTTTATTGTGTTTCATGCAATGTGTTTAGCATTGCCAAGTTTGATATGGTAGCATGTTTCCACTATTATGTGCACAATTTGAAACAAACTAGTCTTTGAAGGGCCCTCTGCATGCAGAATAATATGCAATCGTGCTATTAGGAATTTTTTTTTGTTAGGGGCGTAAACTTCATGCCAAGTATAAAGATCAGTTTATTTAGAAATGTACTTCTCTATAAATTAGATGCATGATTAGCTAGGTAGAACAAGTTTGCAACTTAGGTATGTGGTTGTGTAGTTCTTAAAGTTTTGGTAAGAACTTATTATTCTTGCATAGTATTATCTTTGTTGAATCTCAAGTGCCTAACCTTTCAGCATGAGAATGCATGTTTTGGAGTTTCTTGTTCCCTGTTAATTACTTTGCACCCAAAAATGCTGAGTTGACTTCATCTCTCTTGATTATATATTCCTCTTATTTTAACGATAGCAAATGTGCAAAATATAGGTTGCTCGTGTTTGAGAACATCTGGAAGATATACCGTGACTGATTAGTAATGGCCCCAAATCCAAAAGTTATTGCAGCCTTCTGTGCAATGAAAGATCTCGGGATTCCAGAAGCAAAAGTGAAACGGGTCTTAAAGAGACTTTTGAAACTGTATGACAAAAACTGGGAATTGATTGAAGAAGAAAATTACCGTGTTCTTGCAGATGCTATATTTGATGAAGATGAAACTAAGGTGCACTTCTTCACCTTTCATATGATGATTTCTGCTTTTCTTTTCACATTTATTTGATTTCATGTGAATGTACCTCATGAGTATTGACTTGTTATGCCAGGCATCAGAGCAGAAGAAGAAACCTATGAATACTGATGTACGCCATTCAATTTTCCTTTAATACAGGTTCCTTGCATTCTGGTTTCTCGCCATACATTCAACATATATCTGCTAACTTGTTTCTTGACCAACTTACGTGCCAGGAGGAAGGTTTGGAGGAAGAAGCTCAGGAGCATGAGGAGTCTGAACGCCCCTTGAAAAGATTGCGCTTGAGGGGCCAAGAAGGACTTGCTTCATCTTCTTTGAATAACTGCAATGCCAGGTTAGATGGATCACTAAAGAGACCTAAAGTCGAGGAAGATGAACTACCTGCAAGTTTTTCTTCCCAACCGTCACAGGGCATGTCTGGCTCACTTCAACCAGCATTTGAAAATGTAAGGGATGTCTTCTAGCTTTTTGGAATGTGACAGAATACTGAAGTTGGTGTAAATAACCTGTTTCGCCAAGTTTTTGGCTATACAGGGAGCTCCTAGTCCATCATCTCAAGTTGCTCTCAAGGAGAAACGATCTACTGCTGATAGAGCATCCCATGCAGCGCGTTCTAAGACACCTAATATTCATGCAATGATCAAGCCCAAAGATGAGCCATTCACTGACGGCATGCCAAATATGGAGGTTCCTATTGCAGTCATACATCCAGGTAATTGTGACACCTGAATTTACCCACTTTAACCAATTATTATTCACAGCCAGACACCAATAATACATCAGAACATATGCAATCTATAGTATATTTCCCAGATTTAAATTGTTTAATCCTACTGAACAAAAGAAGAAAAGGTTGAAACAGTTTAAGGCCTGATTGGAACTGAACATAAATGTAGCATTGAACTAATGGTCTTTCTATCGAGTGTGCATATTTTTTACAGGTTTAAAGGTCTATCAATTGCCCTTGTGCAAAAATTATCACCAATACAACTCATCTCTTAACCCAACTACAAAAAGTAGTACCAAATGAATAATTACCCTTAAGCTGATGACACACTGATACAAATGCCACTCCTTGTTTTGGAAGTTCGGTTCTGCTATCATAAGTCATAACTACCAAATTATTGTCAACAGTTGAACCTGTAGAAGATCAGTTCTTCGATGACACCTACAAAAAGGTGAAACAAAAAATAAATATTAATAACCCATCTGTCTAAAGTAAGCAAGTAACATTTTCTGAATAAAAATTAAATCGATAATTTTAGAGGAAATATCAATATAGGAATCTCAATCATCAAATTAGGTGGATTTCCCAAAAAAAGGTAGTGAAATTGACAGTTGAAATTTACTTTATCAAAATTTACTAAGTAATGTATTTTGATGGAAAACATGGCAGGAGATTAAAAATAAACTTATAGTATAGTTACTTCATTCTTTTTATTCGGGCTCTTGTATATAATGTTCATGAATCGTTGCATGTGCAACTGTGCACGTGTAGTTCTTTATCAGCTGAAAGCAATTGTGCATATGTACCAAATTTATGTTTGTTTAGTTGATGGGAACATAGAAGCTATAGTTTTAAATGCCATATTTGTTGTATAATTTTATCTTGGCTGAGTTGAACGTTGAGCAATAACCGATCGGATAAATTTTATGGTTCTCTATTTGTAATTGAAGATCTTATCTTTTTTTTTTTAAACAAAGTCGAGCTTAGATTAAGAATAAGCATTCGTGGTAACATGCATTGGGCTTGCGGGTATACTTGACCCATCCAACCTGCGTTCTGTATACAAGTGGGTTCTTTAATATCTAAAGTAGATTATTTTTCATGATATTCTGCCTGTGTGTATGTACCAGATCTGTTTCTTACTTAATTGAACATAGAGCCTACACACGTGAATGTCTTGTTAGTTGTCTCATGTGTTTAATTTTTGTACTGGCTGAGTTGAACTTCAAGCACTCACAGATAGATGATTTCTGTAACTCTTACAGTTATGCTTTTTGCAACTGAAGGTGGCTTCTTTGATATCCTTGGTAACTTAAAGATTGTTGGCTTCCTCTGAAGTTTTAGAATTAGATTTCTTCTTGTTGCCCCTCTTATGCCTCTCTGCTTTGGCCAAATTTAATCAAGTCAATTGCCTTGAAAGTTCTGGGACCTTCTGAAGTTGATTTTCTCCTTTTATCCTTAGATTGCTTTCCTTATTTCTATTTCATACTTATCAAAAGAGAAAATTTTCAGAATTTGATTTTCTCCTTTAAGGTTGACTTCAGTATTTCTTCACAATTATCTGCAATTGGCATATCAATCTGTGACAAACATCAAATCAGTTCTACCCTGCATTGAATTAGACAGTATACTTATTATGCCCGTCAGCTGTCAATGGAGAAAAAAGTGACATGAATAGATGCAGGGCCATCTTTGTCGTTCATTTAAAATAAGAGTGTTTACTATGAGTCCATCAAATATTCTGAGCTTTATTATATGATGTTTTTCTATATTCACTTAGTTTTTATCGAACCTTTACAGGTCAGACAAGCAAGGGAGACTCGTCAGGTGGGAATGTCATTCCAGTTGGCCACTTGCTTAGTGTGGAATCTTCAGTATCTGAATTTGCAGATGAAGGAAATAGAGGTGGTGATGATCTAGATTTACCTAGTGACACTAGAATCAATTTTGAACTGGAAACTGTAGCAGAGGAATCTCCTTGTAGAATGGACATTGCCTTCTCGTCATTGGTAGAGGTAAATTTTTTTGAGTTGCAATACTTGTACATTCCAATTTCCACATGCCTAGTCTAGATGCAGTTATAAAATTGGAGTGAAAATGCCGCCAATCATACAAAATAATTTATCCTAAATTTTCTTTTAATGAACTTCAATGAAAGATATGTGCAGTTGTGTAGTAGAACTCGGAACTGACCCCTGATTCACAGGAAATGCCGGTGAATATATTACCAGCTTTTGATGTGTCAGAGATACCAGCAATTCAGGATGCTCTTAATATTGGAGACGACATGGAAACCATTTGCACTCCTATTATGTCGAATGACTCTCTAAGTATCAGCTTCCCGGTTATGGCTGCACAACAAATACCAGCACTTCTACCAACTCTGAACTCCTTGGATGACAATGAACAAGGAATTAATAAAACAATTGTCAATGGTTGTGCTGACAGCATTGAGGGAAACTTGCCGAGTTCGGAGGTTATTCCACATTGCGAACTAGCTACTACTACTCTAAGATCTCTCCATAACATGAATGATATAACTAGAGGAGAAGAGAAGGTCAACATTCCATGGGTGAATGAAATAAACAAGGAGTGTCCAACATCGTTTCAGTATATGCCTAAAAGTTTTGCTTTTCGTACTGCTTCTGTGAATTTCAATCTTCGTCAGGTGAAGGATGAGAATTGCTGCCCTACTTGTATTGGCGATTGTCTGGAATCATCCACAGCTTGTGTTTGTGCGAATGAGACTGGAGGCAAGTATGTGTATACACCTGATGGGCTTATTAAGGAATACTTTCTAGAAGAGTGTGTGGATGTGAATCATAAACCTCGAAAGGACCACTACTTCTACTGTAAAGAATGCCCTATTGAAAAATCAAAGAAGGATGATGTTCTGGAACCATGCAAGGGACACCTGAGAAGGAAGTTCATTAAGGAGTGTTGGAGAAAGTGTGGTTGTAATGTGCGGCAGTGTGGAAATAGAGTGGTTCAACGGGGAATAAACTGCAAGTTGCAGGTCCGTTCTGATGCTTGAAATCTCTGATTTATCTTTTTATGTATGAATTAGTTTTGATCCTAAAGTAACAGCTAAGCATGATATTAAATGCTTCATGCACTCACAATGGTTTGTATTGGGGATTTTGATGTGGATGCATATAATACTATCATGAATACCCAAACTGGCTACCTTTGAAGTTCAGTATTCTCTTTCATTTATTCACTCTACATTTCAGGTGTTCATGACTCCTGATGGGAAAGGATGGGGTCTTAGGACCTTAGATGAGCTTCCAAAGGGTGCGTTTGTCTGTGAGTATGTTGGGGAAATATTGACCAATGTTGAATTGTACAAGAGGAACATGCAAAACTCCAAGAAGCGTTCCTACCCAATACTACTAGATGCAGGTTGGGGATCAGGAGTTGTAGAGGATGAAAAAGCTCTCTGCTTGGACTCAACATCTTTTGGAAATGTTGCCAGATTTATCAATCATAGGTAACTCTACGCCTCTCACATATCATGTGTATCCCTGTTGCACATAAACAATCAGTGAGGGAAAACTCATGTAATTGTATTCAATCTGCCAAATATTTGATACTTTTATATTTTCCTTTCAGATGTTTAGATGCAAACTTGGTTGAGATCCCTGTTGAAGTGGAGACTCCTGACCATAGCTACTATCATGTACGTAATCCTCACTGATGTAATGGAATTATGATAGGTGTTATTATTATTGAGTTCAACCTCTAATGAGGTCTAATTAAGAGGTATCAAATGTTCTGTCTATGCAGGTTGCCCTTTTCACAACAAGAAAAGTGGATGCACTTGAAGAGCTGACTCGGGTGAGTAGATTTTTTCCTAATAGAATGCACTGATAGTTTTTTTGTTGGGTTGTGTCTGTTCTTGAATGAGGAGATATTGTGAGATGTATTTGTGTGTCAAAGAAGAAAGGCTTAGTTAGTAATAGAGAAAGAGGGTTAATCTCGGATAAATACAGCGGATTATAAGTCATTCTCAGTTCTCACATAATTACTCCTGATTATAATTTGTTAGTGAGAGGTCAGTTGAGAATATTTTGGACTCATGTTACTACATTCCGTTTAATTTTGACTTAAAACCTTTAATTTTAATGGCAAAATAACCAAAACACCCCTGACTGTCTTTCAGATTTTCAAAAGCATGCTATTGGTCTCTCTTCTTTCTCTCTCTCTCTCTCCTCCTCGCATTTCCTTCCCGTTTCCCTACCCAAATTGCAGTAGAAAAGAGATAGATAATCGATATAGCCTTGAGAGACACAAGAGCCATATGATTTAAGGTAATTACTCTTAAGTATATTGACCTAAACTTTTTAATTCCTTGCAACCCTCTTGGCCACTACTGCCATTAGAGGGACTGTGACTGCTCAGAACAAAAAATTCTGAACAGAACTGAATTATTAAGAACAAACGAGCTAACAAGAGAAAACATATGTTCAAAATCACCACATAGTGTCTCGTACTCCACAGTACAGAACCCAAAACTTCCATTACACAAACCAGCTCAGACCCAGTTCAATTCACAGCCACAATGTACAAAGGCAACGATTTTTACAAGATGGGTACACATGAATTAGCAAAAAAATCAAACCTTGCTGTAATTGAAGGGAACCCAAATGATAATCGAGCAAAAATCGAACAAAGCAAGCAACACTCTCTAACCTTTAGGAACAATATGGGTGCTTTGCTTACAAACCAAGGATAAGAACATGGAAAGTTGAAAAAGTGGAAACATTTGGGAGATCAATAATACTATAAATTTTGGAGAAATTGTTAGAATAAAGATTGAGAAATGGAGGAAAATGCGACTGCCGGTTGGAGAAGGAACACAGAGACGAATTCAACGAACACACAGACATGTAGGAGAAAACGGGAAGGAAGCGTGAGGAGAGAGAAGGAGAAAGAAAAAAAGAGACCAATAGCATGCTTTTGAAAATTTGAAATACAATCAGGGGTATTTTGGTTATTTTCCATAAAAACTAACGGTGTTAAGTCAAAATTAAACGGAATGTAGTAACACGAGTCCAAAATATTTTAAGATGGCATCTCACAACCAAATTAAAATCAGGTGTAGTTATGTGAAAATGACTTCGCTGTATTTATCTGAGATTACCTCTAGAAAAACTTAGTACTGATTTGAAACATGAATGAAGCTGAAGGTTGAAACTTTAAATGTAGTTTGCTTTTGAGAAGGCTAGTTTAGGTTGTGCAAGTTAAAGGTAGTGTTACAACACTGAGCTTTTTTTAGTGTCAGTAATTTTATGATGAAAAATAAAAGCACCTCCGCTATGTGTGAGAAAGTGTGCTTGTACTACCCAATACCATGTGTGAGCTCTTTAGGAAACCCATATGTGGGTTCCTTGTAAATGATATTTATCTTCTATAGATGTATATAATAAAAGCAGCATGATCATGCGCATGGATGCTCAATCATTAATAATAGCCAGTTCATGCTATGATTAATTTGAATGTTCATCAGAAAAGGTCATTTAATGCTGTTGATGTTGTGTCTGGCAGGATTATGGCATTGACTTTGATGACGAGGAACATCCTGCCAAACCATTCCGATGCGGATGTGGCAGTAAGTTCTGCAGGAACATGAAACGCTCAAATAGTAAGTATACAATTACTACTAATCATCATATAGTTGGGATGATAATATGCTTTTCTAGCAGTTTATTTTGGATGCATGGTTGCTGGTTTATATATGTACCCAGCCTCTTTTGCTATACTTTTCTGCACATGAACAGTTCATAGTTTTCGCTCTGCTGCTGTTGATGTCGATCACCCTGTAAATGTGCAGGATCTAGTTCTGGTGTGGCTGCAATCTAAATACTTTGGGGCTCATGTAAAAGAGCTGTAGCGATTAAAAGAAATTTCACAAAAATATTAGTTATTCGACGCAACTGGAATACAATTCTATTGCTGGGGCATAGCTTCAATGTGTATGTACCAGTTTCTTGGACCGATCAAATTATATTTTTTTGTAAAAAAAGATGCTAGTAGATCGTGTGGGGTTCCCAGGGCATATGGGGACGGGTAATGAAATCAGGTATTTTGACCCTAAGCTGTTTTACAGGTAAGTAACTCTTGAGATCCAAAGTCTCTTGCCTGCAAATTTGCTTGCAAGAAATCTCCTAACCAAACAATAAATTATAGGAGTATTGCACAAATGTACCATGAACTATTCAATTTTTTAGGGATAATTATACTGCATTTGTTATTACACGTTTTACAACTTACAATACTCAATATAAGAAGTTTGTTTGTTTTTACCTCAGTTTTATTTACGTTTTTACATTTTGTTCTAACGTCATTAAATTTTGAGCCAAAAGTTTTATGTTAAAAAAGAAGATAATATTGCCCCTATGTTATCTTCTCCATCCAAGCCTAGGGTTGTAAACGAGCCGAGCTCGAGCTTGAACTTTTAAGTTTTGGCAAACTCGCGAGCCGGCTCGTTTAATATTTAATTAGTTATATATTTTCAAAATTTTGGGGAATATCTATGATGAAATTAGACGAGCCAGTCACGAGCTGGCTCATTTAATATTTAATGAATTATATATTTTATTTTTATTTTCAATGAATATTTGTATTGAAAATTAAGTGAATCAAGCCGAATTTGAGCTTATCTAAGTTTTTTCGAGCCGAACTTGAGCTTAGTTGCCAAGTTTGTTCGAGCCCAAGCCGAGCTCGAGCCGAATACTTTTTTCGCGAGCCGAGCTTTGTCAATTTAAGAGTCGACTTGACTCGTTTACCCCCTATCCAAGCCCAACTACGATGGAGTTCATGCATACAATACAACAAACCAAACCAACCATAATAATAATCCAACAACACTAACCAAGAGAAATAAAAACAAATCAATGCCATAATCAATAAGCCAACCTAAACCAATTAATCTGAAAAAAAATATGTAAACACAAACAGAATGGAAGTTGAAACTGAAACCACAAACACAAATATAAGAGGTTGAAACAGTGTCTGCGAAGTTGAATTTGACATGAGAGTGTTGGCAACCTCATGTGAACAAAAGCTCTCAGGACCATTTTGGCAGTTTAGGAGTCTAGTCTTTATTTAACTACTCAGAGACTTTGAGCTAGGGGTGTTCAAAACCAACCGGAAACTGACAAACCGACCGAAACCGGACAGAACCGGCCCGGGAGAAACCGGAACCGGTTAAAACCGGCCCCAATTCGGTTGGATTTTGCCAAAACCGGTAGTGAACCGGTCGGTCTACGGTTATTGAATTGATTAACCGCGGTTAACCGGTGAAAACCGGTATCATATAACACAGACACGTGTTTTAATCTCAGCCGTTGATGAAACCTCATCAACGGCTGTCGTCCCTCCACGCGGCTCCTCTCCTACCATACACATGCTGTCTGACAGTGTGACTAGCCCTAATGTCCTCGCCTCCTCGCCTCCTCGTCTTCAGATCCTCGCTCGCCTCTCAGACTCACACTCTCACTCTCTCTCACACGATTGCAAATATCTCTCCTCTCCTCTCTCCTCTCAGTCTCAGATCTGGCTCTCTCTCTCACATCTCTCCTCTCTCGACTCGACTGTCGAGCTCGAGTCTCTCGAGTATCGACTCCCTCCCTCACTCTCTTCTTCCACCATGCAGCGCCACCATCCTCCTCCTCTCCTCTCACAGATTCAATTCCCCAAACAATTTTCATCATTGTTTTTGTACTTTAGGGTTTGGAAAGCTTGTCTGTGGTCTCCACCACCGCCGTTCCCTCCTTTTCCTCTCAATCGGTCCATCCCATCGACTCCAAAAGTCATCCTCTTCCCTCTTGTTTCTGTCTCTGTATCTCTCCTCTTCACTCTCCAGTTTCCTCCCCTCTCCTCTCCGCGGTGGTCCCGTTGAATCCTCCGCATTTAATGTGGCAATCTTCGACGCAGATGCCCATACTTTTTGCCCTGAAAACGTATCCTCCGCATTCAATGCGGGGGATCTCAGTCAAATCGTCTTCCCGTTGTGACTGGATCCAGTGGAGCCATAAGAGAAGGAGCGGGGAAGGGGATGGAGTCTCCCAACGAGAGAGACCTCGAAGTCTCTGGAACTGGACCTTCAGTTTTCTATAAATAGAGACCTAAATCCAGCTTCCAAGACCAGATTCGAGTTCAAAATACACATATGGAGGTAAGATCTCTTCCTCTTTTCACCATTTATGCACTGTTTTTCCTTAATTTCATGTTCTATTCTTCGATTTCTTCATTTAGGGTTATGAAATTAAATTTTAGGGTTTGTGGTTTCAAAATTAGGGTTCCAATTCGTTTCTGCAATTTCCGATTTATATAATTAGGGTTTCTAAAATTAGGGTTCTGATTTGAAATCAATATTCGTTTTAGGGTTTTTAAAATTTAGGGCTTTTAAAATTATTGTTCTGATTTGTTCAATTTTGGGATTTCTTATTTAATTTAGGGTTTCTGCTTTCTATATTTAGGGTCTGATAGTTAGGGTTTCTTGATGTTTATGGTTGTCTTCTGATTACTAATTCAATGTTATGTTCTGTGTGTAGGAAATTGCTTTGGTTGGAGTTGAAGGTGAACTGGGAACAGTCGCTGTTGGAGCTGGAGTAGATGGGTCAGAGCCAACTACAGCAGCAGCTCCTGGAGGTGGAGGAGGATCAGAAGATAGGGATGCATCTGCAGTTGTTGCACCTGCATCCCATGGTAAGACCCGCAAACCCCGTAAATCTCGTAAAAAAGATGTTACAGTTCAGTCTAAAGCTTGGAAACACTTTTCAAAACTTGATGTTGATGGTGAAAAAAAGGCTAAATGTTTGCATTGTAATGGTATTTTTGCGGCTGATCCTAACTTAAATGGAACATCTTCACTCTTAACCCATATTAGAATTTGCCCAAAAAATAAGGATAATATTGATAAGAGGCAAAAGCTATTATTGTTTAGGAGTGAAGCAGGAGGTGAACTAACATCTTGGCATTTCGATCAGCAAGCTTGTCGAGATGCTCTTGCCAAGATGTTAGTAACTGACGAACTGCCATTTAATTTTGTGAAAGGTGTGGGGTTTAAACTGTTTATGGAAATTGCATGTCCTCTTTTCAAAATACCATCTAGACACACATGTTTAAGGGATGTTTTTGAATTATATGAATCTGGGAAAGCAAAGTTGCATGCATATTTTACTTGTTGTAAACCTAGAGTGTCGTTAACAACTGATACTTGGACTTCTAATCAGCAGCGAAGCTTTATGACTCTAACTGCCCATTATATTGATGTTCATTGGGTTTTGCACAAGCAAATCCTCAATTTCTGTCCAATTCAGTCTCACAAAGGCGAGGATATTGGCGAGGATATTGAGGCTTGTTTGAATTCGTGGGGTATTGACAAGATCATGACCGTCACTGTTGACAACGCCAGTGCCAATGACAAAGCGATAGAGTATCTGACTTGTCGCATGAACTTGCTGTCCACCAATGTTTTGGGTGGCAGGTTCTTGCACATGCGCTGCATTGCTCATATCATCAATTTGGTAGTAAGTGATGGTATAAGTATGTTGGGTACATCAGTTGAAAGGGTAAGGTTTGCGGTAAGATTTATCAAACTCTCTCCTTCACGATTATCTCGATTTAAAGATGCTGTTCAAAGAGCTGGTATTGATCGTAAGAAATTGCTTTGTCTTGATGTTTCCACTCGTTGGAATTCTACATACTTGATGCTTGATGCTGCTTGCAGGTTAGAGAAGGCATTTGAAAAGTATGATGTTATTGATCCTATCTTGGGGATTGAGATGGAAAGGAAACTTAGGAAAGACGGTACATCTCTTGGTCGATTAACTTATTCTGATTGGTCTGCTTTGAATTCATTTATGTCGTTCTTGAAAAAATTCTATAACATCACTATTCGTGTTTCTGGTTCTTCATATGCAACGTCCAATTCTATATTGGACGAGATTAGTGATGTTTTCCATTTTATTAACACAGGTCTGTCTAGTGAGAACAGAGAGATGAAAAGCATGGCAGGTAAAATGGCATTGAAATTCAATAAATATTTTGCTGATCTTGAAATGCTGAACATGTACACTTTTATTGCACCTGTTTTAGACCCTAGAAAGAAATTAGATTGTGTTATTTACATGATTCAGCATATTTATCCTCTTAATCTTGCTGACCAACTAACACCTTGTGTCAAACAAGCTTTGGGTGATTTATTTGTTGAGTATGTAAAACTGTATGGGGTTGTTGTGGAGAGTACATCACAAGCATCATGTGCTACTGTTGATGACCCGGACAGCCAAGTGCTGTTCACCCAATATAAGAAACAGAGGGTCGAAGAAGAAGGTAGTGTGAAGTCAGAACTCGAACGATATTTACGAGATCCTGAGGAAGAAAATTCAACTTCATTCGATGTCTTGCAATGGTGGCGTATGAATGGTCATCGATATCCCGTCATTGCACATATGGCTCGAGATATCTTGGCCATTCCTATTTCCACCGTGTCTTCGGAATCGGCCTTTAGTACTGGAGGGAGGATCATAAATGATTTTAGGAGCTCTTTGAGCCCTACAGTTGTACAATGCCTAGTGTGCACTCAGGATTGGTTGAAGGTTCCAATTCCATTGAATATAAAGGATTTGGAAGAAGAGCTTCATAAGCTACAAATTGTGGAGGAAGGTAACTGTCTCAACTACTCTACCCTTCTCTTTTTTGTTAAGTTTATGTTTAATATTTTTTTGTTAAGATTCTAATTTTAGTTTCTGTTTTGTAGAAATTGGTGAAACGGCAAGTCCCGTTGGTGCCCCTTCTCTCGTATGAAACCTTGAAGATTGAAGACTTTTGTATTTTTGCGAAAAAGGTAACTTCCTCTTGGCAAATACTTATATTTTTTGCATATTCTGTTTAGTAATTAAGTTCCTGTTTTCTTAATTGTTAGTTTTTATTAAGTTTCTGTTTTGCATATACTTATATTGTTAGTTTATTAAGGTTCTGTTACCAAGTTTATTAATATCTGACAATATTAGCAAGTTTGTATATTTCAAGGTTTTTATTAAGTTTATTTTAAAAGCAAGTTTCAAATTTGCATATACTTATATTGTCAATTAAGTTTCTGACTTCATGTTTCTGTTTTGCAGAAATTGGTGAAGTTCAACTCTGCCTCTTCTCTTCTCTCATGTGAAGGCTTGAAGATTGAAGACTTTTCTATTTAAGATAGTTTGATAATCATTTAGAAAGCTTGATGAAACTTGTTGTAAAATGATGTACTGTGTGAACAACTCTGAATTGTGTAACTCTCTATTTGGTATTGAAATATACATTTTAGGGGTGTTGTATCATTAGGGAAAGACCAGATTGAGGACCTTGAGCCCTCTCTGATCAATCCTTAATGGTTTTCACTATTAGGTAAGGGTGTTTTTTAATTATTAGGGAGAGATCAGATTGAGTGCCTTTGGGCACTCTCTGATCCATCCTTAATAGTTTTTCATCCTTAATGAAAAAAAAATTAAATATGAATTTTTTTGTGTTAATTTCAATTTCAGCAAATTTTATAGACTTTTAATAATGTTTTTACCGGTTTCGGGTAAACCGAGAAACCGGTGTAAATTTCCGGTTAACCGGCCTCCTGGTAACCGGCCAATATCCGGTCGGTTTCGGTGCCTGATTCCGGGAACCGACCATACCCGGTCCGGTTCTCAGTTCTCGCCGCCGGTTCCGGTTAACCGAGTTTGAGCACCCCTACTTTGAGCCACCCCAAATAGCTTTCTAGAACAATCTCATCGCATCCAAAACCCATCAATCCAACTATTCCCAACAAAAGGGTCCATTTTTGTTTAAAAGTTTGTTTCACCATTTCACCTTCTAGGAGCAATTTTGTCATTGGAAAATTACCAGCTTAAAAGTAAATCAGATTCTAACACCCTTATAAATTAGAGATAATTCCAAGTGGCTACACTTAGATATTGTTGTTTTTCACTTGAGTACACCTAGATTTTTTTTTCCAGCTGACTACGCCTAGAATGTGTAAAATTTTCACTTTGCACTTTCCGTCCTATTCTGTTATTTTTTAATGTTTTTTCATGTGAAATGACTAAGATGCCCTTAACTATTCATTTAATTTTCAAACTATGCCACCCTCACCTCTTCTCTCTCACCCATGATTGAATAAAAAATTGATTTATTTTAAAATCAAAACCATCTTCATTTCTGCAAATTTCACTCATCACCTTCGCTCCCATGGCTGCGTGAGAAGAGCATCGCCCGTGGGCCAGAATCCATGATGGAGTTGGAGCGATTTCAACCTCCGTCGAGAAGAAGTCCATCGCCGAGAGGCCAAGACGGTTGCCGAGTTCGAGAAGGCGTGGCCGACCGAAGAGTGAAGAAGCTCGGTCATGGACGACTCACTTTCTGCCCTGAGGTGCTGGATCCCGCCGGAGCTCTCGGAGCTCCCAAACCTCACCAACGGCATGTACCTAGACCGGGACATGCTCACCGAGCCGATCTCGGGAGTCGTTCGGGAGGTTCGCCGAAGCTTAGGCGCCGTGGATCCACCTCTCCGTCAATCGGCTCACCGAAAAAATCCCGACCTCGCTCGGAACAACATGGACTTTTACTAAGAAGAGAGGGAGAGGAGTCAGAGAGGGAAAAGAGAGAGGGTGGCATATGTTTGAAAATTAGATGAATAGGTTAGGGCATTTTAGTCTTTTCAATCCAATTATAATAACTCTTTAAATCTTAAGGGCGTTTTAGTCATTTCACATGAAAAAACGTTAAAAACTAACAGAATTGGACGGAAAGTGCAAAGTGAAAATTTTGCACTATTTAAACGTAGTCAGCTGAAAAAAAAAAATTTTAGGTATATCTAGATGAAAAACAACAATACCTAAGTATAGCCACCTGAAATTATCCTTATAAACTATGAAAATTGTAATAAGAGTGGACGCCTCAGTATTAAAACTCCCTCGTTGGTTAAAGTGTCACATAAACAACTGACGAAGACTAATGAGGTTGTAAACAATGGAATTTTGAATTATATTCTACTCGATTATATATAATTAACTATAAGTGTTTGAATCTCATTGGAACTGTTACGGCTTCTTTGAGAAGAGAGAAACAGAAACAGAGAAGAGTGGACGCTTGCCGTTGCATCCATCATGCCTGTAACTATCCTTTTAGAGAACATAAATTTGAGTCCCATCTTCTAGTTTGTTATCACATTTTCAGTTGATGACTCGTCAGCAGAAACCCCAATGTCGATGGCGATGGTACTTGCCATTTCAAGCTGATTGCTAGTCTCCTCGTTAACGGGTTCATCAGAAGCTTGTCCTGAAGATTCGGGTTGATTGATTGTCTCCTCGGCCTTGTCAACGACTATCATCATCTCATCAGAAGCTCTTCCAACCACACACGACTCAGAGGCACTTGTCGTTTCACCTTCATTGCTTGGAAGATCATCATAACTGTCAATACCCTCCTCATCCTCATCCTCATCCTCATCCCCATCCTCACCCTCAGTCTCATCTTCTATTTTGATCTCAGCTACTCCCTCATTCACTTGTGGATCTGGTAAATTACCATCCTCAATAATCTTTACTTCATGTTCATCGCATGGTGCATCCCCTTCATTCTTGGACACAAAATCTTCCAGCTCTTTTTCCGTCTCAGTCAAATCCGTGTCCTTCATGCATTCTGAGTTACTAGCACCAACTGATGCATCGATGATGTCTACATACTCATCTACCTCTACAAAACCATCAGAACTCTGTGCGTCTTGCTCGAGACGATCACTTCCAGAATCAGCTTCATCTTCATGCTGCTCCTCTTCAAGATTTTCATCTACCCTATTCTCGATTTCCACTAGTTTTTCAAGTGCTTCAGCAGCTGCTATGCAAGCCCATTCATCACTATGGACATCTCTGAAATGGAAAGGACAAATAGATCAGAAACTTCCCTCAATAAGGAATTTTAAACTCAACTTATGAAAATAACTTGGTGTGCTGCTATAATCTGGATATAAAAGGTTGTGTATAGGTAGAGAACATGGAGCACGAGAAAACATTTGGTCACAGTTGGTGGCTTTGATACTAAAACCAATAAACTATTCTGCCCTAATTTATCGAAAATAGAGTCAAATATGAACTATAAATATTTTCCATACAGCTATATATACAATAATAAAGGCGCAAATCCTACTGCTTGCAGCAACAATACTGTGGGGCAGTGCACAGAATCAATGGAAATTTTATCAGCAGAAGTTGGCGTGATTACCTGCTAGGATCCAATCCAGCCGAAAGATAGGCTGATTGCATGAGGGAGACAAGAACCATGGGATCATCTGAGAAGTATCCTTTAAACATTGCTATCTCAGCCAGAAATTGCATGTCTAAAACAAACTGCCACGGGAATAAATGGATGAAAATTTAACAATTAGTAGCTCAAAGGGAATTTGAGAATAGATCTGATAGGAATGTAATTCACAAATCATAAAAGAACCCAACAGAATCTCTTCTTCAAACCAAAATCAAATACCTTCTCTATCAAGTCATATACTATCAACTAAGAAAGAGATGAAGCCTAGGGTGTTTCATTTCTTCAAGTGTGGATGTAGCTGACTAAAGTTTTTTTGAGAGGTTCTGACGATTTTTAAACTTTCAAGTTTAAAAGTAGAGTATCAATATGAATATGCATTTAAAAACAACAAAACTACAATAAATAATAAAATTCACAAGGGAAGTAAGATCCTATACATTAAAATTTACAAGCTAGGTTAGTTTTCACAATTGTAAATTATTCATTCTTTCATACAAATTCACCATATCCTGAATATACAGCTGTGCAAAACTGAAAGAATTGCACACAAGCAGATAAAGCTGGCTAGCTGATGATTTACGGATAGAAAGATAAGCATTTCCCAGAGAGAATATATTTTCAAATCACCATCAGTAAGCAGAATGAATACGGTCAAGCCAGGCCATATTTGCTTTTCGCATTTGCTTAAGCTCAAAGATACCTGCTTGTAATTGTCATCATGTTGGACGTCCTTTTGCTCATCCATTGTTGCCAATGCCTCTTTGCTATTTGCAATCCAAATAAATACGGCCTCTATCAGCTCTCTTTGCAGTTCTGTCAACCAGTCCGCTTCAAAAATATTGTTTTCAGCAAGTTTATCTAATTTCCTCATTTCAGAAAACAGCACCTGATCATTGTGTACCAAATGGAAGTCATGCAGGCAACATGTGTTCTTGATTAGAAAACAGTTGACTGATGCATATAGCCAGTACAAAGAAGTGTTTATAAGAAAGCCAATAGTATAACACAGATCACCAGGAGCTCTTCTCTGGCATATTAAGACCCAAAAATATATAAAATAGAAAAAATTTACATTAGAAAATAAACAGAAACCATCATTTTAGGATGTTATATAAATAGAAAAAGAAATGGCATCTGTGTATTGATGTGCAGCTGTGTACTAATCATTTTACAACTTGAACTGGATTTATAACTTTCATGCCAGATATATCTTGTGAAGCACAGTTACTTCATGGAAGGGGACCTACCAGTACAGGGTATTGGTACTCCTAGGGAAAGTGCCTGAGATAGGTGAAGAGAGTATTTGGGTACAACCGTGTACTTGAAAAACTTAATAAAATAGCATAAAAAGGAAAATTAATTACATTTGCATCCCAGAAAATAGAGAACTATTTGGTTTAGAGGAGCAATACACTTCCCTACCCAGTATATATCCATTTTCTCTTATCCTTGTAGTCTATTAAATCACAGGCCTCAGTAAAGTTTAAGATTCTTAACAATTTTGAACTAATTGTTTATAATTTTTAATGTATATCTTGTATATTATAATCTTCAATTATAAGGTATGTATCCTACTGTACTCATACCTAGCCATTTTAAATAACAATTGTATTGCAGTACCAGGTACTTGTATTTGTATTCGTGCTTTATATGATCTCTCAGAAACATGTGCATCGGCATGATGCACTATTACAATGAATTGTCTCTGTAATGTCATTAAAACCTGATTGCATTTATAAATTCTTTTTATTACGTATTTAACAGTCTGGTCACAAGTAAGTTATTATATTTATTTCAAGCATACCTGGAAGGCAGAAGAGGGCATCAAATGATGAATCGCATTAGAATCAGACTGGCAATCAGCATAAGGTTCTTGAGCGGGTTTGTTGTCGCCTGTTTGCTCAACCATCACTTTATAAACAAATTGCTGGCAAAAAAGAACTCTAAGTTGACCAGAAGCCTCTTGAACAAACAATATACAAAGTTCAAGTTCTTCCTGTTGATAGCCAATGGAATTTGTCAGGTCTGAATCATTGTGGCCAACACCCTTATAAATGCTTCTGATAATGTCGGAGAGGAAATGCTCCAGAGTTGATAGATTGGCTAAAAGAGAAACTTGTTGCACTGGTGTCTCTGCAAAATTAACTTTTGGACCTCCTTTTTCTTTAATGTCTACTTTGCCTGTGATAGCCTTTTCGAGGATGGAAATATACTCTGTGAAAAGTTCTTTGAGTCCTCGAAGAAGTGAACCTTCCATCTGAAGGACAGCTAAAGGGGAAACATCTTCTGTAACAGCCTTGCAAAGAAGGATAAGAAAGCAGCAAATTAAACCATGGAGTAAGTTACAGGAAGATAAAGCAAACATGCTAACTGAGAGAAAAATGCAAGCAAAAAATTATGACGTTTTTATCAATCTCGAACAGACAAGAAGCCATTCCAAGGCCAAATAAACAGGTAATCTTAAAAAGAAAAGAAGACCAAATAATAACCTGAGATTAGAGGTTGACTATCTAATGGGAATCGAAGAGAAAGAAACATTTAGAAAAAAGATGTTATTGTGGGTTTTAAGTTTGCATGCAAAACCAAAAGGTAGTTGTGTCATGTTCAACTTGTGCTAGTAACTTTTTTCTTCTAAGCAATGTACAAGATTTAGGCTCAGGATCTTCCTTAAGAAGAAGGGAAATCTATTTTTGCCATTTGACCCAACATTGTTGGCAGAGAGGTCCAACATAAATGGGAAGGAAGAGGTATCACTGCTGAGACTAGAACCAGGAACCTCAGTAGACCCAAGTTCAATTACCAGTTGGTCAAGCAAGCTTTGGTAACTACAGTTATTGATACTAAATATGATGTAAAAGCAATGGTGCAAAATAACCATTGATACTGCCAGTATTTATGTCTCGTAATGAACAAATACCCTTATAACTGATCTGCAAATAAGTTCAGCATACCTGCAAGAGTGTAACCAATTTCCGTCCACTGTTAGTCAGCAGGTAATATTCTGGTTGATGACCAACAGTCACAGAAGAGCACCCCTCATTTAAGATTCCAGATACAAGATATCTTCCCAAAATCCAAGAATCAGTTGCTGTAAAAATGTCAATAACCTTTTTGAAATGTTCTACATGAACTTGTATAATTTCTTCCATACAAGGGCGGATGTGTGTCTTCAAAATTGGTCCCAACACTATTCCCTGATTTTCTACCAAGGAGCAAAAACACAATGCAAACTTCACAGCTTCTCCTGCTATGGCCAATCCGCCACTTATTTCTGAAATAGACTTTACATATTTACTAACACAATCAACAAACAATTCTGTTTCTTCATATGCCCACTGAATAAGTTCTGGAGAATAAGGAGAAGTTTCTCCATACAGCATCACAAAGCTCTTAGCAGCTTGAGAAATCATGGAAAATACAAACTTCGCGAGGTCCCTAACGTATGGCACGTGTAAAAATGACTTCGAATACTGAAAACTATAGACTCGCGAGGCAATGCGAGAATGATAATAATTAATCAATAATGAAGTTGCGAGATGACTGTCACCAAGTCTGCAAAGTCTGGCTAGTGCCTTTTGAAGTTCTGGCGCAGTTATTCTGGGGTTTTCAGCCTCCAGCATCAACTGTAATGTAAGCATAGCCTTCTTTTCAGAAACCGCAGAGTTATAAAGAGTCAACACACTTGATGGAATATTTTCTTCAAGCTGTATCCTCTGTAAATTCTCGTCCTCCACTAGAATAAGGTTCAAAGCTTCATCTATCCTGTGTTCTGAGAAAAGAATCTCAAGTGTTTCTGAGACATCATTGATGTAAACCTCTAACTCGTTAGGTGGAGACGGTTCGGCGCCTAAAGACCCTTCAATAATTGAGTCAATTGCCTCTTCCGATAGGGTCTTCAAATACACACCATCCATAAGGTCCCTTACAAGCCTTTTCTGCATTGAAACATGGGTCTTTAGTCGCAGCATTTGACTTCCCAAGGCTTTAACTTCTTCGAATACACTGCACATATACTAGTAACTTCATGCACTAATCATAATTCATAACTAAAGTAACAGAGAATATCAAGTTGCCCATCAACATTACTAAACTTGAAACAAACATCAAATTGCCCAGTTATATCAAAATAAACTAATTTCTCCCAAGCTTCATATAGTTTAGCAGAACAAATAAAATGAGATCATAACCTTCCAGACTGAGGCAGGGCGCAAAATTCAAATTATATAATACTACGAAGAAACACAAGTAACAGAGAAATTTGTACCTAACAAAAGCTGAATAGTTGGAAATCACATTTCTCTGAAACTCCTCATCAGACGCGGCCTTTAGCTCGAGCAGCTCCGAACAAAGGCGTTCGATGCCCTAATTAACACGCATCAAACACGACAACGATTGTGTCAGAAATACACGGGATCGACTGTTCAAATTTTCTCGCCGGCCAAACAAGGAGATTCGAGTAATCGTTTACCTTCCCAGTCATAGATTCCATCTCGGTCCCGTCGTCTCGGTCGCCGGAGACGGAGGACATGTCGGAGCTGGTGTCGGTGAGGGAGGAATTCTCCGTGTGCTGGTGGTCTCTGAAACGAAACCTGGAAGGGTTGGGAGAAGATTCCATGGTGCAGCGATCGAATTGCTCGGAGTTGATCGAGTTTTGAAGGGAATGGTGCATGGAATTGTTCCTGTGGAAGCATTGTGGTGTCGTTTTCTGGGGAGCTTTGGTTTCTTCGGAGCGGTTTTGGAATGTGGCGTTTGGTGTTTATTTAATTAGGCCGCTCGCGCCATGACCATCCTCTCTTTGACGAGGTCCACCATGACGTTTTCGTTTCTCTTCTTTTTGTTATGTGGCGCCTAATGGAGAAAAGGTTAAAGGTGTTTGAAGTTGATAAATTATGTTTATTTTTGCATTTGTTTCAAAATCATATCAAATAGAGCTCAATATCATATAGGTGTACTTCCGTATATTCTGCTCGTCTGATCGACTTTCAGTTTGTCTCACAGAACTTCACTCTTAAGTTTGAATTTATTTCAATTTTAATTCATTGTGTAAAAAGACTAAATTGCATCGCTTTGGAATTCATGTGCCACGCATTCGATCCGATGACCATTTCTCTTGAAATTAATTTATAATTTACTATACCTACTTTCATATCTTTTACAAATTACCGTACTTATTTTAAAAAATATTTTCAACTCACCTAATTGTATTTTTTTACAATTCGCTCGAAAGGAGGTTCACTCAAACTAAACTCCCATTTCGCATTTCGCATGCAAAACCAAAAACACTTTACAGAAATGCAAAAACATCAACATGAAGTTCTCATTTATGGGATAATTTATGTGTGTACTGGCTACATTTAATTAAGTCATTCAGGATCGAGTTCCTTTCTTGGATTTGATACACTTTAAGGCGGCCTTTTTTCATAAAGCACTTCGATGGTTCTGGTTGTCAGACTGTCTTTTGAGACTCCGATTCTTTATACTCACCCTGATTGTTAAGTCCCGAGAACATTTGAAATCTAACCAGAAATTTGTAAATGACTAGAACCTAGAAAGAGAGAAATAGAGATGAACTGAATTGGGAGATTTGGGTTAGTTTGAGTGAAACTCTTCTTTTTTTTTTGAAGGTATAGGTTTGGTAGCTTTGTGTGTCGGATTTGAGAAATGGATTAACTGTTAATTTTGAGACTGTTTCGAGCAGTTGATCGTTGTAAGGGAGGTCGCCACCGACGCCGAGGTCGATGAGGAAAACAAAGTAAGTAGGGGTATCCATTTTAAACCAAAAACCAACAACGAATCAAAAACCAGACCGAACCAAAACCAAAAAATCCAAAAACAGTGGATTATGGTTTTATTTTTAAGTTAACCAGTCAATTTTGGTTCGGATACGTTTGATATAATAAAAAATTGTTGGTTAACTGGATAAACCGAACCGGAATTTCACAGATCACGTGTCGCACCCAAAATCATCCACACATTAGGAAGGAACTCTTTTTTAGTCTCACAAACGACATAGTGTAACTCCACTTAAAACTCCAATCTAAATTTCGATTTCATTGTTAGTTTATGGTGGCCATTTAAAGTTAGTATTTCTACATATTTTTAATTATTATTAGTTTTAATGGATTAAAAATTGGGCCTAAATATCATACTCATAAAAATTTGATTGGTTCGGTTTAAACCAAAAACTGAACCACTTTCTAGTGGTTAAAAACCGGTCATTCAATTATACTTCGTTTTGGTTACGGTTCTAAAAACTATAAACTCAGATTTCTTGGTTCAGTTCAACTTTAGACCCTTTAATTTAGTTAACCAGATCATGGACAACCCTAAAAGTAAGCAACGGAGAAATTGGCACCAATTTATGAATTCAACTCCTCTGTCATGGCCTGGATTTAGTCAAGACTTTGAATTGAATTGAATTAAGACTTTGAATTGGATTTAATTAACAATCAGAACTTAATTTAATTGGTAGTTTTGTCTTGCCTAAAAAGTTATTGCCTAAAAAAATGGACATCCAAGGAGAGATAGCGGAGTAGTTGCATGGATTTAAAAATTTATAAAGCAAAGAAAGAAAATATAATTCTTTTAATGTTGAGTTTTGTGAGACAAGATGAAAGTTGAGCGTATATTTTATACCAAGATGTAATTCATGGCTCTTGTGTGAGATTACAAATAAATGAAATTCATTAGTCGTTTCTCTTCCCTCTTTTCAATCCGATACTCATTTCTCCCCTCTCTCAATTTGCATCACTTTGTTTTTCACAAATCATCATCAGCAAAGCAACCCACACTCGCAATCTAACTAAATTTGAGGTATGAAGATAGAACTCCCTGTTACAAATCGGCAAGGGAAACCCTAAAGTGGATGTGGGATGGAATCGTGAATGATCATGCAGTCAACTATTCGATCACAAATGTCTTTTTTTAACCTATAATGCCCCAACCCAAAGCCCACCCATCAAATCCAGCCCAACTTATATAATAACTACTAACTCATGTCGAACCCTGGCCGAGACCAAGGAAGAAGTGTCCCGGACCAGTACACCAGGGCTGCTCACCACAATTACAAATGTCAATGCATATGAAAAAACATAAAAATGCAAAATAAAACTAATAAATACAAAACTCAAGACCAAAGATGATCAAATCTCATAACATAAAGGAAGTATATGAAGAATGTATGAAAAGGTGACTAGATTCTGACTTGAAAGGGGTGCAGATCAAACATGTGATCACGGGGTTGCCACAATAGTGCAGTGGGTACACTGAGTATAGCATGAACTCCAGGTTCTTCTGTGTACACTACCCGTGTACATAGGCAAACACTTCATTCTTTAAAGTTATAGATAATTTGTTGCTCTTTAATTTTATATACTATGGCCCCGAAATGTAGTTCTTATATGAGTATTATGTCATTTCAAAATTTCATCATCATTCTATAATTCTTTTAAATAATTTTGGTTCACTTTCTCTTCTTTTTTATTATATACCAAAAACCTGTACCCGACCTGCTTTCGTTCAAAAACTGTAATCAATTTTTTCCGGGTTTTACCTATTTTGATTGAGGCGGGTTAATCGAGTACTTGTCGAGTTCGAGTTTTTTTGTCATGCTTATTCACACGTGACATTATTTTTTTATGTTGTGATATAAACAAGTCAAAATAAACTATTTTTATATTTATATCTAGACATTGACTTTTTATTACATCATCAGTGTTGCATTGCATACACAAACAACTATTTTATAAGCATATGAAATACAATAAAAGTCTCAAACGAGAAAAAATATCATTAACTCATTTCGCAACACTACAATTTTTATTTAGCCTCTTCCTCTTACTAGAGTGTGTTTATTTAGAGTCTTCTTTTGAATTGTCCCTTATTTTCAAACATAGCATCAGATCCCGAATCTTGTCTATAAATGCACACATACAAACACATGAATTATGATGATTTGTTAAAATATATAAATAGTATAAATCAAATGAAATTGAGGGGGAGAGGTGAATTGGGTCGTGCTCAAAAATGGATTTTGACGATCAGGAGCACGAGAACGACGAGGAAATGGGGAACATCCCGGCGCCGCCGGGGTACGAGTCGATCCACGGCGGAAGGGAGGGCGCGTCAGAGGCGGCGGGGAGGAAGAAGGGGGTTCGGTACAAGGAGTGCCTGAAGAACCACACGGTGGGGATCGGAGGGCACTCGGTGGACGGGTGCGGCGAGTTCCTGGCGGCGGGGGAGGAGGGCACGCTCGACGCCCTCAAGTGCGCCGCCTGCAATTGCCACCGCAAGAAAAAAAACAACGGCTTGGGAGGAGGAGGAGAGGCCTCCATGTACCCTCAGCACCACCAGTTGGTGTACCGGCCGCCGGCGGGGTACCTGCACCTGACGCCGCAGGGGCACCACCGGCCCCTGGCGCTGCCGGCGGGGGGAGGGGAGGCCGACGAGGACGTGTCGAACCCGAGCAGCAGCGGGGGCGGAGGAGGAGGAGGAGGAGGAAGAAATTAAGTTTGAACCGGTTCAATTGAGGTTGAACCGGTTTAATTCTAGGTTTTAAACCAAATTGAACCAATTTGATTTTGGTTTCTTAAACCAAGGGCATTTTGGGCATTTTAGACATTTTAGAGCTAGGTTGTCACAAAAACATTGTCAGGGTACTAAAAAAAAGAAGTTTATAGTTAGGGTATGAAAGTGTCATTTCACCATAATTAGGTGTAACAAACTGTCATTATCCCTATTTTTTTTATTGGTAGTGAGAATGTGAGATAGATGTCCTCGACTTTTCCCATGACAATAAATCATATTTTTGTTAATTTCTAATCCCACAATATTTTTTGAAATAAACTTTTAAATTTTCTTTAGTTATTAAAAATAGAGAAAAATATGAGTGACGTTCCTCGCAAACGAGGGTCTTTGAAGGTGACGATGTTGATCTTCGGCAGTTGAGGTGGAGGGTGCCAAAGTTTGATTCACGGAGCCACTGATCTAATTTATGATGACGAATTATCTAGACGTTAGGGTATATAACAACGTGGAACAACTCTCTAGATTAAGTAATCAAGAGAAATAAAGAATAATCACGCAAGAATACAAAGATTTAGGTGGTTCAGCAATTTGCCTACGTCCATGGCCACACTACTCTCTTATTATTACTCTCAATTTATAATGATTTTGGGGTTACAAGTACGTGTATTTATTATGAAAGACAATAGAAAAATAGAAAAGTCGCTAGATTTCTTAATTTTCTGCACATTAGTTTACCTACCCTGAAAGGGAGAAGAGAGGAGAGAGAAGAAAGGGAGAGAAAAAAAAAAGGGGAAGAGAGAGAGGGTAAAGATAAAGAATGGATTACATGAGTTTGAAAATTAAAAAGATATGTGAGGGCGTTTTAGTATTTTCAATCCAATTTTAATAACTCATTTCACCTGTAAAGGCATTTTAGTCATTTCACATGAAAAATATTAAAAATTAACGGAATTGGACGGAAAGTGCAAAGTGAAAATTCTGCACATTCTAGGCGTAGTCTAGTGAAAAAGAAAACTTTAGGTGTATCTAGGTGAAAAATAATTATATTTAAGTGTAGCCACCTAAAATTATCTTTTATAGATATGGTTGTCAAAAAACTCGACCAATTTCATTTGAATGCAAATAAAACAAAATCAATTTGTCACATGACTACGTTATAGATTTTACAATATTTTTTATCTAAACACTGTTTGTTTGTACAACATCTTTTTTACCCTCAGTTATAATAAACTATTTATTAATTAACGCCAACTTGACTCATTAGTTAAGTACTTAAATTTGAGTCTTGAGTTCGAGTCATGTTACGGGATCTCGAATTTATTTTCAACTTTTGTTTTGCCGATAAAAAAAACAAACCATTTATTATAAAATCCACAAATTCAGTACAAAAGTTTCCGCAAATCATCAAATCTCGGGTCATTCTCGACCTCATTTATACCTCAAAATTCACTAACAAAATCTAGTAGGGGGCACCGTGCATTGCTTAGTTTGTGAAAATTCCAAACTATCTTTATCATTAAAATAATATCTGTGACGGACCTCTGAATCCGCCCGATGCTTTTATTTTTTAATGATTAAATAATTTAATAAAACTTTAGAATAACATAACTCTTTCATACGAGTTTCGTTTCGGACTCGTAGTATATCAAACTGAAGATTATCGGATAATTTTCGAGTTGATATATTATGATCCCGATTCGAAACTCGTACGAGAAATTTATGTCATTTGAAAGTTTAATTATATTATTAATAATTAATCATTTCAAAAAAACAGTAATAATTAAATTTAAAATAATAACTAATAATGTAAATAAATAATTAATCATAATATATATAAAAAATGTTTTTCTTCAAAGTTGTAGATGTTCTATTTCTCTTCGATTTGATATATCATGAGTTCGAAACAGAGTAGTATAAGAGAATTATGTTATTCGAAAGTTTTGGTACATTATTAATAATTAATTATATTAATAATTATTACTAATATTTTTAATGAATTAATAATAATTAATATTAATAATATAATTATTTGATATTAATAATTATTAAATAAATTTAAATTGAACCGGTCAGATCAGTCTTGAACCAATCAGACCAATCTTGAAGTAATCAGATCAGTCTTATTTCAAATCAAAACCATTGAGAGTATTTTAGACTTTTCTACAAACCAATTCAGTTAGATTTAACGAAAGTTGGGCTAAGTGTCACTTATTGAATTTTCGGGTACTCGAAATGAAAATTTTAAAGTTGGGGTATTAATTTTGAAACGTGACATAGTTGGGTGTAGCCATCTGTCATTATACATTTTTACACTATGCTTTAATGGTGTTAAATTTTAGATGAATTTTTTTTTGAAAGACCAAAATACCCTTGGGGTATTCTTCTCTAATTAAGATCAACCTTCATTCGAATCCGGTAAGACCAGTTTAATTATCAATAATTAGAATAATATTAATTATTAATAATATATTGAAATTTTTGAATAACATAACTTTGTCATACGAGCTTCATTTCGGGCTTAGAGTGTATCAAATCGAAAATAATTGAAAGATCAACAACTTTGAAGATTCTTTTATTAATAATGAATATTATTTTAACAATTAACAATTAAAATATTATAAATAATTAACAATAATATATCAAAACTTTCGAATGACATAATTTTCTTACACGAGCTCTGTTTCGAGCTCATAATATATCAAATCGAAGAGAATCAGAAGATCAACAATTTTGAAAAAAAAGAAGTTTTTGTCCAAAAATTCAACCAAATGAAAACAAATTTCTTATACCCTTAAAAAAAATTCGTCCAGAATTTAACGGTGTTAGAGCAAAATGAAAAAAAAACGTTATTAATGATTAATTATCTACATTATTAATATTTTTTAATAATTATTTACCAAGTAAAAGTAAATCAATTATTAATAATACATAGACAAAAAGTTCTTTCTTCATGTCTTCCGATTCTCTTCGATTTGATATATTATGAGTCCAAAACGAAACTCGTATGAGAGAGTTATGTTATCTGAAAGTTTCAATATATTATCAATAATTAATATTATTATTGATAATTAGTATTATTTTAATTGTTAATAATTAATTTACTTATAATTTTTATTATTAATAATTAATCATTAAATTGATTTACTTTTACTTTTAATTTTTATTAAAAAATAAAAAAAATTAAATATTTGGTATTAAATATTATTAATAGAAATTATCTATTATTCATAAATCTTAAGTATCATAATTTGATGAATAATGATATCAATTTGAAATTTTGATAAATAATTGAGAGTAATTTTGATTTTTCACATCAAATAAAAATTTTCTACTCAAAATTTGACAATGTTGGTGTAAAGTGAAAAAACGTAATTATCTGACTTTAATTTAAACTTTTTTAGTTGCAGTAAAGTGTAAAACGGGTCATTTTAATATAAACAAAGTGTAATTAATCCAAGATTAAATGCCCCAACAAAACACAAATAATATACAAGTCGGAAACTTCAATCTTAGACAATTCCATCTACTATATGTAACGTTTCTCTCGTTTCTTTTGTCTTGTTTGGTAAGTTTAATTTGATGGATTCTACTGGATTTTATCAATATCATGTGACTTACTTGTGAGCAACACTGTTCAAAACTGGAACTTAGAGGTGAAGTTATATGCATACAATTTAATATAAGTATCTGGGGAGGACCTCTAAACATGCCCGATGCTTTCAATTTCGAAAATAGGCCCATGACATTGTTACTATGAAGGACTAAATTATTATTCAGTAAACTAACAACCAGTACATACAAAAACAGAATGAAAATGCACAAATATAATTTCTTGTACCAGCAATGATACATATTAACACAGGTTCAGGTTCCGTAGTACAAGTAATCTACTGTACCATCGATTTTTATGCAAGAAATGTGCACCAGGTCAATAATATTATTCATGTAATTCACATTATTGTTATTAGCAATAAAACGACACTTTTGATATTGTTATTACGATGATTGTTGGCTTATTTTTTTAGTCAAAAAGAATGTCGAGTGTATGATGATGTAAGATGTCAAAGTGTATGTTGCATCATCTTGCTCGACATCATGTACGTCGAAGCAATACATAGTTTCCTTAAATATGAAGATCTTCGCCGATTGTGAATCTGGAAGATCTCCAGCTGTGTACAAGACTTTTGAGAAGTTTTGAGTATGTTATGATTCTGGAAAGTTACCTGCCATGATAGAGATTTTGAAAAGATATTCGACGACAATAATTTAGGAAACCAAGATAATAAATGACTAAGGAAACTATAATGCATTCTGATAGTTATTATGGAAGCTGCTATTAAAGCCAAGGCTCTACCCTTACCACCATTGGTTCTTTTGAGAGAATATATAAAGCTCTTAGACGTGAAGGACGTGCAGGTTGAGAGGCTGTGTATTCTTCGAAATACGTTGTGTATCACTACCTGAATCAAAAGATCAAGTGTGAGTGATTGTGGGTTTTTGTGTGGATGCGTGATTGAAGTGTCACGTGCAAGTTAAAATAACGACTTGTGACATCTGAACAAGGAAAGTGCTCGTAGAGTGGAATTAAGACGGGGTCTTGCATTCAGGGGGAGTCCCTGAGATAGGTTTGCACTTGTAATAGTAGCATAGGGTAGTGATTTGTGTGATGATCACCGTAGTGAAACCATTCCATTGACAAAGTACCCCCAGACGTAGGTGAGTTAGCACCGAACTGGGTAAACATTTTGCTTGTCGTTATTTACTGTTTTATAGTTATTGTCCATATCTACTTACTGACAAGTTGTTAAGAATAATGTCTTAACATTGTTCGTGACATCTTGTCTGACTCGACTAATTAGAATTTCAATTATCATGGTGTTGTGGTAATAAGTTGAGTATTTAATTTCGTTTGAGGTCATCATGTGTGTTATCACTAATAGTGGAACCCTTAAACTATACTATGAATTATACTCAATGGTCCATGGTCAATACATTATTGCGACCAGTATGAGGTTGATTGATGATCACGTTTTACTGATCATGGTACAAGTTACTAATTCAAATCATCGATATCATTTAGATAAATGATATTGGACGATCCGCCTTTATCATGTGATATAGATATAGTCATGAGCATAGCTCATTGTCGTATTATCAGATAATCCTTAGATTTTGGAGTCTTCGTTGATTCCTATATAGTCACTTTCATAGTTTGACATGTCCATCTACCTTATACGTAATTGGGTGTTGAAATGGTATGATTGGTTGTGCGACTGGTTGTATGAGGGATGTGAGTGACGGTCAAGGAATTTGTCACTCATATGATTTATGGAAACGATATATGTTTAGGCCTCTTGATGAGTGTGACTGAGGGGGAATGTATGGTCATACTAAGAATTGATAAAGAGTTATCATTCCCAGTCAACTTGAGATCAAGATTCGGGATTGAATAAATAAGAGTGACGACTCTATACCTTATGTTCAATCAAGATATCTAGAGGCAAGTGGATTGTGATAGTTACAACAAAAAGGTTAAGTCGAATTATCGATCTTCATGAATATTGAATTTATAATAATGTATTGAATTTATCACGATGAATGAGCGAAATAGAGATTTTGTGTCATTGCCAATATTTTATGAGCCTACATGGTCACACAAAAAGAGCGAGTCTGAAGCATAATGAATAAATGATAATAACATATTTATTATATTGCTAATATTTAAAATATGAGTGAAATTTTCGAATTTGGAATTCGCATAATACAAAGTATACAATTACGAATTGGAAATAAGAAGGAAAGTATAAATTGGATTCGTAATAAAAGGGAAAATGAATTTAGGAAATTCGAAACTAATAGGGATTTTTGAACTGGAAATTCGAAATATTTTATGATTGGGAATCAGAAACCCTAAAAAAAATATTGGATGTGAAAAAATAAGTTCCTAGGCACTAGCCGCCCCTAATGTGAATTTTGCAACATTATCTTTTCACTAAAATATCCAGTCACCGAAAAAGAGTTTTTGGGTACAAGGCAAAATGAGGTCCTAGTAGGTCGACTTAATTGACGTTTCGATCAAGGCTCGTTCGTGTCGATACCGCTAGAGAGTGCATCTCGTTCGAGACGCATATTTGATTCACGTGGAACCTGTAAAGCGGTTGTGTGGAGCCTATAGAGAATTCACGTGAAATCTGTAAAGCCGGAAACTACAAGAGGTAAACAATTCAATCATTTTAGTCGATTAATCATAAATTGTATGAATCATTATGACGAGAACATGGTTAATTTATTGCTTCCGATGTGTATGAGATCCCGTGTTTTCCAACAAATTACCCATCAATCAATTTTTAGTGAGTTTCAAAGAGAAGAACATGTGGTTTTAAGAAACTAACTATAGCTTTGTCTTCTCTAGATGAATCCTAAAACAACAAAAGTAAAGATCAATCAATAGTTTAATCCGGATTCAGACGTTGCATTGGACACATTTTAACATGTGTGCATTAGGTAATAATAATTAGCGGTGTTGTTGGGCCGAAACGTGACACGAAAATGTCGTGTTCCAACAACCTTGTGCAAGTGTCCACGGTAGAAGTAATAATGACCGGTAAGATACCAGATCGATTCCACATGGACTAATATAAGGGTGTTGATGTAGCATACGTGGCTAGGAAGAACTCTTTATTAAGATTCGTTGATTCTTGCAAATACTGAAGGTGATAGATTTGAGGGAAATCACGATTTTTTTTATTAAACTTCAAAATTAAATAACAATAAATTTATAAGAGTGCTTAAATAGGCAAAACCTAGCTAAACCCTAATTGTAGAAAAGAAAATCATAAACTTATTGGAAAAGAAAACAAATTATTAAAATTTCAAAAACTGTCTGAAACTTAAGAAACTGCGATTTTGACCCTCTAGATGATCTCCAATGGCCGAAATTAGTCGTATCTCATGGAAAAGCTATGAATTTGGCTCAGACCGCCGTTTCTGCCCGGAAAACACTAGTTTTTTTGTCTAAATCTGACACTTTCGCGATAACTCCAGGTGTTCTACCTTCTGCATAGTGACTTATTCAACCGCACTGCATCAGGTGTTCAATCAATTTCGTGTCTTTGTTTAAAAGTCTCGAGATTACTATTTTTTGTATTTTTCGGGTTTATATGAAAATAAGTGAAAGTAACGAATGTTTTAACTATAACAAAAGGAGCCTAGGGTGCTAGACATACATAGCTATGAATTACTATAACAACGTATCGGTTCTAGTGGTGATTCAATTGTCTAGCCTTAGTCCTAATTACCAATCTCGCCTCTTGGTGTTGAAATTGGAGTAAGCTCGAGTCACTTCTTGCCCTCTCAGGTTCGAAGCTAACTCAGGACCGCATTCACACGACAATAATAGACTAAAAGCCATGTCGAGGTGTCAAAATTCGATTTTGAACCTCTAACCCTTGGTGGTTCCTAGGTCTGAAACTATCTGTTTCTCTCGAGATCGATTTAGCCTCCTAAACATGCAATCTTGGTGCCCAACATACATTGCAAGCATTCAATCAAGGAAACCTACACAACAATATCATTAGTTCTAGAACTAATACCTCAATAGCAATAAATCACATCTTATAATGTTTAGCACCCATGGTTGAGGGATTTTAGCCCTCAACCATGGTGCTCAATCCAATAAACATGTTCAAATACTTTATGCAGAGAAAGTAAGAAGTGCTCTTGTGTTCTTGGTGAATGATGAACCCTTCTAGCTTGGTGAAATGTTGAGATTCTTGAAAGTCTTGGTGAGGTGATGGAGGAATTGCCTTCTCCTGTTCTACTCTAAGCTTGGAAAGTGAAGCCTTGACGAAGAACTCCACTTGATAGCTCAAAGGAGAGGAAACAATGGTGAGGGAAAAGAAAATGTTGTGTTGGGGAGGTGACTGTTGAGGGATGGGTTTAGTAGGTGAAAAGTGTGTGTTCCAATCCCTAGGTCAAAGGACCTTATATATGCTTCTGAAAATGACCTTGTCACGATCGTGTCATGTGGTGTCACGATCGTAACACAGAGTGTATCACGATCATGACACGATCATGACTTCATGTGGGGAACCAATTATGCTTCTGGTCAAAGGCACGGTCTTCATCTTGATTGTCACGATTGTTTCTCCTGATTTAAATTCTATCACGGTCGTGACCCTCTCTATGTTATGATTGTCTTGGCTCCTTCTCGCCTGGCGTCTGTGTTAACTGGTTTTAGGGGCCTCAATTGATTTAATTCGTCACGATCGTGACTCTACATCACGATTGCCTCGTCACCGTGTCACTTGTGTCTGTAGCCACTGGTTACGAAGACCTAATTAAATTATTTTGTCATGATCGTGACACACCTTGTCACGATCGTGACAAGTCCCAAAACCCTAGCCTCTTCAATTTCTTCTCTTGCAAGTCTCGACCTTCTTGACTCGAACTATCTGTCCTTTTTCTCTAAAACCTGCATATACCTTTCGAAACACTGTCAAGCGTAAAGTTGTCCTAAACGGCTCTGATTAGCCACTACGAGGCAAATAAGTACTCAAATGTGAGGTTGATCGGGCTCAAACGGAGACCGTTCGACCCCACATCAGGAGTAAATAAGCCGAAATGATTTTCTCAATTTGACATGGTTCGGCTTGTTAAAGAAGTGTTCGGCTCGGGTTCAAACAAATTTATGCAACTAATCTCGAGCTCGGCTCAAAAGAAAATGGATAAGCTCGAGCTCGGCCCGATTCAGTCAGTTAATTTTCAATACAAATATTCAGTAAGTTTTAAAAATAATATTAAGTAAAAATACATAATCCATTAGTTAGTAACCAAGTCAGCTCGAGATCGACTCGATTCGACTCGTCTAATTTTATTATAAATATTTATTAAACGTTTAAAATTACATTAATACAAATATATAGTTAATTAAATACTAAAGAGCCGCCTCACGAACCTATCGAGTCTTAAAGGGCTAGACGCTCAACCTTGAGCTCTAATTCGACTCGTGCTCGATTATAATGAACTTGTACTGAATATTTGAAGAATTGAGTTCGAGCGGCTCATTTACAGCTCTAGTAATAATATTAGTAAATAAGCACTCCTGATTTAGACGTTGCGCTATCAGAATCACATCATCATAAAATCTACTATGTAAAACTAGGCTGCATATATCAGGCCACACTCCACAACTAAAAGCTCAAGTTTATTAGTTGAGTTTGACTCTTCCATTTATTTACTACTTTTTCATTTTCAATTCCTTTCATGTGAGATTAATTTATCTCTCTCATGCTTGTACACGTGTGTCTTATTTTCTTTCACGCCTCGTAACATGAGCCTCTTCTTTAGCACTTCCCTTCACGTTGTACCCTTCTATACGTGAACCATAGCAGGACAAGACTTAGAATTCACAAGGGGTGTAGGCACAGGGCGCCCATGCAATAACACATGCTTAAATCGACTTGCTTTGTTACTGATCTTAGTCTAAATTTATTTACCTCGATTTGATAGAAAATTAAATTCAAATACGACTAAAACCCTAGCCCCTACTAAATTTATTTACCTCTATAATCTAAATTTAGAAGTAATTCCATGTCAGTACCCTAACTTTGCCTCATTTCGAAGTCAGTACTCTAAGTTTAAAACATTTTTTGCCGGTACCCCAAGTTTATTTACGTTGTAGTTAAGGTAACGGCTGTTAAATATAACAGAATTGGTGTGCAAAAAGTCTACAATGCTCTCAATAGTTTTGGTCTGTTAAACTGGTATAATTAGTTCAATTGATATGATTATGAAATGACTATTTTACCCCTAATTGAGTACAATTTAACTAATAAATTGAAGACAAATATGACTTTTCACTTACACAAATAATAATTATAATTATTTAATATTTAAATATATATAATATAATAATAATATTATTATTAATCATTAATTAACATAATTAACTCTAATTAACCTCCCTAATAAAACCCTAATAAACCCTCCCCACCACTCATGTCTCCAGCCGCCACTCCCGTCTCCGGCCGCCTGCTCTGACTGCCGCCTCCGACCGCCTCCTCCATCGTGGCTCATCGAGAACCCAGATCCGTCGTCCAGTCCAGGTCTGGATCCAGGTCGAATCCATTCGTCATCACGGCCGAGCGCGACGTTGGTGAGCGTGAGGCCGAGCGCAACGATGGTGAGCGCGAGGCCGAGCGCGGCGTCGCCGACGAACTCGAGCCTCTGGTACGATGTACTCGGTGTCGTGGCCTCCTCCGTCGTGAACCCGAGGAACACGAAGACAAACCCAGATCCGCTGCGACGTCTACTCTCGAACCCAGATCCGGCCGCGACGTCGTCTATCGAACCCAGATCTGGCCGCGATGTCGTCTCTCGAACCCAGATCTGGCCTCGACGTCGTCTTCGTCTTCCTAGGGTTCGCGACGGAGGCCGGGAGGAGCACCGGTCAGGGTTGCGGGGAGGTCGCGGAGTTGCCGGGCGGGGTCGCCGGTCAGAATCGCTAGACGGGGTCGCTGGCCGAAGTCGCGGCTGAGCGCCGCGACAGGGAGACGAGAGTGGCGGCCTGAAGTAAGTTTAGGGTTAATTAGAGTTTGATTAGGTTTAATTAATGATTAATGAATAATAATAATATATAATTAATAATATTATTATATTATATTATATTATATTATATTATATTATATTATATATATTTAATTATTAAAGAATTATAATAATTATTTATGTAAGTGAAAAGTCATATTTGCCCTCAATTTATTGGTTAAATTGAGTACTCAATTAGGGGAAAATTAGTCATTTCATAATCATATCAATTGAACCAATTATACCAGTTTAACACACCAAAACTATTGAAGACATTTTATACTTTTTGCACACAAATTCTGTTATATTTAACAGTTGTTACCTTAACTGCAATGTAAATAAATTTGGATTATAGGCAAAAAAAATTTTAAACTTATGGTACTGATTTCGAAATGAGACAAAATTAGGATACTGACATGAAATTACCCCATTGATTTATACGTTGAAACTCAAGTTCATCTAAAAAGAATTTAAAGTTTGAATCTTGTTCAACTTGTCTAATGCTTATCTTAAATTATAATTACATTTTAAAATTTATGTACACATATATCAAGTAAATTAAACCTCAGGCGAGCCAACTCAGAGCCTATTAAGTTTGAAAATGTTTTGCTCGTTTATTAAACGTATTTAATATCTAAATCAAATTCGACTTGTGCTAGATCATACATTTTTTTAATCAAATACTAAAATAAAAGATCGGAAATCTTTATAAATTTTGACTGATTTAAAAAAATGTTGTCCCACTCTAAAAAAAATTTTAGATCCGCTTTTGAACTTTAAATACGATGAATTTGTGAAGATGAGAAACAAGTTTAGACGTTTAAATTATAAATTTTACTTATATAATGCTATAGTGACTAATTTTACCCTTTACCATAATTGTTATAAAAAGTTTAATATGAGGTCAATTAATCGCGTTTTTACACTTTTCTCTAACACCATTAAAATTTAGACAAAAAATCTAATTTTTCAAAAATACAAAAATACTTATGAATTGATTTGAGATCAATTCAACCTGATTTGGCTCGGACCGATAATAAACCCGAATTGGAATATGATTTGAGCAATTAGAATGGTTTGACCGGTCCATCTCCTTCTTCGTCGATGCTCGAGTTTCTCCAACGAGCATCCATCGTCGGAGAAGCTCAACCGTCAATGGAGTTCTTGAACCAAAAACCTCGTTGGTAGTGAACATAATCGAACAGAAACTTAATCCATCATATCCACCATATTTTAAATGTGTACAAAAACTTAGTTTATCTACTGGCGCAGGTTTTCCACCAGCGATTTAGGCTCGTCAAAAACACGAAAATTTGATCATCCTTCTCTGGAAAATGAAACTGATGGTGCTGATTCGATACCGGAACGCCTCCAGTGACTTGATCGAATCACAAGGAGGGTCTGATTCAGATCTCATTATAACCAACTTCGCAAGGCCCAAGATCGACAACGTGAATCTGTTTGTCGTCGGGCTGAGACTCGATCCGTATGAGATTTTGAATCAGAGAACCGATTCTTCATCTATTTTGAAATTGTGACGATCTTTGGTTCAATCTCCTCCAATTTTAATTTGAATTAGGGCTAGGAACTAAGATCGAGCTTTAGGTTCGATTGGGGGTTTTGGGTTCGACCTGAACAAACTTCTTGTCGGAGCAGGGACACTTTATCTCAAAGGACCACCACGGCGTTGATCCCCTCTTCTTCTCTTGATCGCCTTCGCTCCTTAGCTTCACCGGAACCGCTTCGGGAGGGTTTGTCAGCAACCTAGTCTGGATGTTCTAGCTAGCCTCCGACGAGGTTGTCGGAGTCACAAGAACTCCACCGACAACATGGGTGCTCGTCGGTCATAACTGTCAGCGGTGGCCTGTTGATGCGTAAGCATTTTCACATGTTTTTATCGACCATTTTTCCACAGTAACCCTTATTTCTACCCGTTTATGTTACATTTCACACTATTATTGTGCAGATTTTAGAGATTTCTAACGACTTTGCGGGAATTTTTGGACCAAACCGTGTTCAATGACCACGGGGTCGTGGTCAGGGCCGACCCGTCTATAAGGCAAGAAAGACTTTTGCCTTAAGCCCCGACTCTGGAGAGACCCCAAAATTGACTTCAATATGATTATATTATATTAAGCTTAATTTTCTTGAAGCTCAAAATCTCATCAACATTAATCATTAAATGGGGAGGAGAGGCCCCAAAATTGAGCACAATATTATCATTATATCAAAATAGACCCAATTATTTTGAAGTCCAAAATTTCAGCACTCTAATTAATACTTAGGGTCCCTAATAATTATTATCAATAAATGAAAAGTGGGAAGTGCGAAAGATAAACACAAAGAGTCGACGAGTCGTTGTTCTGAACGAGGTTGAAGCCAAACCAACGATGGCACCGAAGACGGGTCGTCAATGTGGAGAAACGAGGCGCAACAACGACGGGGCAACGACTCTGTGGAGAAGAATGATAGGAACTTTATGTTGATTCCGTTCATTCTCTTGTGTCCATTGAGATAAGTTTTCTAAGAAACCCTAACTTAATTTTTCTATAAATGTTTGAAATAATTGGATTTTATTCACTGCAATTTCATGAGTTGTGTTCAAATATCATCTCGAATAAAATTCGAGTTCCACTCGCTCACTGAACGGGTTCTGAAAATTTGAGGTTAGGAATTGATTTCGAGTGTAAATTTTTTATGATTTTCGATTGGGGATTTCTAATTTCAAGTGTAAATGTTTTAAGATTTTCGATTGAAGATTTTTTTATTCCAAATGGGGATTTTTAGGTTATTGAGAATTTCCAATTCTTATTGATATTGATTGATTGATAACTGATGTAGGGTTTTTTTTGTAAAATTATTACTAATTTTTTTTGTTATTCGGGATTTCCTAGTCATATTCATAATGATTGATCTTTTTTTGGTTTATTTATTCATTTTCTTGTATAACTTTTTACTGTTTTTTTTGCATCTGTAAGTATACATTTAATGGAACAACATATTCTATCTTGAATTTTGCATTTGTAAGAAAGGCCTCGTTTTACATTTTCGTCTTAGGCCCCTAATTTCCTAGGGTCGGCCCTGGTCGTGGTCGACCTTGGGGTCCCTCTCTAGTCCAAGCCGTGGTCGACCTTGGGCCCCTCTCGGGTCTAAACCGTGGTTGATGACCATGGGGCCGTGGTTGACCTCGAGGTCCCTCTTGGGTCCAAATCGTGGTCGATGACCACAGGGCTGTGGTCAACCTTAGGTCCCTCTCGGGTCCAACCCGTGGTCAATGACCACGGGTCTGTGGTCGTAGGCGGTCAACCACTCAGTTCGTGCAGAAAGACGTGGGCGAGAAGTGACCGGAAAAAATGAAGCACGATTGGAACACGGGCCCGTGGTCAATAACCACGGCCCCCGTGGTCGTGATGAATTTTAGCACTATAAAAGGGTCCAACCCATTTCTGAGAGAGGCATCCAGTTTTCAGTATTTTAAAGAGAGAGAGCTCGAAAAATTCCAGAGAAATTAAGGCATTCTAGAAGAGATTCATTGATAAGGAGTCGAAATCAAGGTTCGAGGAAGATCAGAGAAGGACAGATTCACGTATTGAATACTCAAATCGGGTTTCACCTTCTCCTTTCATATCTCTTATGAGTATTTTGTATTTGGATTCTAAATTGAAGAATTGAATTGGTGTAGTGTTCCATAATTCCTTTTTGTGAATGAATTCGTATTTCATGAATTATTTATATGTTGAAGTATCCATTGAATTCATGACTTGCTAGTTTGTTTATCGATTTAGGGCTTGTTGATATTCTTCATTTTTCATTTTATGTACCAATTTAATTCTTGCTCATAGTCCCGTGTCGGGTGTTTCCATTATTTCATTGCTTAATGCTTACAATCTCGGTACACCTGAATGTTTGATTTAGTTCTTTGTAATTGTTGTGAAACAAGTATGAATAATGTATTTAAATAGTGGAAATTGAGTTTAAACCATTGTTAGGGGTAATGTGGTTAGCACAATTGCAACTTCTATAGGTTCCAAAAATCGAAAGTTTTGTGATATCATTGTCCGTAATGTTGCTTAGTTTTGTTAAACTGTGTCTAGGAATAGTTCGGTTACTCTAACTTTGTTAGTCTTCACTTTGGACGGGAGTTAATCTGAAGTGTTATTGGATATCACTTTGTCATCCTTAATGAGTAAATATTTTGTTCTTGAGCATGAATTAAAATAGTTATGAATTGTGAAATGTCGAATGTCATCAAGACCCTGAATCGTGTTTCAATTATTATTGTTTCGTTTTATTAAATTTCATTACTCCACAACTATCGATTGAGTGAGATTAATTGAGAAATTCAACTTGAGTGCTTAAAGTCTTTGTTTTCCTTTGGGTCTGATACTCAGGGTTGTTTCTACTACCTGTTGTTACTTGAGACCGGTTCACTGCCGGGTGTTCGATAAGACACGATATTTTTATCATCGACTTTTTGTGCCATCACCTGGCGATGGCGATGGATGTCATAAACAATTAGGAGAAGGAATGGACCAGTCCAATCTCAACTCGGTCCAATTCGAGTCCAACCCAATTCAATCTTACTCAAATTAGATGCAAAAAATATAATTAACTGGTCTGAATAAAATATTGTCGTGAAGTGTAAAATCTGCCGTTATAACATGAGTAAATTGTAGTTAACCCTATATGTTTTTTAAGAAACGTCGTCCACTCTTAAAAATTTCTGATTCCAGTTGAGCAGTGTTCATGAGCAAGATGGGTTATTGGGCAGGAATAATGTTATTGCAATTTAAAGAAAAAACCACAGTACATTGGTGGATGGGTAAGCACATGATTACCATCCATTTGCCCAAATAAGAATCCTTATCCATTTATTCAACTTCTGCCCCTTATTATATTGATAACTTGCGGATTCCTCAAACCTTAAAAAGGTATGGAAATGGAATCGTGGGTTAGGAGGGAAGGGTATGATTGTCATCTATCTTCCTTTGGTATTATTGTGGTTTGGTTGGAAACAGAGGGCCATTTACCCAACGCCTCCTCTATATATACCCACAACCCCCCTTGCCTCATTTTCTTGCCCTCACCAATCTTCTCTCTGATTTCATTTCATTCCCTTTCTCCCGAGGCGGTGGAGCCACTTAAATCGCCGCCGTGTCCGGCCACCGTTTTGATATTTACCATTTTACCCTGCGTTTAATTTTTCTATTTATTATTAATTAATATATTGGGTGGTGGTGACGTGGGATGCAGCGATGAGCACGAAAACCATGCAGCTCCCTCCTCGCCGAAATAAGCGCAAGGACAGAGAAGAACTCAACCCGGCTGAAGCCGAACCGGATCTTGGCCGGGTATCTGGCGCACGAGTTCCTCTCCCGCGGCACGCTCCGAGGGGATGGGCTGGGTGGGGCCCACCTGGACTCAGCTCACTGGATTGTTACACATGTGATGCACGCACACACGTGGGTCCATCTCACCGGTGGACAATTTTGGAAATATTCGCACATGTTTTTTTGTAATTTTAATGGTACAAGGATTAATTATTCTCCTTAATTTCATACTTGTTATGTTAATTGTAAATGCATGCACATATTAATTGGATAATCTTGTTTCTGCACCACCATTTGTATTTTTCTTCAAAATAATCAATTGTATATATGAAGACATCCAATGTAATTTTTTGGGGCATTCTAACCAAACCATCAGTCATTTACAGATTTATTTTCGGACAATTCCTCGTAGTTTGCCGGATCTCACTCCAGCGTCCTCCTCTACTTGGGGATGGTAACTAGGTAGATCTGAGTTGTCGACGGTGCCAGAATAAAAAATAACTGCGCAGTGGAAGAGAGCTTGCCAAGAGCGGTGGTGTGGACACCTCTAATAACTGCTACGAGAGCCACAAAGAACAACAGTGGCTATAACCAATTGCAATACAACAATGATACTCACCAGTCACCACAAACCTATAAACAAAAGTTTCCATATACTGTAAGAAAATACCCAACCACACACAAAAACAAAATGGTTGATTAACAATGCATTTGGCTTTTCAACAATGGTTTTCATGGAAATGACAAAGGAGGGAACATTTTGGCTTGCTTGCTTGTCGAGGAGAGAAACGTGGCAGGGTCCAACATGTTATAAAACATTGCACTATATGTTATACATGATTTCAATTTTGCACAGATCCAACATGTTATACAACATTGCACTGCACGTTATACAATTTGGACGTTTTGAAATTTTTGTGACAATCTACCTCTAAAATGTCTAATATACCTAAAATATCCCTGGTCGGGCAAATGAATCTGACTTGAACCGACCTAATTAGAACCAGTTTGATTTCACTATAAGTTCAATTCTAAATATCAAGAAAGAGAGAAAAATAGTTAAAGTATAAAAATATCATTTTACTATAGTTAAGTGTAATCAAGTATTATTATCTTACATGAATGAATGGAATAAAAGTGTAAAATATTAATGAATAAAAAAATAATATAATAGTCGTAAGACGAAAAATGGGAGGGGTTTGGGTTTGCGTTTGACGATCTGTAGTATCTGTCTGTCTCTAACAGCTTGATTACAAAGAAGTATTTTAGGGTTTTTAGGCCGTTGTGATTCTTTTGTTCCTTCGTTTCGATCTGTGTGAGAATGGTGAGAGGATTGCTCAAGCAAATCGCCGCTCGCTCCCTTTCCGTCGCCGGAAAATGGCAGCAACAGCAGCTTCGCCGCCTCAACATCCACGAGTATCAGGTCCTTTCTAATCCTCACTCCGTTCCATCCATTTTCCTTAGAGCTTCGTTTCCACTCCAGATCACAAACATATGGTCATATGTATATGCCATTTTCTGTCTGGTTACCGAGAAAACTGTAGACAGAAGACGACATCTACTTGTTCCTTTTATCCTTTGTCAATAATAAAAGGGAAAAATAACCTGATAGAGTCGACTAGAATGTGAACTATTAGCGTGGTGCTTCTGATTTTATTCTCATGTTAATGGACTAGTTTGGGTCTGGCTGTTGGATCTAATGATTTGTGGTTTTGTGAATCAGGGTGCTGAATTGATGGGTAAGTATGGAATCAATGTTCCAAAAGGAGTGGCTGTTTCGTCTACCGAAGAAGTGAGGAAGGCTCTTCAGGATGCATTTACAAATCAGAGTGAGGTAATTGTGGGAGCTGACCATTTCCTTATAAAGAAGGGGACAAACTCATTGATACTAAGCTGAATGTTTCTCTGGGTCTTTTCAAACAACTTGGAAAGAAGTGTCAAGTACTCAATTATACAACGCTAATTGTTTACGGGCTACCATACTGAATGAGTTTCTTACCCAATAACCAATTTGGCAATTTGATGGTTTAATATCTAAAATTCGACCCATATTCTTTATCACAAACAAAATCAAGTCATTCAACTTGGGAATTCTAACTGCAGTTCTGGTCTGGTTCAGGTGGTGGTCAAAAGCCAAATTCTAGCTGGTGGGAGAGGACTGGGAACATTTAAAAGTGGGCTTAAGGGTGGAGTTCACATTGTTAAGAAGGAACAAGTCGAAGAATTAGCTGGTACTGAAATCTGTTATCTACCTTTACATGATAGTTAGTTGATCATTTTTGTGTGAATGCTGGCCTCTTCTCTATATTTCCGTTGAGGCTAAAAGATCATAAGATTGTGTCAAGCTCCCTTCCAGTGGAAAAAGAGAATAATGTATGAATATGCATTAATGAGCTTATTCTTTAAAGCTCCTTCAAATCAATTCTTGGAACAATTGTATCTTCATTTACAGTACTAAGCGTTTGTAAATACTATTTTAAAACCGATCATTTTACTAGAGAGTTTTACTTTATTTTCATCTTATAATATCAATACTTGCAGCGAAAATGCTTGGCCAGATACTTGTTACCAAACAAACGGGTCCCCAAGGCAAAGTTGTCAGCAAGGTTGGGCTTTGGTTCTTCATCTAATGTATTACTTATATTTGACCTCAGTTTGATTAATAGAATAGCTTTGCTTATTGGTGTTGGTGTATGGCCCGAGATTTTTTTCAATAACGAGAATTTAGAATTCACAATGTTACTAGAAAACCAGTAATTGGGATTCTGGAATCTCTTCAATATATAGGATTTGTGAAATTGTTACTATAACTATCCTCTAGAGCTTATATTGCAAATATATCCATATTTCCATGGAGGGATTTCTCGAGGCTTCTTTTTTATGTACTGTGAACTGGACTAATTCATGATGTCTACTGTTAGGTTTGGTTAGAAGAAGGGAATTCCTAGCAAATAGCTTCTCTTGACGGAATTTCTTAGAATATCATTGTGTAACCACAATCCAATGTAGTTGGAATGAAACGTAATGATCATTTGATACGTGTGGCACAATATCAGAATGAAATTTAAACTCTAGGAAAAAATATTTTATCAGCACGTTTAATTTTATCAGCATATTTTCTAAGAAAAAGCTAGAATTAGATTCCCAAAGGGGTAAATTTTCAAGTCATTCCCACCCTTACCAAATATACTATTAAAGAAAGGGAATGGGCTCCTGGTTCCATCAAACATCATAAAAGAAAGAAAATTCTGGAATAGGCATTCCATTCCACCATACCACACATGACTTTATTGTTCAGGGTACAAACTTATTGGTGAACAATGAAGTTTTTTGTGTATCTCCATAATAGACTTATTTCATTAACTAAGATATGATAGTTCTAGTCAACGCATGTAAAAGCATAAACGGTTTTAGAGACTTTCATCTAATTTTCAAATATAATCTGACAGTTTTTGTTTAAGAAATTTCATGGGTGGCTTGCAGACTTTTGATTAGCGATAATTAATATCTCACAAAGCATACCGATAGAATGAAAGTGTCCTTATCTGGTTTCTCTTTCTTTCTTTTGTATTGCATATGTTTTTGTTACGTGTTAAATGGTTTGATGCCTAGCATCAGAACCTCTTCTCCTTTCAAAAAATTACGCATTTAATATTTATTTTGGTTCTTTTCCTCAAACAGGTTTACTTGTGCGAAAAAATGTCCCTAGTCAATGAGATGTACTTTGCCATCACTTTGGATCGCAATACTGCTGGCCCAGTATGTTGCCACTGGAATGCATAATCTTTGTATTTGCTTTTGAACGGGGTTCTCTATTATTATTTTTATATCATTGTTCTCATATAAATATAACGTATTTGCACATGTTTTTTTCCAGCTTATAATTGCTTGTAGTAAAGGAGGAACCAGCATTGAAGACCTTGCAGAGAAATATCCTGACATGATTATAAAGGTTAGCTGTATTTTTATGATGCTTTAACTTTGGTTGCTATTGTATTGGTAACTGATAAACTATTTTTGCCTTTCATAGGTACCTATTGATGTCTTCCAAGGAATTACTGATGAGGATGCTGCGAAAGTTGTAGATGGTTTGGCTCCTAAGGGGACTGACAAAAAAGATGCTATGGAACAAGTGAAGAAATTATATAATCTTTTTTGTGAAAGTGACTGCACCTTACTAGAGGTTAGCTTAAACTATTACATTCTGCATATGTTATTGATATCTTTTTTAGGTATTAATTTTTTTCAAATTTTTGGCAGATCAATCCTATGGCAGAGACTTCTGATAAGCAGTTGGTTGCTGCTGATGCTAAGTTGAACTTCGACGACAATGCTGCTTTCCGTCAGAAGGAGATATTTGCATACCGAGATCCATCACAGGAGGACCCGCGAGAGGTATCTACTTGTTATTTCTGTCAATATAACATGCATAACAATAACTTGATTTTCTGTCATAAAATGGGGATCTTAATAATCAGTTGTCTGAGTAATTAGAAGTACTTTGAACAGAAGAGTATTTATTTATGCAGAAGACGATTTACTCCATATGTTCCAAATTTAAGTGCCCTACCTAGTACCTTCTTAAGTCAGATGTTCAGAAACCAAGTCTTTTTGAGTAAGTGGCTCATGTATGGATTGCCAATTATATCCTCATATGAGTTTGGTTATTATCAATGGCGGATCGGGGGAGGGGAGTTAGCTGCCCCTCCTTAACTGGCTTAAAACATTAATGGAACAGTTGAAAATCAACATGAAATGTAATATAGCCCAATTGTCTTAAGTCACAATTTTAGGTTCTGCCCCTTGTTTTCGTAGGTTTCAAGCCCTACTTATGGCAAAATTGCTTCTTTGATTATAAAATTTCAGTTTTACTCAAGACATTTTACTTCTACATACAGTATTATATATATATATATACATATATATATTTTTATCATAAAGCAGTTTTTTAAGCAATTCTTTATAGAAGTAATCATATATAATTTTTAAATGAAACAGTTGTTTTATAAAAATCGTCTTACAATTACTGAAATGTTGTTTATTCAATACAAATATTGTTTAGTCAATTTCGGATTTGGCTACATTGATTCGGGTACTCTATTTGTTAATATAAATTAAAAGTTATATTTTATATAAATATATTAAATAACCAATATAGTTAAATTCAATTATAAACAAGTTGGCTCATGAGCATATGAAGTCTTGAAGGTCAGACTCGAGGTTGGCTTGTTTATTAAACGAGCTGAACCTTTAGTTCAAATTAGACTCGAGCTTGATTATGATGAATTTGAAAAAAATACTTAAAGAATATAGCTAGGATAGTTTATTAAAAATTAGAGTTATTTAGTAAGAATTAAGAAAATTTAACCCTCCTCGGGAATTCCTGAATTCACCCCATGGTTATCACTGCATGAGTGTATCAGCATATAGTGGTAGAACACAGGACAATGGAAATGCGGAGCACTCAACCCATCCTTAAGTTTTTCTAGAAGGGAAAGAGGGCGGATATTTTGGAATGGAGGGATATTTATAGCTTACTTTGTATATTGTTAAAATAGTTAATTAAATTAGGTTTCCTATTCGTAATATGTTTTCTAGTTTGGTTTATTTCTTACTGTTCCCTATATAAAGGAACTTCTTATTGTAATTCATAATCAAGTCTTTCATTAATAGTACTATTATATTTATAGCTTACTTTGTATATTGATAGAATAGTTAATTAAATTAGGTTTCCTATTCGTAATATGTTTTCAAGTTTGGTTTATTTTTTACTGTTCCCTATATAAAGGAACATTCTATTGTAATTCATAATCAAGTCTTTCATTAATAGTTCTATTATATTTTAGAAATTCAACATGGTATCAGAGCGTTAGGTTCGATTCTACCCCTGTGTGGCTTTGCCCACTCGTTAATTCCGGTTAACGAGTGGGCAAGGCCACACAGGGTAGAATCGAACCTAACGCTCTGATACCATGTTGAATTTCTGTAGCTCAGTGGATAGAGCGTCTGTTTCCTAAGCAGAAAGTCGTAGGTTCGACCCCTGCCTGGCGCGATTACCATTTTGTAATGATAACTGACTCTCTAATGATTTTATGAGTGAAACAAGAAAATTCAATTATACCAACAACTACACGAAAGTGAAGATAGAAACTTCTTTTCTAGGTGTTCTAAGACTGCAGAAACAATTGGTTTTAACAATAACATGGACCCTCAACAACATAAAACATTAATCCTTTTATGAGAATCCAAGTCCTACTCATCACCATACACATGTATAGTGTAATTTTATGAAAACAATAATCTAGCACAACATTTACAGTTAGCGGCTACCGTTCACCGGCACTGCTCATGCAAATTACTGTTCATTGGTATTGTTCATGTGCGTTGTTCACCGAATTTTCTAGATCTGTTTCACGTTCCCGAATTCTTCAGCGACTGTTTTTAGTCACCTCCACTCTGGTAAGGTTCATAGGCCTCAGACAAGTTTCTTCCAAGCAGTTCGAGGAGTTTTATGTCCTCACCGCCGGCAATAAAAGCTTTTGCAGCTCAAGTTCAATCGTTTTGATTGTCCTCTGGTTCTTGTCAACCGTGCGTGAGTTTCACGCGCCTTCAATGCTCGTTTGCCAAGTTTTCTGCTCTGCTGATTTTGCTGAGTTTGCACCATCGTAGTCGCTTGAAATTGTTTCGCACCGACGTAGTTGTTTGAAAAGTTAAATGATTTTTCTTAAAAATCACCTTTGCACCGTCGTTATGCGACGTAGTTGCCGCATCGTCATTACATGACGTAGTTGCTTGAAAAGTTTGGTGATTAATTTTAAACTCACCTTGCACCGTTGCTATGCAACGAGTTGCTGCACTGTCATAATATGACGTAGTTGCTAGAAACTTTTAGTGATTTTTCTTGATAATCACTTGTTCTCATGTCCGTTAAATCGGCGTGACTGAAGATGTTTTGTACCGTCGTTGTTCGACGTAGGTGTTTGCTTCCCTAATAATTCTTGATCCACGTGTTTCACGGCTTGAACGTGAAGGGAACGTTAGAATAGTTAATTAAATTAGGTTTCCTATTTGTAATATGTTTCCTAGTTTGGTTTATTTCCTATTGTTCCCTATATAAAGGAGCCTCCTATCGTAATTCATAATCAAGTCTTTCATCAATAATACAATTATATTTTAAAATTTCAACATATATGAATCCCTAAATCTTCTTGCCGCTTGAATCATAAAAATTCAATGCTATTATCCTTGGCTTATAACAGGTAGCTGCTGCCAAAGCTGATCTGAACTATATTGGTTTGGATGGAGAAATTGGTTGCATGGTAAATGGAGCGGGATTAGCAATGGCTACCATGGATATTATTAAATTACATGGAGGCACCCCTGCCAACTTTCTGGATGTTGGTGGCGCTGCTTCTGAAAACCAGGTGAAGTTTTTTTTATCTGCAAATTGGATTTTATTGAGATTTGAGAACACTATTTGGGAGTGACGGGTCGGTCCTTCCTGTAATTGTAGCTAAACCATTTCTTTGTTATTTGACAAAAGTGGTACATTGGCCTCTTATGACAAAAGTGCTCTGTTCCATCATTCTTGCCTTTCTTATGTTATTATATTTCATTTTAATGGCCATGCTGTACAGAAAAGAGAAAGGACTTGTGGAAAATCGTTCTAATTTCCCACTTCACAGTGAATTGCTCTAAATAAAATTTCTTTTTGTATATTTACCGAGTCTTAAACAATGTGATGTGAAACAGGTGGTTGAGGCTTTTAAAATATTAACTTCTGATCAGAAGGTAAAAGCAATTTTGGTCAACATATTTGGGGGAATAATGAAATGTGACGTGATTGCAAGTGGGATTGTCAATGCTGCCAAGCAGGTGAGACTGCCCGCTGTACTGTGAAAAGCCAATATATTCTTCCAATAACCTTGTGGATTTGAATACCTTTGCTACCACCATCCAAGTTATTAACATTTCTCTGTAATTGTGTTGAAGGTTGCACTGAAAGTGCCAGTTGTGGTTAGACTGGAAGGCACCAATGTTGACCAAGGAAAGAGAATTCTGAAGGTAAATGAAAACTTGATCTGAAATTGAATCTTGTGGATGGTGATTCCCTTTTTCCTTTGATAAATGAAGAATACGAGATAATATTAGTGTTAACTGCTAATGCTAATGTTTGTTGCAGGAAAGTGGGATGAAACTTATAACAGCAGAAGATTTGGATGATGCTGCGGAGAAAGCAGTCAAAGCACTATCCAGTTAAGGAGCCTCCATAAAATTTGTGTTAATTTTTTTACGGAGATTCGTTGGGATTTCACCCCAGTTCGGAAAGTACATGTCAAAGCATTTTCAACCATATAAGATTTGTTTTTGGCTTGTAAGAAAAGTGAATGAAGGTGGTATGTTTTCAGTTGCTCTGCCTCAGGGCCTCTAACATTGGTTGGTCAATTAACACACTTCTGTTTTGATTTGTGAATTGAATGTGCTATCCTTTTGGCAAATTTGTATTTGAATATTATTGTCAAAATAATAATTTAACTTAAAAAATAGGTATTAGTAATCTTTGTGCATAAAATTTGTTGTTATTTACTCGGTCAATTATTTTAAACATGACATCATTCCAAAAACTATTTTGGAACTGAATGGTAAACTAACCATTTATTTTAAAAAATAGGGTAAATTCCACATGACCCCCCTTAACTATAAGCGTGTCTCACATGCACCCCCTTAACTACAAAATCAATCTGTGAGGTGCCTTAACTATCCAAAAATCCCACTTTACCTTTTTTTGTTGATTTTTTTTAAAATTCTGTTAAGTTTTTTGTGAAATGACGAAAATACCCTTGTATCTGAAAAATTAAAATAAATAAATAAAAATGATTTTGAACATTTTTGTTTTCTATTTTCTCGTTGTACAAAATAAAGAATAAAAATAATATTTTAGTATTAAATTTTTATTTAAAAAAAAATATTTATAAAAATTAATAAAAATAAAAAACGATGTTTAAAAGTAACTTTTTATTTTTAAATTTTTTTTATAAAAAAAAACTTTTTAAAAATTATGTTTACTATTAACAAAATTTTATTCTTTATTTTGTAGAACGAGAAAATTTAAAAAAAAAGTTCAAAATCATTTTTATTTATTTATTTTAATTTTTCAGATACAAGGGTATTTTCTTCATTTTACAAAAACTTAACAGAATTTTGAAAAAAGTCAACAAAAATAGGTAAGGTGGGATTTTTGGATAGTTAAGGCACCTCACAGATTGATTTTGTAGTTAAGGGGGTGCATGTGAGACACGCTTATAGTTAAGGGGGTCATGTGGAATTTACCCTAAAAAATATTCTCACATTGCCAAACAGACAATTTTAAGAAATATTTTTCAATTTTACTTTGCATCTCTATCTGCTTGTCTGTATTTCAGATTAACCTTACTTATTTTTCTACCTTGGATACGTATTAGAAAGTTACATACCATTCATAGTGGAAATTTAAATGTTTTTAATAACACTTCTCATACAAAACAAAATATATGTTTATGTTTTAACACATTTTTCAGCTTGCCTTCTCTCCATTACATTCTTAGAACTATTCATATCCTTTCAGAATTTTATATCTGAATTTTCATATTGAGCTCCAGAAAAGAAATTATTGACAGATGAGTCCCCTGTGTTGTATATGAGAAATATTTTTCTCTGATCCATGTTAACAGCTTTCAAATAAGCAGGTTGCCCAAGAAGCTCAGATTATAAAATTAAGAACCCATGCGTGTGTACAACCAAGTTTCCATGTATTTCTGGGAATGCAATCTTCTATATTATTTGATGATATTGTGCCTTATCTACCCTGTTCCTGAAAACTAGGTTACAGAACTTGGCCGGCGGAAAGGCCTTAGCCGACGGTACATTCATTTCATCAAGCATACTCTTTTCCATTTGGGGTTTCAGGTTTCACCTCTACTGAACCTCCAGGTACTTTTTCATTTAATACTGCTTCAATAGTTCTTGGATAATGTTAAACAAGAAAATACCAAATCTTGGTCTTCTAACTTATCAAACACATAAACTTGTACTTACTACAAAATTTGAGTAATTGACATCCTCATGGCCTATCAAACAACAATTACAGGGTGCCACTAGTAGTAGTAGCAGCAGCTGCTCAATCACATCATTAATTACGAGTGCAGTAGTAGACTTCACTTGTTTATCACTGTTTTATAAATTATGAGTAATAGGTACTGTTCAAGTGGAAGGCATTTTTTGGTAGCATGAGGTTGAAGAACAAAGATCTGTGGTGAGAAAATGAAGCTGTCGTCGCAAGTTGAGGACCTGTGACATATCTAAATACAATTAACATTGAGTGGAAACAACAAAAGACCAAAGTGAAGACATATTAGATTAGATTACCTCTTCTTGAAGCAAATGGGGAAGGTTGTCACTCGATACAAGACTGCTAATTTGCGTACGTAGTTGCAGCTGTGAGATGGCAGACCAGGTATGTTCCGGCAGAGCCAAGAAAAGTATTGTGAGGGCATCGCCTGTAGACGGATCAGTCTTTGATGGAACCAGCATGTGAACTCCCTGCTCGGTGTACGCAATGGTTACACCATCACCATTTACATGTTTCACCTTTGTTTCCATGCAACCGCCCAAAATTTGCGAGCAGACTTCAGCTACGACCTCAGGCAATGTATCTTTCTCACCCGATGACAACATCTCCAAAGACAACCATCCCATCACATGCTTATGTAGCTCAGTTGTCTGCAATTCTTTTAGCACTTGTCCCTGAAATTCCGAAACTACACTCTCAAGATCTTAAGGGTGAAAAGATAGAATATAAAGTAGGGAAAATGGCAAAAACATGCTATATACTATCACAATTTCGCAAGATGGTAAAAATGTGCTCTGAATTTCAATATAAAGAGTAATAGGAAACCTTGATCGCCACCCTTGCTTTCTCCTCTTCACTTATCGTGAAACTTCCATCTTCTTGTGTCCGGACTTCTGCAATCCATTTGATGAATTCTGTGATGTCGGTAGGTGCTGATTTATATACAACCGAGAGTAGCTTATGAATATCTTTCACATCCTCTGATTTCAGGAGCTGGGGAACGTCCTCTACCAAGTACTTGGCAACAATATTCCAGCTCTTGTTTCTACAATTCTGAGGAGGATCCATAATCTTGGATTAGCAAATTTATAACTTGTACAAAGAGTGAAAATATCCGTCTGATCAGAATCTTACCAAAGTATAGAGAATAGAGGGTGATTTACCAAGCCTCGATATAATCATGTACCTGAAAATATAAATTTCACATATAATCTGTGGAAAACTAACATTCATTTGAAACGAGAAAGATGGTATTCACTACCCTAAAGTTCATTCACTCTCGGCCATTTTCTTTTTCACAAAAAAGTAACCGAAAAGCATAAGTTGGTCAGATATAAGTCCAATCCAGCATTAGAGGCATTACCCCCTGGGATGGCCAGTTGCTTCGTCAATGCTTTTCATGGCTTCCCAAAGAAGTGTAAGAGGAACCCAGTGAGGAGGATATTTAAACCGAGCAACATCCAAAATAAGCACCATGTCTCTTCCAGCATGATAACCCCCAATTGGAGAAAAATGACCACTTCCTGTCTACAACCAGCCAGCATTGGAAAATTATTCCTTCTTCAATTTTGAGCGCAGAGAAGTATTCAGTAAATAAAGTGTAAATGCTGAATTGGAGTAGTGTTATAATATATGACACAAGATAAAAGAGTAAGTAGCATTAACTAAAGACTATCGTTCTTGAATGCAAGATGATTGCAGCCAACTCAAACTTATCATGACATAAAAAAGCCTTTGCATAACTATCGGAACCTAACAGTTATGTTAGTCGAAAGAAAATTTCATGTCAGTTTTTTTGGCGAGTCCAGAAAGGGCTAATGCAGCGTTGCATATAATCATCCATTAACATTTCATGACATCTTTGATATACAAGGACAAATCAAATTTAGAAGTCGGCTAATAACTTCTTGAGATATTTTCACAGAATATGTCCGGTAGAAATAGATATAAATAAGTGGTAAAATACAAAACCTGCTTGAGAACTCCTCTGTGGTATGAAGTTATAACGTGGCAATCCTCAGATGAAGTAGACGAAATGACATGTGAGCGGAAGCCATCAATCGTGGTCTCATTTGATCGAAAAGTTTCAACCTTAGCTCCATTGCACTGAGCTAAGCATGAAACCTTTCCGAATGTGATGCCCTCAGCTTGAATCTTGGCCAGGGGTTCACAGCAATCCAGCATGTAATCATCAAACCATCTCCACGGGCCTGTGAATATAAATACCACATATGCTGGTTGCTGAGATATGAAATTTATAATACTAGAAAATTGTTCGACTACCACAATGCAGGTAACAACAATCTCATGGAGATGAATGGGCACGTGAGACTATCATGATGATTCTTGTTCACCAGCTCAACTTTTAGTTTCAAGTTAATTTTCCATCAAAGACTTACATGATCATGGCTCTTGTTTAAGTATCAATATAAGGGTGATAAATTAACCTTTCCATTTTCGTCCGGGATCAATAGCAAGGGCATTCAAGACCATGGAAAGGGTGGCCAATCCGCAATATGCAGGCTCAGACTGTGTTTGGTAATAAGAGATTAATTTAAAGAACCCTTCCATGTTCCCTGCTTGAAGACCCTCAACAAAGAGTTGCTGCAAACAAACAAACACACACATCCATTGGAAATTTAATGAGAAAAAGGTTATTGGGGTTGTGTTAGCAATACCTTGCCCTCAGGAGAGGAGAATTCAATTGCAGGGG